>JAYKKT010000082.1:20650000-21242500 GCA_036023115.1 Brasenia schreberi
AAGTATTCTAACATTCCTAATACATACATATATATATACATATATATATATATACATATATATATATGTACATACATACATATATATATATATATACATACATACATATATATATATATATATATATATATATATATAGAGAGAGAGAGAGAGAGAGAGAGAGAGAGAGGGTCCGCCTTTGAGGAGTGAGCTAAACCATTATGGCATATAAGAGGATCCCTTGCTAATTATTAGGGTGAAGGCAATCGCGTTGTGAAGAAAGGGACACATTCCTTCTTGTGAAGTCCTCTTGCATCTTTTTGTGATGTCTTCTAAAGCCGTAACAGTGGTCACTATTCAAAATTCATTCAAATTGAATGTAAAGAAAGCTGAGTCATCTTCTTTGTTAGCGAATACATGCCTTTCTTGCTCCCTAATTAATGTTTTCGATGTGACCCATAACATCTGTTTGGGTTTTTTTTATTGATGTATTGATCTTGAATGGGAGGGCAAATTTCAGACACAACACGAAAACCCAATGAGGACAAGATCGTAAAAGTTTGTGTCTGTGTCCACCCGAGTGACATCAACAAGACTGGGTTGCGTTAAACTCGACCTGTTTCTATGAGAAGAGACAACTCAAATGTGTAATGGCGTGAGCACAGTTTGTGATTGGTAGTCATTGGTAAGCCGAATTACCCTCACTGGGCGCCTCTCTTACCGTAGGTTCATGGATCGGATATCAAGAATCGGGTGTCAGGTGCCGGGTTTGGGTTCTGGGTGTTGGGGTTTAGGTTTGGGGTGTGGGTGTGCTGAGTCGCAGTGTTGCTTCAACCCAACAACCCGAGCCGTCACTCCTTACTGGCCGCATGAATGGTGGGAGTTAGAGATGTCAAAACGGATCAGGACCGGAGGGCGGGCACAGCCAGGCCCTAGAAAAATGCAGGGCCGGACCAGAAAATCTTGGCTCATATTAGAAGCACGGTCAAATGGCCCAGGCCCGTCTGGTGGCCTGCAGGACCACAGGTCCCTCTGTATTAGATTGAGTCTCTCAATCCATATCTACTTAAAATTCAAACTTAACTATAATAAAAGACTATGAATATACATATATATTGTATATACTACATATATATACACATACATATAATAAAAAAATGTATACATGTGTGTATAATGCTCATATACATTCATACATCTATATATACTTATATACACATGTAATAGAAAAAATTACATATATGTATATGTAATTGAAAAAGCTATATATATAGTACATATGTATATATAGTACATATATATACATGTAATAAAAACTATCTATATATATGAAATAAAATTATTTATTACTTATTTAATTATTTCTATATTTGGGTATCAGGTGCCAGTTTTGGGTGTGTCGGGTCGGGGTGTTTGCAAATTCAGACATGAAACCAACAAGAACATTATGTGGAAAGTCCTGACTGAGCTCAATCCAGTTCGAGCTCCCCGAGAATCGTCTTGGTTGCACCAAGCTCAAATCAGCCAAACTCAAATTGCTTCAACATAAAACTTGAGCTCGAGCTGGGAGTTTTCTTCATGAGTCAAGTCGAGCTTGATTCGGCTCGGTTACACCCCTCGATTCTATCAAGCCTTACTCAAAAAGGGATTTGATTTAAGGGCCAATTCTGGCAACATGGTCTCGATGGGGTGTTAGTGCAGGGTCCCAAGTTCAACTTCAATAGGTTGATTAATCAAGTGACAGATCAAATCTTAACGCTGGGGTCCCGAACTAAATCTCACCAATCCTGAGTTGGAAAACCACATTATCTGGTTCGCTTATTGGGTATTCTCATGAGCTTGGACCCAACTTCCGTGGACTAAGATCAAGTAGATTTCAGTTCTGGGCCCTCCATCAGATTCATCCTTCATAAAATATTTTATGGTCAAACAAGAAAATATTATATACATAATACGATTATTAGAAACAAAGTAAGAGTGTCACAAATAAATGATAAAATAATAAAAAATCATTTAAAATGGTTGAATACATTAGCACAGTACATAATCGAGTTCTATAAAAACAAAAAAAGGCTTAGTTGTTGTAGTTTTTTCAGTGTCTCATGAAAAGTAAGATCTCTTATTGACCACAACTAATCTCAGATCCATGTCTATATGGATTTTTTCGATGACATTGGAAACCCGCCCTCATTAGTATGAAGATTGGTGATAGCGTTAGTCGAAGGATATGGTCGAACTCATCACCATGTAGCAAAGCCATATATTTATGGGATAAGGTTTGGCTTGGTTTTTGTAATCTTTTCTTAAAACAAGATCCGGTTTTTGTCATATTAGGCCTGGTCACCTGGGTATTGAACTCATAATGTTCAACTTGTGAGTCAACTCCTTAGCCAGGTGAGATATTGCTCGTTGTGCTCCGTGTCCTCTACGTGAGAAACTGAATGAAAGAACAACTTGTCACGTGCCATTTAACGTGTCATGGTGATTAAGTTGTGGACCTTTGCGATCTCGCTGCTGGATCAAGAAAGATGAAAAAGAATCTGAATCAGTGTCAGTGGAGCTGTCGCTGATAAGCAGTAATAATATATAATATGGTGATTTCAAACAATTTAAATACTTCGCTTCCTGGTCAGAGAAACGAGGTCCCACCCACCCTCCTCTGTCCCACCCTCTCTCTGGTCTCCCTCTTTTCTGTCTCTCTGGTTGTTTTCGTGCGTGTGTTGGCACTCTGTCCGGACACTCTGATCCTTGAGACCCACTGATTTCTATTGCTTATTGTTGGTTTCTTTAGCGTGCTTCGATGAATTGTTGACAAATGTATGTGTGGTCTGCTGTCAGGAGTCTGTACATATAGAAGTGTGGAGAAGTAGAAGCAATCACGCACCTCTCTCTCTCCCTCTCTCTGTTGGTTGTTTTCCAGGTGAACTAGAAAAATGAGAGGCTTGTGGCTATGAAAGAGGAAGATGGGAGTTTTGTTTAAGATGGGTTTCTTGCCGTCTTTTCTTTTTCTTCTTCTTGATATTGTTCGTGCCACCACGGATGTTGCCGACGGTAATTTCTTCATACTCTGGCAGAATGCAATATGCAGGGATAGAGAAAAGACCCTAGTTTTTCTGTTGGCGTTCCTTCGGTTAATGTGTTTCTCGTTTCGTTGCAATGTGGTGTGATAGATTTGATTTCATGCATTGTCGCATTAGCGGTTTATTTATTTGTTATAGATGACATGGGAAAGTGGAACTTGTACGTACTAGTTCTTACCAGTTATCGTATTCATCATCGTCTTCTTCAATGCTAGATGGAAGATGGGTCGATCCGAAATACTAAGTGATATTTCTCTTTTAGTTGCTCGAGTTTGGTACATAGGATTACAACGATTGACCACGACAGAACACTTGAGCTTATCTCCTTTTGCAAAGTTCAACTCTGAGTAAGGAGCTGAAGTTTACATATAACGCAGACGATTCCACTAAAATATCATTTTCTTTAGTTGGTGCTTTCCTATCTGGGAGGAACAGTTGCCTATTTTCTCAACAAAGGGAACAAAAATAGAAGATTATGAAAGATAACATGCAATACATTTTTGATTGCTAAAGTAAAGTCCTGCTATTCATTGTGAAAGATGCATTTTGCACGAGTCATCGATGAAAGAAGATGACAGATGAATTTGTTGGTGTGCCTTTCTGTTCGATCCCGACCTTTTTAATTATCATACTGAAACGCCATCTGTCCTTTGGTTTTAGCTCAAGCCCTTCAAGTTATCTACAGCTCATTGAACCAACCGCCTCAGTTAAGCGGATGGAAATCAAGTGGAGGTGATCCATGTGGGGAATCTTGGAAGGGAGTGTCCTGTTCTGGCGCATCAGTTATATCGATGTATACACAATGTCTTTGTATATCGTTTTGTACTGAACTCTATTCTCACTGTCTGAAGGTCCTAAAATGTTTCTTTTCATTGTTATCATGTAGACAAGCTTCTGGGCTTGGGCTCAGTGGAACGATGGGTTACCAACTTTCAGATCTACTATCATTGACAACATTGTGAGTATTTTCAAGTTGAACTCCCAGATTTGTGTGTGGTATAAGGATGACACAAATGGGCTATTTCTTGATAGGGATCTCAGCAACAACAACATAGGAGATACCATTCCATACCAATTACCACCGAATCTAACTTATCTGTATGATATTTATCCCTGTTCCTCTCTCTCTCTCTCTCTCTCTCTCTCCAAAGCATGCTTTGCCGACTAACACTTTTCCTCATCAAAATTGCAGTAATCTAGCAAGTAATCATATAACTGGGAACCTTCCTTTCTCTATTTCTGCTATGGCATCGCTAAATTACCTGTAAGTCGCTGTAAATGTGTTTGCGGATTCATATTTGGTGCTTCATCACCTTAACTTGCGCTTTGTCCACAATTTTACAGGAATGTAAGCCATAACTCACTTTCACAGACAATCGGAGATCTTTTCACTAATCTTGCTGACCTTTCCATCATGTAAGTTGAGTGATATACCCAATTAGATGATTAGAACCAGCAAACTTCTTGACCATGTTGTGTTGCATACATGCCTCTTGCAATGGCAGGGATCTATCTTTCAACAAATTTTCCGGAGATCTGCCAAGTTCTTTGAGTTCACTGTCAAATCTTTCAACGCTGTAAGTGTGGTTGGTGGTTGTGTTTTTCAGCATTTTCTTTATAGTTTGTAGCTTCCACATTCATGCATCATTTTTTTCTACAGTAACATGCAAAACAATCAATTGACTGGTTTAGTTTATGTGCTCCGAGACCTGACCTTGACAGATCTGTAAGTCATTGTTTCTTGCTTGCGTGAACTGCATCTTTGGGTTCATCATACATCATGTAGATTCTGTGTTTAACAGAAATATTGCAAACAACAATTTCACTGGCTGGATTCCACCTGAGTTCAGTTCCATCTCCAACCTAGTGTAAGCTGCCAATTTTTCTGTGTATCCCTTTCTTGTCCTAGTTTCACCCATCCTTGATACATTGTATCACTTGATATACTTTTATAGGATTAAAGGAAATTCATTTAATGCAAGCCCTGCGCCTCCATTACCACCATTAGGTAGAGCGCACAATAACCATGCTAGGGGGATGACTCGACATAAGCCAGCAGTTGTCAATGGAGATGGGCCTGGGAGCAACAGTGGAACCAATTCAAAAGGACTGGCAGCTGGTGCAATTGCAGGGATCATCATGGGCTCAATTTTGGGGGTTGTATTTGTCTTAGTTGCCCTTATTTTCTATCTACGAAAATTTCCAAATGGTAACAATGCAAAGAAAACTGTTGCAACTGGAGGCAATTCAAACATTCCATATGGTAGCAATGCAAAGGAAACTGCTAACAGTTCTTTGGAGGTTCATTCTGTTGTTTCAGGTAGCACACCTTTTTTCTCTGTCCATTTCATTTTAGGGCCATGATTTATCTTTGGAACACTTTTTGTTCTCTACATTCTTTTGTTGTACATAAAATATTATGAGAAAAGTTACATTTTTTGTATTATTTCTAATAGACTGGCACCTCACAAGATGTTCTTTTGTATGTAATATGCTGCGTTTTCGGATTTTCACAGTTTCAGAATAAAAAATTTTAAGACAAAAAGTGGGAAAGGGACATAAATTAGAACTTGTGGAAGATGAACTCATCCCCATTACAGGAAGATCGATGATATTTGTAAGAGGGGAATATTCTAGGGTCCTTATTCCCTGATTGCTTTCTTACAATTTGCAGTGAGGAATTTCTGTTGCTTCCTGGGTCGCACTGTGGTCATACAAGAAAAGACCGTATACATAATGAGGTTATTAGAAATAAATTATGTGTGGCACTAATAGAGGATAAAATGAGATAATATCGTTTAAGGTGGTTTGGACATATAGAAAGAAGATCAAAAGAAGAACCTGTAAGAAGGTATGAAAAACTAGATTTTGAAAGTATTAAAAGAGGTAGAGGACGACCACAAAAGTGTTGAAAACGAAAAATAAAGAATGATCTAGCTTATTGTGAGTTAACTGCTAACATGGCACATGATAGGGCTATGTGGAAACAAAGAATCCATGTAGCCGACCCCGTCTAATATGGGAAAAGGCTTAGTTGTTGTTGTTGCTGGGTCACACTGTGTGCTCTGTGTACCTACCGGTTTGATGTGGTGTTGGTACAATGCGTGTTCAAATTTGTGTTACTAGACTCTATACCAAATCATGCATCTAGAAGCAGATTCAGTCAGATTTGCTAACAATGCAAGAATAAAGCATGGCGAAGATGCAGATTCATGCACACACCTACACACGAGTCAGAACGAGTAACAAGATGATGAAAAGTAGGTGCATGCACAAAACACAAGGCGAGTCAGATTTGCTAACAGTGCATAACAGGATGATTAAAAATCAGGTGCACACACACATGCACCTGCACAAGCATGTATATATGTATTATATAGGTATATGTATTTGTATGTATACATATTTCCCGTTCATGTATAACCGGCATAATATACAGATCCATGTATACACTTTAGATGCATGCATGGCTTTTTCCCATATATATTGAATTTCTTGATAAGGAAGATCATCATCTCTTTTGTTTTTAGTCATTTAAGCAATAAGAAGATTTATCTGTTGGGTTTTACCTTGTTGAGATATAAGCAAGACTGAAGTCTTTGACTATGACAGGATGTATGTAGATCTGCTTCATATATGCAGTTGGGTAGTTGCAATTGTTTTACCATATATTGCAACAACGGTCTGCTTGACTTGCAAATCTATTATTGATGTTATGTTCTCCATTTTCAGTGAGCGTTATATGTGTTGGATCAAATAATAAAGTGATGGGTTGGTTAAGTTTCATTTGTTTTTGTGTAGTTGTCAACAAAGAGATCCATGAGCAGATGGGAAAAGTTGATCATGCAACACTGAATCTTGCAGCAACAGATGAAATTGTCGGCGAGAAATCACTACGTAGAACTGGTGCTGGAAAAAGAGGCAAGTCACCTATAACTGCAGCATCCTACACTATCGCTTCCCTTCAAACTGCAACAAGCAGCTTCAGTCAGGAGTTCCTTGTTGGGGAGGGTTCACTTGGGCGTGTATATAGGGCAGAGTTTCCAAATGGAAAGGTGATGAATACCTCACCAGCTATGACCTGATCTCGGAATCTTCCATCAAATGATTTTTTTACTGAATTTGCATAGAAATATGTGCACACATTTTCTATTTCATGTCATTTTTTTATTATTTGTGGTTCTAAACAAGATTGGCTGTTGAGTTAGGCCAAGGTATGGTGGGTGAGGATAGCCCCAAGCACTTCAATGAACATACCTGCTTCAGATTTCATCTGCCAAATTCTAATCTTCAATGCTCTCACAAGGAATATATAATTAATTGGTCCTAACGATGAACACCTCGACCAGAAATTTGGTTGAGCATATTTTGTTTTGTTGTCCGCCCATGTAAGGGATCACCCTTGCATTGCTGGTCCCAAGCCCGGATAAAGGAGGAGGGTTGTGTTAGGCTTCCGACAGCCAGCGTAAAACTTCGTCGGATTTCTACAACATGGATTACAAAAATTATGAGCATTGCTTTGGGGCGTCCCCGCCTAGCGACGTGCTGCATAGCCCGAATGCAGTAAGAAGTAAGCAAGGGCCACTACATTTTCTCCCGAATGTAGTGAATCAATTGCAGAGAGGGTTCCCACATCATGGACGGGTGTGGGTAAAGAAGTTAGTCCCGCTACATTGCCGCCCGAATGTAATGAAAAATTTTCAGAGAGGGTCTCCGCATTTTGATTATGGACGGATGCGGGGGGTAAGGAAGCTAGTCCTAGATAATAAGATTCGTATTGGTTCTTGGAATATCGGAACATTATCGGGTAAGCTAATGGAGGTGGTAGATACTATGATTCGGAGAAAGATTCATATTCTATGTTTACAAGAGACAAAATGGGTTGGAGAAAAAGCAAAGGAGATAGAGGATACAGGTTTTAAATTATGGTACTCAGGTAAAGAAAAGGCTCGAAACGGAGTTGGTATTATCATAAATAAAGATTTAAAGGAGAGTGTAGTAGACATACAACGATATGGTGACCGAATCATGACATTGAAATTAGTGTTAGGAGTAG
Source organism: Brasenia schreberi (assembly GCA_036023115.1). Classification (NCBI taxonomy): domain Eukaryota; kingdom Viridiplantae; phylum Streptophyta; class Magnoliopsida; order Nymphaeales; family Cabombaceae; genus Brasenia; species Brasenia schreberi. The sequence goes on from JAYKKT010000082.1 coordinate 20,658,116, forward strand.
AGGTTTTGAATATAGTTTGTGCTTACGCACCCCAAGTAGGACTAGAAGATAGTATAAAGACAGTTTTTTGGGAAGAGTTAGATAAGGTGTTTCAAAAGATTCCACAAAGGGAGATGATTTGTTTAGAAGGAGATTTAAATGGACATGTTGGTAAAGAGGCATTAGGATATCAAGGGATTCATGGAAACTTTGGTTATGGGGATATAAACGAGGAAGGTAGGGAGATTTTAAATTTTGCTATGTCATTTGATCTCTTTATAGTCAATACAATCTTCAAAAAACGAGATGAACATTTAATTACTTATAAGAGTGGCTTATCACAAACACAAATTGATTACTTTATTTATAAAAAAGATAGAGCGTGTTGTAAAGATTGTAAGGTAATTCCAGGAGAAAGCTTAACCACCCAACATCGACTTTTAGTTATGGATTTACAAATAAAAAAATGGACAAAGAAGAAAAGAGTGCATCGAGCTATTCGGACTAAATGGTGGAACCTCAAAAGCGAGAAAGAAGATATATTTAAACAGAAAGTCCTTCAAGGAGATGTTTGGAATTATGTTGACACACCCTCTGATATGTGGAACAATATGGCTATACATATTAGGAGAGTGGCGAAAGATGTGTTAGGGGTATCTAAGGGAGGTGTACCGGCACAAAAAGAAGCTTGGTGGTGGAGTGAAGTAGTACAAAATAAAATCAAGGCAAAGAGGGCATGTTACAAATTACATTATGCTAAGAAAACTAGTGAAACTTTAGAAGCTTATAAGAAAGCAAAGAAGGAAGCAAAAAAGGCCGTTAGTGAAGCAAAAGCTAAGATTTGGGAGGACTTATATAAAAAACTCAACTCAAAAGAGGGTGAAAGAGATATTTTTAGGATAACTAGGGCTAGAGATAAGAAAACTAAAGATCTTAATTATGTTAGATGCATAAAAGACGAGGATGAAAAAATTCTAGTGGCAAATGATGATATAAGAAATAGATGGAAAAACTAATTTTATAATCTTTTTAATGAAAATAAAGATGTTAGTATTAGTTTAGGAGATTTAGCCAAGTCAGAAAAGTATATAAACCACAATTTCTACCGACGTATTCAAAAGAATGAAGTCAAAGAGGCTCTTAAACATATGAAGAGTGATAAATCGGTAGGACCAGATAATATTCCTATTGAAGTTTGTAAAATACTAGGAGAAATAGGAATCACTTGGCTCACAAGACTATTTAATGAAATATGGAAAAACCAAAAGGTGCCCGAGGAATGGAGAGCAAGTACACTTATACCCGTATATAAGAACAAGGGAGACATTCAAAATTGTGCGAATTATCGAGGTATCAAGTTAATGAGTCATACTATGAAATTATGGGAAAGAATTATCGAACGTAGGTTAAGACAAGTATAAGTACAACAGAGAACCAATTTGGATTTATGCCAGGTAGATCTACTATTGAAGCGATTCACCTTTTGAGACGTCTTATGGAACATTTTAGAGCAAAAAAGAAAGACCTTCACATGATATTTATTGATCTAGAAAAAGCTTATGATAGGGTACCGAGGGAGGTTCTTTAGAGAACTTTGGAAAAAAGAGGTATCCCATTGACATATATTAACCTTATAAGAGACATGTATGATGGTGCAAAAACATGTGTGAGGACTCATGAAGGAACGACAGACTTCTTTGAAGTTAATATTGGGTTACATCAAGGATCAACTTTAAGTCCATACTTATTTATAATGGTGATGGATGAGTTAACAAAACATATTCAAGATGAAGTACCTTGGTGTATGTTATTTGCAGATAACATTGTATTAGTGGAGGAGTCTAAGGAAAAAGTTAATAGAAAATTGGAACTATGGAGAGAAACATTAGAAAACAAAGGCCTCCGACTTAGTAGAACAAAAACAGAATATATGGAATGTAAGTTTGATCATTTGGCTACTTCAAAGGACATAGAAATTAAAATTGGCACACATTGCATTCCCCAAAAGGAAAGTTTTAAATACCTAGGGTCAATTTTTCAAAGTGATGGAAGAATTGATGGAGATGTTACACATAGAATTAATGCTGGTTGGTTAAAATGGAGAGGAGCATCAGGTATTCTTTGTGATAAGAAGATACCATTAAAATTAAAAGGTAAATATTATAGAGCAGCAGTTAGGCCTGCCATGTTTTATGGTTCTGAGTGTTGGGCAGTTAATCATCAACATGTACAAAAGATGTCTGTGACAGAAATGAAGATGTTGAGATGGATGAGTGGTCATACAAGAAAAGGCCGTATACATAATGAGGTTATTAGAAACAAATTAGGAGTGGCACCAATAGAGGATAAAATGAGAGAACATCGTTTAAGATGGTTTGGACATATAGAAAGAAGATCAAAAGAAGAAACTGTAAGAAGGTTAGAAAAACTAAATTTGGAAAGTATTAAAAGAGGTAGAGGACGACCACAAAAGTGTTGGAAAGAAACAATAAAGAATGATCTAGCTTATTGGGAGTTAACTGCTAACATGGCACACGATAGAGATCTGTGGAAACAAAGAATCCATGTAACCGACCCCGTCTAGTATGGGAAAAGGCTTAGTTGTTGTTGTTGTTGATGTATATTTTGTTTTGTTGGTTCCTAGCTGTTCCCAATTGGGGATATGCCTACTCTAATCCTGCCATTTTCTCTCGTCTGTTTGGTAGGCAAAAAAAGAAAAACTGTTCGAACTTTTGTTCCATATAGTTGATTCCTTGTTCTTCCTTCTTTTATTGTGCAAACTGTGGAGAAAGATTGATGGCCACTGAGCATGTTCCTTTGCATTTTGCAGGTTCTGGCTGTCAAGAAGATTGACGGTTTGGCAGTCTCACTGCAAGAGGAAGACAACTTCCTTGAAGCAGTCTCAAATATGTCACGTTTGAGGCACCCAAATATCTCACCCTTGCTGGGGTACTGTTCTGAACACGCGCAGCACCTACTGGTTTATGAGTTCTATGGAAATGGGACTCTTCATGATAGGTTACACTTCATTGAGGACAGTAGTAAGATATTGACATGGAATGCCCGTATCAAGATTGCCTTGGGTACTGCCAGGGCACTTGAGTAAGTTTTGTGAGATTGACATGATTCTGGTCTTCTGCATGTGCCGTATGGGTGTGTGTCTCTGAGGTTGGCTATGCTTAATTCCTTTCCTCACGTACTTTTTATCCATCTCCTCAGATACTTGCATGAGGTATGCCTGCCCCCTGTTATGCATAGGAACTTCAAATCAGCAAACATATTGCTTGATGAAGAGTTGAACCCTCATCTGTCAGATTGTGGTCTGGCTGATTTGACTCCCAACACTGAAAGACAGGTGAATCTCTCTCTCTCACACACACATGCACACGGCTTGATGCGTTTTATATCAAGTGCCATTCCAGTAAAACATTACATTGTCAAATGATTTTTTTTAACTTATTGCAGACTGCTGAACCTTAAAGAAAAATGAAGCACCTAGAAAGCAACAGAGTGATCTGAAGCTCGTAAATTTGACTAAATAAAGCATGCAGCATAATCTTCAAGGAATTTGCCAACAATTGGAGTGTGAAAGAGGACATCATAAGACATTTACACTGACTCATATGAAGAGCACAATATGTAAAAGTTAATATCTTATTAATCTTGAAGTACCTTAGCTTAACCTTAACCAAGCCTTTCTCCCACATTGGGTGGGGTTAGCTAGAGAGCACACGGTGAGTTCTTAGGAGGTTACCCATCCTAGTACTGTTTTTACGAAACCATGTTTGACTAATAACTTGGAGGTTTGATGGGATCAAGTGGAGTAGTATTGGAAAGATAATTACAATGGGCAAGAGTTTTATCGAACTTGAAGTACATTCAAAATTATTATATGGACTTGAGAAATAATAAGAGCCAAAGATAGGCATGTCCGAGTGGTAATGCAGGGAGGGGACTGTAGATCCTGTCTCCACAGGTTCAAATCCTGGTGTTGCCTGATCAACTCAACAAATCACATAAATGGCTTGGATTTGTATTTAGTGGCTATCGGAAGATTCAAACTTTGCCAGTTTAGTGCAATACAGACACATATGTGTGCGTACGTATGCAACAAGTTGCATAAGTTGTATTTTGATTTATAACGACAAGTAATGGCAGGTTTCAGCGGAGATGATGGACTCATTTGGTTACAGTGCTCCTGAATTTGCAATGACTGGAAGCTACACAGTAAAGAGTGATGTTTACAGCTTTGGAGTTGTCATGTTAGAACTTCTAACAGGTTGGAAGCCTCTAGACAGGTTTCCTTCTCCTGCGTGACTAATATTTCTTCGTTTTTGGTTAGTTATTTTGGTCTTTCCTACTGGAATCCTTGATGCTTTTTTCTGATTCCATCTGTTGGTTTTGAAGTTCAAGGCAAAGATCAGAACATTCTCTTGTGAGATGGGCTGTACCTCAGCTTCATGATATTGACGCACTGGCAAAGATGGTTGATCCAGCTCTCCAAGGCATGTATCCAGCAAAGTCTCTTTCACGGTTTGCTGATGCCATTGCCATTTGTGTTCAGGTATTATGGCACATGGTTCTCATCAGTCGTTGCTCCCCCCCCTCCCCGCCTCAAAATTACTTGCAGTTTACCTACTTCGAATTGCGGTAAAGTAGGAAATGTGAGTTAAAAATATTGCTTTAGTAAAACTAGACAGATTCACAAATGAAAATTGTGCATAGTTCTGTAGGGTTGGAAGTTGTCATTATTCAAACTAATAAGATAGAAATTGGGTTGGGCTCTGAGGGAAGGAGATCCTCAAAGTTCCTGAGATGGCAAACTTTTTAGGGAAGGTAAAAAAAAAATTCAGTGTCTCTGGCAAGTCGAGGGAAACATGGGCTCATCCCTATCACTGAAACCACTGCATGTTGGGAATCATAACGCTCCAATTGAATCAGAGGTTGAGTGCGATGATGGACTGGAATCCACTAGTGAAACGCATACCCACTACCCAAGGGTGGATCGATTGACTATCTAAGGGTCAGCACATGAACTGCTTTGGAATGTGGCTGGCTTGGCAACCTAAGAGGTTGGCAGTTGTTGACATCCAAAATACTTGGATGGCCAAATTCCAATATGAAATGGAGTCATAACAGAATTGTTACAGAGAGAAAATTCAAAAGGCATTGAATGCCATGGTAAATTTACAATTTGAGGGCTAATGTATGAGGGACTTGTGAGAGGGTTGGTAGCTTGTTTCCCTTCTGTAGTATAAGATCAATCAGCATAGCAATATTTGAATGACCTACTTCAAAGCAACTATTTAGTACCAGTTGCCCCGTGCTTTCACGTTGTGCTGTCACCCAGCTTGTTTCCGTTTAGAGCTGAGAAAACAACTTCCCACAAAAAGAAATATAACTGGTTTGTGATTATATTTGTATTTTTCTCCTTTATGGAGATCAATGCAAGCTTGTTAATATGTTTGCGTAGTTATCCTTTATTTGTGTTCTATCAAAATCTCACAGCTAATGCTTCTCTTAAACCTCGGCAGCCTGAGCCAGAGTTTAGGCCTCTGATGTCGGAAGTGGTTCAAGCTTTAATCTGCCTGGTGCAAAGAGCCAGTTCCAGCAAAAGACTGTCCTGTGATGAAACCATCCTCTCTTACAAGCCCCCAGAAGTCAATCCATCAGACACGTTGGTGTGAGTTTCATGCAAGCATCCAGAGTTCCGCATTAGGATCACGAGAAAGGTGCTCTTTTGCTCCCTCATTTTTTGTTCAAGCATTCAATACACGCAGCAAGTGATTTTCCTTGGGGTGCCCCAGAACTTTTTCACTTATGATTTAGCAATTCCAGAGTTCCCTCTTTCCTTGAGCATCTGAAGCGTTTCTTATTTTCTTGACCACTCCCCACTGTCAGCAACTGTAATCATAATATGATATCGTATTTCATCAAACGTTTTGATTTTTCTTGAAGTTGAAAATTTCCAATCCAGTCTTCACCTCTTAGATTGACAGCAGAGATGCACTGCAGCTAAACTCTTCTTGCGCCAGAGCTGGATCACTTTTGACTAGATACGCTTTGTATGAATTTGAATTCATGTTATAATATTTGAAGCTACAATTTTGAGGGCGGTGCATAGACACTCCATGACCTGCATAAGAACATGATTGTTTCTATACAGAGGGTAGTCAAGGTATGTGATCTACATACTATCACGTATTATTTTTCTGATTGACAAGTTGGGTTTAAACAGACCAGAAAATGCTTGCACAATGTATTGAACCCGTGATTTTCGTTAGGTTTTCCAAACTCTTCTCATTACGGTGCATTGCCACGGGTTTGACTTTGATCTGTTAATTGGGCCTGCTCAAACGTAGCATGCCATGACTCCATATTCGTTCTTCCCGACGTATTAGACTGTCTCTGAAAAAATATAAACTAGTGATATTGTGTTGACATGAGTCAACTAATGTTGAGCGGTGTTCACCAATAAAACCCAGGTATCAAACTCGTGAGCCCAACTGCCAGCCAGATGAGATGCGCTCTCTTCCGGGCCAGACTACTTGCTATCACCAATTCCGAAGCGAACTGGTCAAAAGATGAAGAAAACTTGATTATGTAATCATCCTAATGCGTCCATTGTGCAAAGTTTAAATGGTTCAGATTTGCCTTTGTCTCTTGTTAGCAAATAACCGGCAACCATTTCAAGAGAGGGGCCTCACTGAAATAGTTGCCTCACTGAAATAGTTCAGTTCCTGCATCAAATGTTATTGCAGATCCTCCAAAAGGTGGCATTAGATAACAAAGATGCTTCAGAATAACACTGAAGTGGGCCTCACAAGATTTTTTGGGGCGCAGAGCAGCATATATTTTAGCGATGTTTTTGTTATAATATTGCTTTTCAAAGGTACAAAAAACACAAGCAGACAAACACCTTTCTCCCAAATCTCTTGCAGAGGAAAAAGTAACTCAAACTTTTCTGCTGTGGATGAAATATATGGCTCAATGACCAATGGCTACCAGAATTATGGTTTTCTCTTCAGGGATCAATCTGGTCCTTTCTCAACTGATTAACCTAAACAAATAAAATAAATCATGCAAGTGATGCATCTGACTGAAATTCTGTCATACTCGATGAGTTTTAATGACCACAACCTGATAGCATACTAGTTTGAAGCATATTTTCCTTCCATGATGTTGGAAGACGATATTTGCATTTGAGACCAAACATGCTACAGATACACCGCATACAGCAGAACCAATTCACAGGAATGGGAGAAAGAGTAGCATCAATTCGGTATCAAATAAGCAGTAAGACTTCAAAGCAAATAACGTGCATCCGAACAACCACAAATTCAAAGTTATGAAGGCAATCGATCCAAATCCATGAATCCATCTCAAGTCCTAACAGTGTTTGAACATGAAAGAGTAGGGTAATAAAACCAGTAGCTGATCAAAGCTTATCCACATAGGAAACAGCAAAGCAAAATAAAGATCTCATTTAGCAATCAAGCTTTAACCTGCATTGGACTAGGGAATGAGACTACTGGAACTGCAGGTATACGAACCAAGGTTGCTGCAGGAAAGAAATTTAATGTTTGCAGATGCACTTACAACCCTTTCATCTGAAACAGCACAAAAGTGCAGGATCTGCTGCGCCACTTCACCAATGGCATTTGGTTAATGGATGAAGCATCGTTGAATGCGACGTTCCATCCCTTTGACAGAAGACAGAGAGCACACGCTCAGAGTCAGACGTACCAAATAAATTCCCTGCATCACCCCCAACTGGATCAACGTAATAACCATATGGTTGTCTTCCATAAAGAATATTCGAGGTTGGATGAAGTGATGGCATCTGAAGATTGGAACTGAAGGGCATTAGTCCAGGTGAGGCAGTGGCAGCCCCACCGAAGGAATCATAACCATCAGTTCTTGTGGGTTTTGAAGTGTTAAAATGTGAAAATGGCCTATCTATGGCAAGGCCAGTGGTGAACAGTCCACCTGATGATCAAAACATGTTCAAATCATGGTAAGAAATAAAGAGCATTATTATCCATCCATATAAAAAACAAAGGTCTGAAAAATCGAATACCATCATAGGAGGAAGGAGCAGTAAATTGCACAGGGTAATGGATCAAAGTTGCTAGGTTTGGTGCAGGTTTCCTGCGGCGCTGATTATGACCAGCCAAGCGCCTCCGGCAGCTACGTTTGTCACCATCGAACTCCCCTAGATCATGAAACCTGTTCATATGACCACGGTAACCAAACCAAACACAATTTATATTGCTATGGAAATGGTTAGGTTATATAGGTTACCTTAACAAGGAAAAGAAGATTGCAAGGCAACAACATACATGATAGCTGCGACATCTATGGCCCAAATAGGGCAAGGCAGCAGGCTAAGGGAATCAACACTCTAATAGGAGGCGTGGAATGTGCATCGGATAGGGACAACTAACCCCCGTGTTCTTGTCAAACAGAGAAAAAGGAAATCTGTTACATCTATGGCTACACAACGACATTGAAGAACATGCATGTCCAAAATCATGCATTCAGAAATCATTAAATGTATAGCCAGTGTAGACCTACTTATGGGTGATAGGGTAGCCAAGGCAAGCGAAAGTTGATACTGTCAGAAGAACCAGTTCCCTTTCCACAATCGAGAATCATGTGATTAGTGGAATTATCTTCTAACCACCTACTCATCCATTTGTTTGAAGCTCTCTTCCTACTTTGATCTAGAGAAATACGTTCCCTGTCTTCTCTGTAAGCTCTCTTCTGTACAAGAAAATGACTAGTGGCAAGCACCTTCACGTACTGGTGAGTGGGATTGAGTTTTCAATGGTTGATGAATAAGCGAAAGATACACCTGCAGGCTGCAGTGATAGAACAGAGAGATGATTACTAATGGGGGCTGGCTTCGAAGCTCTAAGGTCCTACTTACCCCCAAACAAGGGACCCTGACCCACTATATTGGTGGGTGGGTAGGTTCAGGGTAACTAACAACATAGAACAGCGCTCCAACCTAAGAAGCCTGTGCCAGTTTTACGTTTCCTCTTGCTGACTACGCTAAGAAAGAGAGCTTACAAAAAGACACGTAAAACCCTAAAGAATAAACGATAGAAGGTCCAACCTGCTTTAGCATGAGTTCAGCCAAGAGTACCAGATCAACTGATGCGGCATGGCATCTTCAGTATCCATGCTATTGGTTTTAATCAAAATTTTCATGCTGTTTAATAGCTTAAGAGTCATCCATCCTTCACTGGTTTGGTTTGGATCCAAACTTGCTGGCTTTCTTATGGATCTATTATCAGCAGCCACATTACAAAATTATCACACTAACATCACATTATAGGAAAAATACTAAGATTATTAAAATATAATACATATAGTGATGTTTTCAAGAAAACGAGGTTTTATTCTTTTTTTTTCTTCACCAAAGTGGTGGAGAAAGACAGGCTAAAAACAGATAAAAGCAGAACCTGCTGACAGCACTGGACAATGGGATGGGGAAAGAGGGGAAAAGTGGTGCCAACATCAACTGCAAACGGTGCCAGGCCGGAAGAGAGAAGAGTGAGGTGACTTGAAGAGCAATTGACATGTGTGGTGGGCACAGGAAAGGGGATTAATCAACCAGAAGAAAGAGGTCAGGAAAGGGGATTAATCAACCAGAAGAAAGAGGTCCCTCAGTGAACATTTAATTGTCCTTCCCATGGTTACCAATACCAATAGTCCTGCTATAACTTAGCAACTAAAAGCCTTAAACTAACAACTGTCAGAAAAGATTCTCAACCCTCCATTTGCCTGTCTCGATCAGGGAGTAGAGCTTCCAACTTGGACTCCATTTAGCTCCATCTTATAGAGCAGTAAGACTTTGATAAGAGCAGTGACGGTCACTTAGACAATAAGGCTTCTGAGACATGAAAAGTTGCCTCCCAAACAATTGAAGGTAGAACGTTAACTTTCTGCTGTTTGGACAGGAGAGCTTATAAAGCAAATAGGATAGCAAATTCTCAGAAAATACATGATCATACAGGTAAAGGGAGTCTATGCCATGATAGTCCTGTTCCTTTTTCGTGAGTGTAGGGGGAAACTCTAGTTCCTTGTCTGACTGCCTCTATACTTTCACCGCTATACGAATGGAAATAGTTTGCTTCCCTTAGACACAAAGAAAGGACTTCCTATTTGACAAAGGGGAAAGGCAATCAAGTAGCTTTGCCTGGCGGGAAGTTCATTCTACAGTTCAAAAACTTGTGTACATTGCACCGGATCAGTTCTCCTACACTTTCTGTGTGTGTTTTTGTATAATCATCATTTCATTAGTAGAGCTTTTACAAGCTTTCATGATTCAAAGTTTTGTTTGAGCTGACATCTTAGTCTTGTCAAGTCTACAACAGTCTCAAACTTATTTACATAATAAAAAACACTAGAGCTGACCAAGCTTCTCATGGTGTTCCGCCGCACTACTAAGAGACCTAACAGCCTTTTGTGTTATACCATAAGAGTTGGAATTATCATGCAGTATTACTGCATTTTAGTATGCCACGAATTAAATGCTAATAAGACTACACAATAAATGAACTCCGCCCATGTAAGGGATCATCCTTGCATGACCGGTCCCAAGTTCAAATGAAGGAGGAGTGTTGCGTTAGGATTTTGACAACTAGCATAAAACTTTGTCGGACTTATCTATAATAGATTATACAAATTATGAGCATTGCGTTGGGGCATTCTCTCTTCGCAATGCACTGTAGAGCCCGAATGTAGTGAAAATAAGCAAGGGCCTCTATATGTTCACACGAATGTAGTGAATCAATTGTAGAGAGGGTTTCCACATCATGGATGAGTATGGGTAAAGAAGTTAGTCCTAGTACACTGTCGCTTGAATGTAGTGAACAACTTCCATTAAGGGTCTCCACATTTTCAGCATGAACAAATACGGGGTTAAGGAAGCTAGTCCTATATAATAAGATTCGTATTGGTACTTCATTGACCGACAAGTTAATGGAGGTGGTAGATACTATGATTCGAAGAAAGATTCACATTCTATGTTTAAAAGAGATAAAGTGGGTGAGAGAAAAAGCAAAAGAGATTGAGAATATAAATTTTAAACTATGGTACGGAGGAAAGAAAAAGGCTCGAAATAGAGTTGGTATTATTATAAATAAAGATTTAAAGGATAGTGTAATAGACATACAACGATAATGTGACTGAATTATGATAGTGAAATTAGTGTTAGGAGTAGAGGCTTTGAATATAGTTTGTGCTTATTGATCCTTGGTAGGATTAGAAGATAGTATAAAGAAGGCTTTTTGGAAAGAGTTAGATAAAGTAATTCAAACAATTTCATGAAGAGATGATTTGTTTAAGAGGAGACTTAAATGGACATATGGACATGTCAGTAAAAATGCATTAGGATATCAAGGTATTCATTGAAACTATGGTTTTGAGGATATAAATAAGGAGGGTAAGGAGATTTTAAATTTTACTATGGCTTTTTATCTCTTTATAGCCGATAAAAAAAGAACCTTCACGTGATATTTATTGATCTAGAAAAAGCTTACGATAAGGTGTTAAGAGATGTTCTTTGGAGAACCTGGAAAAAGAGAGGTATCCCATTGACATACATAAATCTTATAAGAGACGTGCATGATGGTGCAAAAACATGCGTGAGCACAAATTAAGGAATGACAAACTCCTTTGAAGTTAATATTGGATTACACTAGGAATCAACTTTTAAGTCTATATTTATTTATATTGGTCATTGATGAGTTAACAAAACATATTCAAGATGAAGTACCTTGGTGTATGTTATTTGCAGATGACATTGTGTTAGTAGATGAATATAAGGAAAAAGCTAATAAGAAATTGGAACTATGGAGAGAAATGTTAGAAAGTAAAGGCTTATGACTTAGTAGAACAAAGACAATATATATGGAATGTAAGTTTGATCATTTGGGTACTTTGGAGGATATAGAAATTAAGATTGACACATATTGAATCCCTCACAAGAAAAGTTTTAAATACCTAGGGCCAATTTTTAAAAGTGACAAAAAAATTGATTGAGATGTTATACATAGAATTAATGCCTCTTGGTTAAAATGGAGAATACCTATGCGATAAGAAGATATCATTAAGGATGAAAGGTAAATATTATAAAGGAGCAATTAGGCCTACTATGTTTTATGGTTATGAGTGTTGGGCAGTTAATCATCAACATGAGCAAAAGATGTTTGTAGCAGAAACGAAGATGTTAAGATGGATGAGCGGTCACAAAGGAAAAACCATATACATAATGAGGTTATTCGAAATAAATTGGGAGTAGCACCAATAGATGATAAAAATAAGAGCAAATCGTTTAAGATGGTTTGGACATATAGAAAGATGACCAAAGGATTCTTTCGTAAGAAGATATGAAAAATTGGATTGTAAAAATGTTAAAAGAGAGAGCACAAAAGTGGTGGAAAGAAACCATAAAGAATGATCTAGTTTATATTCCGTTAATTGCTAACATGACACATGATAGGGCTCAGTGGAACCAAAGTATGCAAAAATATAGCCGACCCCATGTAATATGAGAAAAGGCTTAGTTGTTGTTTAAGACTACATAATAAAAGTGAAAGACAATAAAAAGCTTCATTCCTATTCTCATTTTAAACAACAATAGGTGCAGAAGAAGTTTATTTAGGTATCCAGGTCTGATATTTATTAAATCATTATGGACAGAGACACGAGTACTATTGTGAAAAGCAAGTTGACATGAGTCTCGGTTTATGTCATGTAAAATCGTTATGTTCAGCCCAAGCTAATTTGTTTTTAGTTGTCTATGGTTTGGATCCCAATGGATCAAATTCTGATCCATTAGGACCCGAATTATATTAGTCACTAATTAGGGGTAATTTAGTCCTTTAAGTTAGATTAGTAGTATTTAAGTTAGCTTGTAATTAGGTTAGGGTAAGGAGTAGAAAACGTGAAGTGCAAGTGGCGGTGCCTTGGGCGCCGACCTGCATCCTCTTGTGTCCACCTTTGTTTTCAATCTTTTCAATGAATAAGACGCTTGATTTTAGTGCGTAAAATCATCATGGTATCAGAGCCTAAACTCGGAGTTTCAGGCAGATTAAGTGGATTCAGTCAAAATCGTAAGCCTATTTGATTGTTTGGCTCATTGTTTTCTTTTATTTTGATAATAACAAAAAGAATCCATAAAAAGAGGAGATTCTATTCATCGGATTATATTCTCAACAGACGTTATTGAAGATATCATCATTCACATTTTTCACATTGAGATTAACGATTTTATGAAGTGCAGATTGTCATGCACAGTTCAGGTAAGATTCATGAGTTTGTGAAGTGAAAATCAGATCGTAATTCCCAGTTCAGTTCAGTCCCATGGTGTGTTTTATACACGCACAATTTCTGATTTTATAGTATTTCTTGTGTAGTTGATTCAAAGTGCAGTTGATTGCGAACAACTACTTCGGTGATATTCATGGAAAGAATCAAGATGAGTGATAAAAATGAATAGTGTTCTACAGATAAAAATGAAGGGTTTCAAATAACCAATCTAAAATTAGATGGAAAAAATTATCTCCAATGGGCTCGTTCAATTGAATTGACAATCATGGCCAGAGGGCATTGGGATTACTTAACTGGTGAAGTAACTCAACCCTTAAGTACAGATTTTCTTTATCCTCGATGGAGAAAAGAAAATGCACTAGTGAGTGCTTGGTTGATTCAGTCTATGAAACCTTTCATTGTCAGTACCTTCATGTTCTTATAAACAACTAGAGATATATGGTTGGCAGTACAGGAGGCCTATGCATAGAGGAAAAACATTGCTAAGAAATATGACCTTATAGAAAAGATTAGAAAGTGTACACAGGAAGGAAGATCCATCAGTCAGTACTATGCAGAACTCAGAGGTTTGTGGGAGGAATTACAATTTTACTCCAAAACCAAATGCTAGAATTGCACACTTGAATGCAATGAAGAATTTGAAGAGCGAAAAGTATTTGATCTTCTATGGAAAATTTCTTCTGAATATGAGGCAGTTAAGAACAATATTTTCAGTAGATTGGGACATTTAAGTGAAGACAGGGAGGATCATAAATTCTTTTATGATACCTCACATGCGTTCAAGTTCATGATATTTTCAGTAGATTGGGACATTTAAGCGAAATGAAGATAGGGAGAATGGCTCCAATGGAAAATTTCTTCTGAATATGAGGTAGTGTGAGAAGAGGCTTATATTTTCGCGAGGATCATAAATGAGCAACCTTACCATCAATTGTTATCACCAGAGAACATAAGGAGGATATATCTCGCTAGCACCAAAGATTGGGACATTTACTATTATCTAAGCTGAGAATGTTACTACCAAAATTTAAGGATTATAACAATTTGAATTTAAATTGTGAGACTTGCTAAAAGGCTAAACATCATCGTGTTTCTTTTCCTTTAAGTGAAGACAGATCTGTTATTCCTTTTGAGATTATTAATTCAGATATTTGGGGTCCTTGTTCTACCACATCAGTGCATGGATATAAGTATTGTGTTTCCTTTATTGATGATTCCACTAGATTCACAATGATATATCTTATGAAAACCAAAGATGAAGTGAAGAATATTCTTCCGATATACTGCCAATTTGTACATATTTCAACGAACTATAAGAGTTTTCCGCAGTGATAATGGGTGAGTTTATGTCTCAATATCTTAATTCATATTTTCTAGTACAAGGAATTTTGCACCAGACCTCATGTGTCTATTCTCCTCAACAAAATGGGGTTGAAGAAAGAAAGGACATATATTACAAGTTGCAAGGACACTCCTCATCGGATGTAATGCACCTAAATACTATTGGGGTGAAGCGGTTTTGACTGCAGTCTTCCTGATAAATCGAATGCCTAGTAGAGTCCTCAATGAAAATACTCCATTTCATTTATTGTTTCCTTCTCAAAAACAATTTTATCTGCTTCCAAGGGTGTTTGGTTATACATGTTTTGTACATGTTTATCTTGGTTTGAGGGATAAGTTAGATGCTCGATCGATTAAATGTATCTTTCTGGGATACTCTTCCACTCAAAAAGGGTACAAGTGTTATGATCCACTTAGAAGAAAATATATATTACAATGGATGTTACTTTTCATGAAGATACTTCATTTTATAATCCATCAGAAGTTGATCCCTTATATATGCAGACTCCTTATGTCATGCCACTTCCACCAGCTGAAGTACATAGTATACACGATGAAAAGAGGAAGAGATGACACCTTCTCAAGAAGAAAATATGCAGGTATATACCAGAGGGGAAAGAAAGGTTATTGTTTCTCAATTATCAATTACTCCGGATCATAATTCATTCCCAGAATTAGTTCCACATTGGATTTAGGAACTCTCTCAGCATTCAAATAATGAGTTGGATGACTTACCGATTGCTATCAGAAAAGAAAAACGAAAAACAATAAAATATTCTTTGGAAAAAATGGTATCTTACTCTAATTATCCCAGAGAATATCAGGTGTTTGTTATGAATGCAGACTCTACTCTTGTACCAAGGGCATTCGAAGAAGCAGACAACATCCAGAGTGGAAATCAATAATGGAAGAGGAAATTGCAGCCTTGAGAAGAAACAACACTTGGGAACTGACAGATCGGATGTAAGTGGGTATATATGGTGAAATCTGACTGATGGGTCAATGGAGAGGTACAAAGCAAAGTTAGTTGCAAAGGGTTCCACCTGAAAACCTATGAGATTGATTATTCGAGGAGACTTTTGCTCCGGTTGCTAAAATGAATACAATTAGAGTGATCCTATCCTTCTTTGCTGCAACCATGGTTGTGAACTACCTGACAATTCGATGTGAAGAATGCTTTCTTGCATAGAGAACTTGAGGAAAAATTTATATGGAAATGCCACCGAGGATATGGGAGGAAGGTATTTGCGATACAATATGTAAGTTGAAAAAGGCCTTATACTAAGACTTGAAAACATCACCTCGGGCCTGGTTTGGAAGGTTCCACTTTAGAGTTATGATAGCCTTGGGATACAAGCAAAGTCAAGGGGATCATACCTTTGTTCATCGAACACTCACGAGTCGAGGGAAGTGCAGTCTTTGTTAGTGTATGTGGATGACATTATATTAGTAGGAGATGATAGGAGAGAACAACAAATCTTGAGTTAGTGCTTGGCCAAGGAGTTTGAGATCAAGACTCTGGAAAAGCGAAATATTTTTGGGAATTGAAGTGGCACACTCCAGGGAAAAGGATCTTCGTATCAATGAGAAGTACATCGTTGATTTGCTCGAGGAAAGCAGACAAAACAGACTTGTAAACTGCGAGTACTCTGTGGACCCAAGTCTAAAACTAGGAATGCGAGAAGAAGGTGGTTCGGTAGATAAAGAGATGTATCAACGTCCCCCGGTGGGCATACTCATTTAGTTATCCCGCACTAGATCGATATTGCCAATGGAGTAAAGCTTGATCGGTCAATTTATGCATAGCCAGAAGTTCATTTACGATGCAGCTCGTAGGGTGCTGCGGTATCTCGAGGAACACCGAGGAAGAGGGATTTTGTTCAAAAAAATAAAGAATATGACATTTTCCAAGCATACCGATCTTGCGACTAGTAGGTCAATTGTTGACGGAGATCAGCTCTTTAGGGTATTGTACTTTCCTTGGAGGAAATCTTGTGACTTGGAAAAGTAGAAAATAGAGTGTGAGTGGCACGTTCTCTTTGTTGAAGAAGAATTTCATGCTATGGCATAAGGTGTGTGTGAATTACTTTGGCTTAAAATCATTCTAGAAGATTTGAAGATTAAGTGGGAAGAACCTATGAGGCTCTCTTTGTGACAATAAATCAGCAATCGGTATAGCACATGCTTTTGGTTCAACATGATCGAGACTAGGCACATCAAAGTGGATAGACATTTCATCAAGGAGAGAAGCTTGATAGTGGTTTGATATGCCACTCCATATGTACCACTCCCAAGGACAACTGCGGATATTCTCACCAAAGGATTAAGTAGCTCCTCATTTGAAAGAATTGTATCCAAGGTGGGAATGGAGAATACCTATTCCTGACTTGAGAGAATAATGAAACCGGTGGATATAGTATGTGGATTTTGTATGCTGATTTTTAGGAGTATTATTTTAGGAATGTATATATTTGGTGTAATTGGGGTGTAATAAATGTAATCTCCTAAATCAAGAAATTACATCCTAGGATTAGGAGATATTACATTTCTGAATTAGTGCTAGGAAGTTTAAGACATTTCCTAAAATAGAGTTAGGACCTTCTGTACATATACCTCTGTGATTGACTCAATGAATATACAATTAAAACCCTATTTTCTCTTAGAGTTATGAATTATGAAGTGTTGACCCTAAAATCAATCGTGATTACAGCTAGGAGAGGATAAGATATCCTCTAAACAGAGAGAAAAGAAAAAGAGAGAGAGAGAGAGAGAGAGAGAGAGTTTAGGAGTCTAAAATATGCAACAAAGCTTTCCTGCTCTCTGCATACCAGAAATGGAAATTCACTTTAAATAACCATGGGCAGACCATCAAGAGGGTCCCATAAACACAAATGTTTGTTATAAGCTATAACATATGTAAGGGCAAAGAGAGAGCCCCTTGAAACTGTGGGCCTTCTGCTCCAAATCGTCTTTTATTTGAGTCTTGTTTATTTTTCTTTAGCATGTGAAGCTTTCAAGTTTCAATTGGTTTCAGTTGAACATAGTTCTTGGCTTTTAATATACCATTGATGTCATATATCATGTTTTAATGAATTTCTAGATAAAAAACTTATGGGACATTGTACCTGCTGAAGTTGGGGATAGATTTCTAAGTATGCTGCCACCTTGGCATGCATATGAAAGAGCTTGTGAGTATTTCATTTTCTCGTGCGGTGTTGAACAAGTATACACAAGCGTGAGAAACTTGAAGGTATTATTACTTTAATAATATGTTTAATGTATTGTATGTCATAAAAGAAAACACATTGCCTCATGTATTAATATCCTATATTTTCTTTCTTTTTAGGTTGATTTGGCACATTATCCAACCTCATTACTTGATTTCTGTTCCTTTAGTTTATGAAACATTATACAGGTAAATCCTTTTCCCAGGAATTCTGTGAATATTGTCCATTGTATTTAATGTCGTTTATGAATTGCATTCATGATATATCATACATATGTAAAGTGAAAAAAAAATTGATTTTTTAAACAAATATAATTTTTGCAAAGGTAATTAAGATAATCAGACGTTTGTAAGATGTAGTTCTTTTCATATTCAAGAAGTCACAGGAATGCAGAACCCAGTTTCTACATCCAAAAGAACTGCCATGTGGACGAAGAAAAAAATAAATGGACAATAGAAAAGAATATGGTCAAAATGAGGCCTACATTTCTGTCACATTCACATTACCTTAGCCATTAAAAGCAAAGCAGGTATGCACAAGATAGAAAACTGCATGAACGTTTCCAATATCAGCCATCCATTTAAATGGTTTACATATTCCACATTTGGAAGATCATAATAGCTTAATAAGCTCTTCTATCCGTATGTGGTTGGAAATAGGATACCGGATGGGAGACGGACTAAATTTCCACAAATGGAGTATAATAACAACATAATGTACCAAAGGGATGAACAGAAGTACATGATGACTCTCATCAACAAAATAAAACGATAATACCTCAATGATTTTGTATCCACAGGATGCAATAATTTACCAAATCAGGCCAAAAGCTCTAACATCAAGATGTGAATTAAACCTAAAGGAAAACGAATTAAGAAAAAAATATGGAAAAGCACATAAGGAAACGAACCCTCTAAACATGTGAATAAGGGAAGAATCATGAAAACGTAGGCACGCCAAATTCAACATCAGACGGCTGTAGGAAAGCAGTATCAGTAACAGATAGGAAGCAGAACATGAAATGAAAACGTAATCCACAATTTCCCCGACCCGCAAGAAGTTCTATCATACTGATAACCTTAATTAAACACCAGCAAAGAGAAGATGACATCAATAGCAGTCTTTTTATCTCTAGAAACATCAAGCAACAACAGAATCAGATGGAAGAAGTAAACAGGGACACAAAGAATGACAACCCCAAAAGATCGAAATGTTCACAAGTACTCATA
Source organism: Brasenia schreberi (assembly GCA_036023115.1). Lineage (NCBI taxonomy): Eukaryota > Viridiplantae > Streptophyta > Magnoliopsida > Nymphaeales > Cabombaceae > Brasenia > Brasenia schreberi. Next base: position 20,677,236 of record JAYKKT010000082.1, read on the forward strand.
ATGACAAAATATACACAACAAATCAGATGCCATTTTCAACAATAAAAAGGAAACGCGGAAGCAAATTCTTTCAATACCCACGACAGCTAATAAGCAATAACCTAAAGAATCCATTTAGTTCGACAAAGAAGATCGTACACAAACAAAAAGGAAACTAGAGGAATCAATAATCTACAATCCCTTTCACTAGCATCTGTCACGATAATAAAATCTAGACTAAATCGATCCACCAACATCGAAGGAAAAACTCATTTGCCTACACAGACACACACAGAGAGAGAGAGAGAGAGAGAGAGAGAGAGAGAGAGAGAGAGAGAGAGAGAGAGAGAGAGAGAGAGACCTGCTACACTGTTGACAGAACCGTTGCCTCCGGCCAGCGACGACGACGGCTGGAGACTTGGAGTGGTCCACGCAGATTCGGTGGCGCACGTGGTACAACTTCCCTCCGGAGAGATTGGCGCCGCATCCCTCCACCTGGCACCGACTCTCCGTCACTGGCCTCGCCCTCTTCTTCCTCCTCCCTGCTAACGGAGGAGTCTCTGCCCGCACCGACCCTGAACTACTTCCGGCGACTTCCCCGCCGAAACCTCCAATCTGCAACATCAAAGACGACGAAGACGACGAATCCATCTCTCTATCTCCGGTTTTTTCTCTGACAGTTGAAGGAGAAAAGCGAGTCGAATCGCTTTTTGTTTCGCTTCTCAGTTGGAGTGAGCCCACTTTGACGCCATGGCCCTGCCCATTGATCCAGCACACAGGGATTCCTTTCGGATACAGCAGAGAGAGAGAGAGAGAGAGAGAGAGAGAGAGAGAGAGAATCTTTTGGCAGGGCAGGGTTGATCATCTTTGCGTCGGTAGTTTATAAGGAAAACTTTTTAGCCATGAGCCCCACCCATGCATGCACGCATTCACATTCACATTCACATTCACATTCACGATCAGATCAACAACTTGATGCAAATCTTTCAATCAACCCAACTTTAATAAGATTACAAATTCGATAGAGATTCAACGAAGTCATAAGTTTGCACGAAGAGCAACGGCTCACCAGGCCAGGAGGTCGACTCCCAAAAGAAAGATCATGAGTAATATAAAGGGCGGTCATTTGGCTTCAGCCACCCAACTCTACCTAAAAAAAAATGAAATTATAAGTTTCTCAATAATGTCTAACATTATAGTAACGACCCACCATCTTACATCAGCCTATATTTAATATTATATTTATTAAAAAATTAATCATCTTTAATATTACTAATTATTGTATGTTAAATTAATAATACTATAGTTATATTAAATAATATAATATCCAACAATGATGATGTGATTGCCGAGTTAACAACCTTGTAGCACATGAATTCGTTTTTCACGTTATTTTCGGACAACACTGTTAATGCATATATACTAACTTAACTTAACTTACAGATGATAGAAACCATGAAGTCAGTAGGGGATCTAGAAAATAGTGTTAATGGAAGAGAAGCATGAATCTCAACCATGGCCGCTCTCCACCCTTCTATGTAGATCCGCCACCACAACAATGTTTTTAAACTAAATAACTAAATTAAGAAAATGTTTAAAGCACATACTATTTTTCTGAGGTTTTTCAACAAATATATGAAACACATTATTAATCGATACAATGTTTCACTTGGGTGTTTGGATTCTGTAAAGTCAAACTCAAATGAAGGGAATAGCTCACTTAGCTAGGGGATAGATTCACAAGTTCAAGGTCATGAGTTCAATACCCAGGGTGTGCATCTGGCTTCGGGCTCCGCATTGTAAGAAAGTTCCTGAAGTCATGTTAAAAACTCAGACCACCTACACATACCTGCCCACACTAAGCAGCGAAAAATGATAAAAAGATCCTGAGTTTTACACTTAAGCAAACGAAATCCTCCGCCTTTGTCGGGCTTGAGACCGACTAAGTTAATCCTTGCCGCCAGAACTTTGATGCAGACAGACCAGTTCAATTATTTGGAAGTGAAAATTATTGAGCTCCATCGAAACTTTTAAATATCAAGTTGGAATTCGAAGAAATGGAGATATCATTAAACAATGGGGGGAAGCATTTAAGAAATGCCACATTTATTTGGTTCCATATTGGAGCATGATAAAGGTGAATATATATATATATATATAATGGTCTATTTCTACATTTTTAATAAGATGAGTTGAGTTGGGTAGTGGGTGGGAAGTCTTTTCTTGCCTAATATCTAGGAATCTGGCCCTATATAATATAATGGTCTCGCAAGAGGTTTTGTTGTTTGCGAGACAAAATCTCATCTCGTGAGTTGTGTCTGACGTCTAAATTCGAAAACGAGAAACCGCTGCATAGACAACGCCTCTCCCGAAGCCAGTTTTACCCAACTTTCTTTCCCAGAGTACAATCTCTCTCTCTCTCTCTCTCTCTATATATATATATATATATGACAAAGCCAATATAGTTGTTACATGGATTTTTTTTTGTAGGATCACCCTTACCCCGAGCCCGAATAAAAGAGAAGGGTTGTATTAGGGTTCCGACAACCAACGTAAAATTTTGTTGGATTTTTATATCATGGATTATACAAATTATGAGCATTGCGTTAGAGTGTCCCCTCTTAGCGACGCGTTTTAGAGCCCGAATACAATAAAAAGTAAGTAAGGACCACTACATTTTCGTTCAAATGTAATTAATCAATTGCATAAACGGGTGGGAGTAAAGAAGTTAGTCCCACTATATTGTCACCCGAATGTAGTAAATAAATTACAGGAAGAGTCTCCGCATTTTCAATATAGACAGATACGGGGTAAGAAAGCTAGTCCTAGATAATAAGATTTGTATTGATTTTTGGAATATCGAAACATTGTCCGATAAGCTAATGAAGATGGTAGATACTACGATTTGGAGAAAGATTCATATCCTATATTTACAAGAGACAAAGTGGGTTGGAGAAAAAACATACGAGATTGATGATACATGTTTTAAACTATGGTATTCAGGTAAGGAAAAGAGTCGAAACAGAGTTGATATTATCATAAATAAAGATTTAAAGGATAATGTAGTAGACATACAATGATATGGTGACCGAATCATGATGTTGAAATTAGTGTTAGGAGCAGAGGTTTTGAATATAGTTTGTGCTTACGCACCCAAAATAGGACTAGAAGATAGTATAAAGATGGCTTTTTGGGAGGAGTTAGATAAGGTGATTCAAAGAATTCCACAAAGGGAGATGATTTGTTTAGGAGGAGACTTAAATGTACATGTCGGTAAAGAGGCATTAGGATATTAAGGTATTCATTAAAACTTTGGTTTTGGAGATATAAATGAGGAAGGTAAGGAGATTTAAATTTTGTTAGGGCATTTGATCTCTTTATAGTCAATATAATCTTCAAAACACGAGATAAACATTTAATTACTTATAAGAGTGACTTATCATAAATACAAATTGATTATTTTATTTGTAGGAAAAAAGATAGAGCGTGTTGTAAAGATTGCAAGATAATTCAAGGAGAAAGCTTAACCATCCAACATGCGCTTTTAGTTATCGATTTATAAATAAAAAAGTGGACAAAGAAGAAAAGAGTGCATCAAGCTATTCAAACCAAATGATTTAACATCAAAAGCGAGAAATAAGTTGTTCAAGAAAATGTTTGGAATTATATACTTACGTATACCTTCTCATATATAGAACAATATGGCTATAAATATTAGGAAAGTAATGAAAGATAAGTTAGGTGAATCTAAGGGAGGTGTACCAGCACAAAAAGAAGCTTGGTGGTGGAGTGAATTAGTGCAAAATAAAGTCAAGACAAACGATGAATAAACTATAATTTCTACCGACGTATTCAAAAGAATGAAGTCAAAGAGGCTCTTAAACAAATGAAAGGTAGTAAATTGGTAGGACAAGACAATATTCCTATAGAAGTTTGAAAAATCTTAGGAGAGACAAGAATCACTTGACTCACAAGATTATTTAATAAAATATTAGAAAAACAAAAGATGCTCAAAGAATGAAGAATGAGTATACGTATACCCATATATAAGAACAAGGGAGACTTTTAGAATTGTGTGAATTATCGGAGTATCAAGTTAATGAGCCATACTATGAAATTATGGGAAAAAATTATCGAACGTAGGTTAAGACAAATATCAAATACAACGGAGAACCAATTTGGATTCATGCCAAGCAGATCTATCGTTGAAGTAATTCACCTTTTGAGACGTCTTATGCAATATTTTAGAGCAAAAAAGAAAAACCTTCACATGATATTTATTGATCTAGAAAAAACTTATGATAGGGTATCGAGGGACGTTCTTTGGAGAACTTTGGAAAAAAGAGGTATCCCATTAACATACATAAACCTTATAAGAGACATGTACGATGGTGTGAAAACATGTGTGAGGACTCATGAAGGAATGATGGACTTCTTTGAAGTTAATATTGGGTTACATCAAGGATCAACTTTAAGTCCATACTTATTTATAATGGTGATTGATGAGTTAACAAAACATATTTAAGATGAAGTATCTTGGTGTATGTTATTTGCAGATGACATTACGTTAGTAGAGGAGTTTAAGGAAAAAGTTAATAGAAAATTAGAACTATGAAGAGAAACATTAGAAAGCAAAGGTTTCAACTTAGTAGAACAAAGACATAATATATAGAATGTAAGTTTAATCATTTGGTTACTTTAGAGAATATAAAAATTAAAATTGGCACACATTGTATCATCAAAAGAAAGGTTTTAAATACTTAAGGTCAATTTTTCAGAGTAGTGGAAGAATTGATGGAGATGTTATGCATATAATTAATATTGGTTGGTTAAAATGGAGAGGTGCATCAGATATTCTTTATGATAAAAATATATCATTAAAGTTATAAGGTAAATATTATAGAGCAACAATTAGACCTGTCATGTTTTATGGTTCTAAGTGTTGAGGAGTTAACATCAACATATACAAAAGATGTCTGTGACAGAAATGAAGATGTTGAGATGGATGAGTGGTCATAAAAGAAAAGACTGTATACATAATGAGATTATTAGAAACAAATTAGGAGGGACACCAATAGAGGATAAAATGAGATAATATTATTTAATATAGTTTGAACATATAGAAAGAAGATTAAAAGAAGAACCTATAAGAAGATATGAAAACTAGATTTTGGAAGTATTAAAGAGGTAGAAGACGCCCACAAAAGTGTTGAAAGAAACAATAAAAATGATCTAGTTGATTGTGAGTTAACTGCTAATATGGCACATGATAGGTCTCTCTGGAAACAAAGAATCCATGTAGTCGACCCCGTCTAGTATGGGAAAAGGCTTAGTTGTTGTTGTTGTCATAGTTCGATTTTGTGTCATGTTAAGAATTCTTACTAATTAGATTATTTTTAGTGTTTCTTTTAACACTTTTGTGGTCTTTTTCTTTTTTTAATATTTTGCTATTTAAATTCCCACACCTAATAAAAGTTTTATTTAGTTATTTTTCTAATTATCTCATATATATATATATATATATATATATATATATATATATATATGAAGAGAGAGAGAGAGAGAGAGAAAGAGAGAGAGAGAGAGGATAATAGTGTTCTCCATAGCATTGCAATACCCTAAGAAAAAGTAACTTGTAAAAAACATTGAATTTTATATGATTTAAGGGTGTTAGTTTTTTTTAGCTTATAAAGCCAGTTCTATGTATCCAAAAAGAACTTGTAATATACTCTTTTCTCTCTCTTATGTATATATATAAATATAAATTGAGAATTGGATGTTATTCACCGTTGTCAATGCATACTCATTTTAATCCTTTCACTTTTGAGATTGTCGTTTAAGAAGTTACAAGAGTCGTACAAAAAATATAAATAACACTTATTCTCTTATTATAGTCATATTTTCTAAAAGTAAATCATTAGTATATTGTACCACATGTAAACAATATTATTTTGATCTTTAAGATCATTAATAAAGATTTGAATTACTTCGCACTTAATGCAAAGCACAAAAGTAAAAAAACATATTTAATTAAAATCTCATCATTAATCTTAGAAATCAAATCATGAAAATATTTATACAAGATTATACATTGAAAGATATTATGCATTTATCACTTTTCACTCCCATGCACATATATATATATATACACACATATATAAATTGGATCCCGCCCATACTGACTTATCCACCTTTGCTTTTGGGTAGGGTGTGAGTTCACTAACCGAACCGAACTACCCAAAAATCAAAATATTATTATGTAAACCAAACCTGAACCGAACTATAACAAGAACGGTCAGTTCGGTTCGGCTATTAGGGTTGGGCCTAAATGATTGGAGATTGAAAGAACCTGTGGATAGCTCTGTATGTGGTCTAATTTCCTTTAAGAACAATGGTCACCAACATTCGCAATCAAACCTCATAATCCTCTCATATTGTTCAGCATCACTTCTAGGTGAAACTAGAGGTTTTAGCATAAAGTGAAATCAGCTTAAACAACGGGTATACCCTTTGCTTAATCAACATTAGGAATTCAAAATTGTTGGTACCATTACATATCAAAGAAATACGAAATCGAGAACATAGTGTCTCTATCGAAGATTATCACATACATAAAGAAGTCAAACAAAAGCAAGTAGCAGAATGACTTCGAGATTCTCCATGATTATCATCGAGTACTCTATCTTGATCAAATTAAATATTACCAAAGTTACAGATACAAAGCATACAAGAACAAACAATAGTACATTAAATACATGAAATACGAACACTAAACACATGCAATGACCATGTTGTGATATGCAAACACACCGGAGGAAGAAGTCATGAGGAAAAAGAAAACTGAAATGTTAATGAAACTCATGATAAATTGTGAAAATGGGAATGGAAGTTAACCACGAAAATCTATCTCTAACCAAAAAAGAAAGAATGACAAATGCCATAGAATATTAGCATAACGTGTAAACGCATATAAACGACAAAGAAATGGCATTCTGAACATGCAAATACTCAATGACAAAACCAAAACGACCAAAAAATGTTGAAAACATTGGGCAGTTAGCAAATAAGATTCCAGTTTCACAACTCACCATTGATTTAAGAGAGAGAGAGCTCCTGTAGTTGGCTTCTGCGGCAGAGAGGAATGAATTCTCTCTCATTTTGTTGGTATGTATTTATAGAACCTGGAGATGACCATTTTTGTCAAGAAGGTTGATCTCTATTTTGACTTCTAGAGGTCAAGGCTTGCAATTAAACAAATAAAATAATTGACAAATTTCTAAGTACATAAAAACCATCAAGAAATACTCAGAAGTTGCATACAAAAACATGTATATGTTACAACTAATTTAAGTTGTTCCAAATTTCAATTCCTCAACCCAAACACATCCCAATGTTACAAATTGTTTAAGGATTCAACACCATGTATATGATAACAAGTCTTGAGGTATATAAACATTATTACAATGCTATCAATTATTGAAAGTCATTACCTACAATATAAAAAAATACAATACTACTACATTACAAAATACCAATAAAACTCAACAAGCAAATCATTTAGCCATCATCTTCATTCTTCATCCAACTCCATTTGACCTACATGAAAAGCTAAATGAAATAATCATAAAAGGTCAATAAAATAATTAATTGATATAATAAAACATAATTACTTAATGACTATGTATTGCTACACAATGCTATGACATTCTCTCTCAATCCAACAACTTGCAAACCTAAATTGTACAAGAAATAATTCAATCATGCAAACAACATAACAACAAAAAGTAAATACAATTATACTAGTAAGTATTATTACTTTTTTTAAAATCTTCAACATCTTCCAATTCCTCCTCAATATTTAAATTAACACCATGTCATAGCCAATCTTGTGTATAAATCAAGTATTATCGTATCAGTCAAAGAGCTCTTAAATGCATTTAGAACCCTCTCTTTATGCTACATGCAAACTCAAAAGCTATTGTAGATATGAGAACCGTCAAGATATTAATTAGCATACTACAAGAATTGGAAATCTCTCTAAATTAAACATTCATCATCTTAAAATATCAAAATCGTTGCGATCTTCTAGTGTTTCCTCACCTAAATAAATATCCAATTCAGTTTTTCTTTTTTTCTCTTATACCTTCTAACTCTATTTTGCTTTTAATGTATTCTTCTTTAAAAAAACATCTAGCTTTTCATTTTGTTCCAACATTACTTGACTCTCTTAGCACAATATTAGTTTAGAGTTTCCACTTGATTGAGAGACACTAACATTTTTATATTGAAACATTCTTCTGTCGTCATATAGATTAAAGAGATCATCTATCACTCAATGAAATAAAACTTTACTATTGTTTGTATAATAAATTTTACAAAAAGTAAAATCTATCACTTCAATTTTTTTTGAGGATCAAGTACAACTGTAATAAAAATAAGCTTATTCATCTTCATATGATCACTCTAATATTTATCAATTTTTGTTTTTATTCTTAAGCTCACGATCCTCACCTCCAAATCATTATTATTGGTCCACTTAATATTGTTCCAACTAGATCACTAATCTTTGTCTAAAATATATTGGATGTGATACATGATGACTCAGAAGTACATAATGTGGTATCATCAAATTGTTATAATATGCTACTTAACTTCCTTATAGAATTTCATTCAATAGAAGCAAATCCATTATTACCGTTATCATTTGATTCCATCTCACGTCTCAAATGCCCTCTCAAATTTTTTTGGCAACACAAAACATTTTGTACGTGGAATTCCATCCAATCACAACATCTAAGCAGAAGTAATTCTCACACTATATATTACATTCTTGAACACATTCTTTAAACTTTTATATCTTCATTGAAGATTGTCTAATATATTTAACAAATTTCTTTAACTAAATAATATAGTTATTCACCTCCTTTAAACCATCTTATACAACCAAGTTTATTATATGCACAATACATCTTATATATAAAAAATTACAATTTGCAACCCCAGTTCCCAACTTATAATTTTTTCAAATATGAAACAACAATATTATTCGAACTAATATTGTCAATTGTAATCGTAAATATATTTTTAATACTTTACTCAAGCAAGCAATCAATAAGAAGCCTACCAATGGAATCACCTTTGTAGCTATATATTAGATAAAAAATTAATCTTTTTTATGTAAGTGCCACTCATCATCAATAAAATGGGTCATGATACACATGTTCAATAGTTGCAAAGATGTCCATGTGTCTATGGTTATACATACGCTTTGTGTATTGTTTTTCAAAAAATTCTTCAACTTCTTTTTCTATCTACATACAGTTCATAGCAATCATGTGAGATTGTCCACCTGGATCACATTTTAATCTTAAGGCATGCAATACCTAGTACCTTCCTAAACCCTTCATGTTCGATGATCTAAAATGTCAATTCATCAATAACGATCATTTCTGCAATGGCCTTCCTAATTGTCATTTGATCAAATTTATAAGTACATAAGTTGCTTAAGTAGTAGTTGCAAAGATAATTATTGTTGTTTAGCATCTAGATTTTTAAAAATTTCTTATTTTGTTTGTGTATATTAGTTTCATTTTTTTTAACTCCGGCCATATAAGGGATCACCCTTGCATGGCCGGTCCCAAGCCCGAATAAAGGAGGAGGATTGTGTTAGGCTTCCGACAGCCAACATAAAACTTTGTTGGATTTTTATACCTTGGATTATACAAATTATGAGCATTACGTTGGAGTGTACCATCTTAGCGACGCGCTGCAAAGCCCGAATGCAATGAAAAATAAGCAAGGACCGCTATATTTTTTCCTGAACGTAGTGAATCAATTAAAAAGAGGGCTCCCATATCATGGACGAGTGTGGGTAAAGAAGTTAGTTCTGCTACATTGCCGCTCGAATGTAGTGAATGAATTACAGAGAGGGTCTTCACATTTTCAATATGGACGGATGTGGGGGATAAGAAAGCTAGTACTATATAATAAGATTCATATTGGTTCTTGAAATATCGGAACATTGTACGGTAAGCTAATGGAGGTGGTAGATACTATGATTCAAAGAAAAATTCAATTCTATATTTGTAAGAGATAAAGTGGGTTGGAGAAAAAGCAAAGGAGATTGATGATACAGGTTTTAAATTATGGTACTCAGGTAAGGAAAAAGGCTCAAAACAGAGTTGGTATTATTATAAATAAAGATTTAAAGGATAGTATAGTAGAAATACAATGATATGGTGACCAAATTATGACGTTAAAATTAGTGTTTGGAGCAGAAGTTTTGAATATAATTTGTGCTTATGCATCCAAGTAGGACTAGAAGATGGTAAAGGCAACTTTTTGGGAAGAGTTAGATAAGGTGATTCAAAGAATTCCACAAAGGGAGATGATTTGTTTAGGAGGAGACTTAAATGGGTATGTCGGTAAAGAGGCATTAGGATATCAAGGTATTCACGAAAACTTTAGTTTTGGGGATATAAATGAGGAAGGTAGGGAGATTTTAAATTTTGCTATGGCATTTGATCTCTTTATAGTCAATACAATCTTCAAAAAACGAGATGAACATTTAATTACTTATAAGAGTGGCTTATCACAAACACAAATTGATACTTTATTTGTAAAAGAAAAGATAGAGCGTGTTGTAAAGATTGCAAGGTAATTCCAAGAGAAAGTTTAACTACCCAACATCGACTTTTAGTTATAGATTTACAAATAAAAAAATGGACAAAGAAGAAAAGAGTGCATCGAGCTATTCAGACTAAATGGTGGGATCTCAAAAGCGAGAAAGAAAATATATTTAAACAGAAAGTCCTTCAAGGAGATGTTTGAAATTATGTTGGTACACCTTGTGATATGTGAAACAATATGGCTATACATATTAGGAAAATTGCGAAAGATGTGTTAGGTGAATCTAAGGGAGATGTATCGGTACAAAAAGAAGCTTGGTGGTAGAGTAAAGTAGTGCAAAATAAAATCAAGACAAAGAGAGAATGTTATAAATTACATTATGCTAAGAAAACTAGTGAAACTTTAGAGGCTTATAAGAAAGCAAAGAATGAAGCAAAAAATACTGTCAGTGAAGCAAAAGCTAAACTTTGAGAGGATTTATATAGAAAAACTCAACTTAAAAGAGGATGAAAGAGATATTGGGTAGAGATAAGAAAACTAAGGATATTAATTCAGTTAGATGCATGAAAGACGAGGATGAGAAAATTCTAGTGGCAAATGATGATATAAGAAATAGATGAAAAACTATCTTTATAAGCTTTTTAATGAAAATAAAGATGTTAGTATTAGCTTAGGAGAGTTAGCCAAATTAGAAAAGAATATAAACCACAATTTCTATCGACATATTCAAAAGAATGAAGTCAAAGAGGCTCTTAAACATACGAAGGGTGGTAAATCGGTAGGACAAGACAATATTCTTATAGAAGTTTGGAAAATCTTAAGAGAAACAAGAATCACTTGGTTCACAAGATTATTTAATGAAATATTGAAAAACAAAAGATGCCCAAGGAATGAAGAATGAGTACACTTATACTCATATATAAGAATAGGGGAGACTTTCAGAATTGTGTGAATTATCGGGGTATCAAGTTAATGAGTTATACTATGAAATTATGGGAAAGAATTATTGAACGTAGCTTAAGACAAGTACCGAGTACAACAGAAAACCAATTTGGATTCATGCCATGCAGATCTACTGTTGAAGTAATTCACCTTTTGAGATGTCTTATGCAATATTTTAGAGCAAAAAAGAAAGACTTTGACATGATATTTATTGATCTAGAAAAAACTTATGATAGGGTACCGAGGGAGGTTCTTTGGAGAACCTTGGAAAAAAGAGGTATCCCATTGACATACATAAACCTGATAAAAGACATGTACGATGGTGCAAAAACATGTGTGAGGACTCATGAAAGAATGACGGACTTCTTTGAAGTTAATATTGGATTACATCAAAGATCAACTTTAAGTCCATACTTATTTATAATGGTGATTGATGAGTTAACAAAACATGTTAAAGATGAAGTACCTTGGTGTATGTTATTTGTTGATGACATTGTGTTAGTGGAGGAGTCTACGGAAAAAGTTAATAGAAAATTGGAACTATGGAGAGAAACATTAGAAAGTAAAGGCTTTCGAATTAGTAGAACAAAGACAAAATATATGGAATGTAAGTTTGATCATTTGGTTACTTTAGAGGAGATAGAGAAATTAAGATTGACACACATTGCATCCCCCAAAAGAAAGTTTTAGATACCTAGGGAATTTTTCATAGTAATGAAAGAATTGATTGAGATGTTACGCATAGAATTAATGCTAGTTGGTTAAAATAGAGAGGAACATCAGCTATTCTTTTTTTATAAGAAGATACCATTAAAGTTAAAAGGTAAATATTATAAAGCAACAATTAGACCTGCCATGTTTTATGGTTGTGGTGTTGGGCAGTTAATCATCAACATGTACAAAAGATGTCTGTGATAGAAATGAAGATGTTGAGATGGATGAGTGGTCATACAAGAAAAGACTGTATACATAATGAGGTTATTGGAAACAAATTAGGAGTGACACTCATAGAGGATAAAATGAAAGAATATCGTTTAAGATGGTTTGGACATATAAAAAGAATATCAAAAGAAGAACCTTTAAGAAGGTATGAAAAAAAAGATTTTGAAAGTATTAAAGAGTTAGAGGATGACCACAAAAGTGTTGGAAAGAAACAATGATCTAGCTTATTGTGAGTTAACTGCTAACATAACACATGATAGTGCTTTGTGGAAACAAAGAATCCATGTAACCGAACGGTCTAGTATGGGAAAAGGCTTAGTTGTTGTTGTTTATACTAGTTTCATTTTTCTTAGGATCACAACAAAAATCTCTGCTATAATAATTAAATTTTGTTTTGATATCAACTTAATGATCTTTTTAAATTTTGTGAAATGCTCTCATACTTTAGATCTTAACGATAGGCTTTCTTTGTGTGTTTGAAGATGTTGCATCATCAATTGATTGCACTGTATTCGAGTTTAATTGCTTTGGGGTTACTTATGCTAGCTTTTCACATAAACCTCATAATTGAAACATCTAACATAATAAAAAGAAATATTAATAAGTATTACATAATATCCGCAACATTAAAAGAAACTTCAAAAGGAAACATAGATATTTCTATTTACTTTAACAGTAAGAGTGTCATTGTGTAATATTGGTATTTGAGTATTTTAGAGCAGAGCATCATGTCATCAAGGTCAAATTGTTGTTTTAGTATCTTAGTTTCCTCGATAATATTTTTATTTACTTTATTGTGGTTTTGACACTAATCTAAGTTGTCAAGGCATGTAAGTTCTTCTCAATATTCTAAAATTACCTTGGTGTGGTTGTTGTTGTGAATCCTTACGAGTTTTATCAAATCCTTTGATTTTAGAATAAGAACTTTACGCTCGTTGAGTACCTGAATTCGCACGATCCAAACTTAAATGAACCACTATGACAAGATCTATTTTGAATTTTCCCAAAGTGTCTGTCACCTACGTTAACTACAGAGAGAGAAATGGTTGCACGACGTAGATTAGCAAAGAGAGAAGGGAGATAGATGGTCTCTTTATCTTTGTTACTTTGTATTTATGTGGAAGGTATATACAAATTTAATGTGATAAAGAAGTGGAGGGATCAAATTTCTCACCTGTCGATTGTTGTTCTTGTTGTAAATTGAGAACTCCTACTCTACAACTGATTCATGATTTGAAAGCTCAATGATGTTGTGTCGTCTTCAACACCTGATTCCTTGTTCACATTCAACAAGTGGAGGCCGGAGCTTACCCTTTTTGGGAGAGCCAGACAGGGTGAGAGAGTGAGAGGGGTGATGATTTATCGAACCTCGGCACCAGGTTCCACCTTCATGTGCGGCCGTGGCAAACGGTGGCCGAAGCTTCCTCTTTTCCTAAGAGAGAGTTAGAGACAACGAAAGAGAGAGAAACTAGGGACCGACTCTTAACATAAAAAAAATTGGTTTTTCGGTCGGTTCTGTTATGGATTTCATAAAACCAAAATCGAAATATTTTTAAAACCGAAATCGAATCTGGACCCGAACAATACAAACCCAATCCGAACTTAAAATTTTGGTTCGATTCGATTAAAATTGAATTCTGCTCACCCCTATTCTTGGGTAGCATAAGTGTAATTTCAAATTTTTAAAAGGCTTTGAAAAAATATGAAAGGTATTTTTATTACACTTATATCATCCAAAAACAATGAATGACCTTCAATGAGATCCAATCTCTCTCCATCTCTCTCTATAATGGCCTTCAATGAGATCCAATCTCTCTCTCTCTCTCTCTCTCTCTATATATATATATATATATATATATATATATATACATATATATATATATATATATATATACATATATATATATATATATATTTGGGACAACGCATTCGAAAAGAGCACTTGGAACAACATAATGGATCACTAAGAAAGTCTAGTGTGTGTTTGGATGACAACGAAGTGCCACCACAATTGAGGGAAAATCTTATCTGCCAAAGTCAACTTGCTGTCAAACAAACCTTATAAACGCTGTTTGGGATAGTTGTATCTTGTTTTTGCAACCAAAACTCCGTTTGGCAACTCACAACAATGCTTTTAGCATATTTGTATTGCAAAATACGGTATACGGGACGAACTACAATCCCGCTAACAAGAGGCATATAGCTCGGTGATTTTTTATTTACTTATTTATTCTTTGTGCTGCAAAACATACATGGAAATGCCATTTATTTTATTTTTCATATTTTGTTTCAGTGAATTATGATAGTGTGATTGTATATCAAAATAAAGAAAAAGAAATTATCATACTCAATATTTGTTACTTATATCCTGGTATTTATTATGTACATAGAGAAGTTATGAGTTCGATACCTGAGGCATGGATCTGGCTTTGGCTGCCTGATTGTGCCAAAAAAGAAAAAAGAGGAGAAGATTGAATAGCACCAACTTATATTATTCATGTCATCTTTGATTTTGCAGAAGATCATCATTCATGTCATTGGGGCACCCTGTTATAAATCACTTGCTCTGTGGCCAGGGGTGGTGGTCATTGCTAAAGTAGCGGCAGTTCACCGACTAGAAAGACTGCGTGTGTGTGCATGCACGCCCATGTATGTGTGTTTTTGTTTCCAATATTATGCAACTCTTGCTATTTTCCTCTACCGAAAGAGTTCGATGCCATCACCACAAGAAGCGATGGCTCTCTTGGCTAGGGGGTCCACTCAAAACAACCTTGGACTTGATGATTATGAGTTCGATACCCTGAGTGTGCATATCTGGCATGAGGTCTATCGCATCGACTTCGATAGAGGGTGGTAATAGACCTGGCCAGTTTTGGGTCTGGCTCCACAACCATTTGGATTTCGGTTTTAGTTAAAAACTTACGAGACAATTGTGAATCCACCACGACAATATTATCCGAAATAAGTGGTTTTGAATCTGATTTTGGTTGGGCTCCTTCATAGGTGGAACCAGACTGAAGAAGGGAGGCAGGTCCCTGGTTCCAATTAGGTTGGAGTTCCAGTTCCCCTGGTTCTGGTTGCTCGGTTCTTCTCACACACTTTTCAAATAAGGCAGTGACTCCTTAAGGGTGTGTTTGATTTGTGGTGTTATACACTTGGTACTAGACCTGCAGTCTTAAACTACATTAGCTTATAATCATAGTATTGAGAAATTATGCTTGTCTATCTAATTTATGGGTAGTATTAATGCTTGAGTTTTTATACAAGGTAAAATATCAATATAGGAGAAGAATGCTTTTGAGTTTTCGTGCAAAATCCTTGGGTCCTATGAGTCACCTCTCTATAGAGACAAAAGTTTACTTACTTAAATTGGGTTTATGAAACTGTAGTTCCATGATCAACATTTGATGTATAATGAGACTTTGAAGTGTGAGCACCAAAAATGTCAAGTTTTTTCTAAAACCTTGTGGGGTGAGAGGGTTCCTCATGCATCATAATATTTTTTTCTCAAAAAAAAAAAAAGTTATTAAATGCACACTCAAATTACTAAGGATATATCCTATTTAGCTAACACATGTTACTCTCTCCTTTCTCCATCTTTGATACGAGGATTAATCAAACCTCGCTCACTGTCGTTCGTCTCTCTCTCTCACATGTAGCCAAAACCACAAGTAAATCCTGTCACTCACCCCTTCTCCATCTCTCTCCTAGCAATCGGTATTCGCCTGTCATTGTTCCTCTCTCTCTCCCTCCCATTTTCTATGCTCTTTTGTATTGCGAGAGCCTGTAATCGTATCGTTCCCCTTTCCTCCTCTCCCACCTTTTCTTCTTCACTCTAAAAAAACAAGAGATGAAATGTCAACCGTAGATCCGATCTAACAATCACGCACTTGTAAGAGATACACGAAAGCCGGGTCCCTCGTCACCTCCATCAAGTAAAAGGAGTGGGAGATGTACGGTGGAAGTTCCATATGACGAGCACGATGTAATACGAAGTATGACAAATAGATGTCCACCATAACCCCCCGGACTCTGGGCATCATTCTTGCTCAAAAAGGTATGACCCATGGGACCCACCAATCCCGTCCCAAACCCTCATATGACGCAATTTTGTACATAACAGTTCACACGTGGGGCCCACAGGGGCTAGGCCAAGCTTCCTCTGATATTAGAGAGAGCCATGAATCTCCACGAGAGAGAAGAGAGAGAGAGAGATTGGGACGAGCCCAGGGTCAAGATGTCCACAGAGAGAACCTCGCCGGGTCCGAGCGAGCCGGACCCAAAGAGCGGCTACTGTGCCACCACCAGGACCTACCTGTCGGTCCGACCGGCTGAACCGCTCCCGAGCCCAGACCTTCCCATCTACCTCCCTGATTACATCTTCTCCTTGCTTGATTCTCATGCATTCTCCTCGAGATCGGCGTTCATCGACGCCTCCACCGGTGCCTGCATCTCTTTTGCGCAATTCTCTGACTATGTCCGAGCTCTTGCCGGCTTTTTAGACTCCGTTGGCATCCAAAAAGGCCAAGCTGTCCTCCTCATATCTCCTAATTCAATCTATGTCCCCGTTATTGCTCTTTCCGTTCTGTCCGTGGGTGCAGTCCTCACTGCAACTAACCCTGCCAGCACCGTCTCGGACGTCTTGCATCAGTGTCGACTCTCTAAACCGGTTCTCTCCTTCGTTCACTCCTCTGCCGCCCATCTCCCTCCCAAGACTCTTCCCCACCCTTCGATCATCATCGACTCGGATGATTTTCTCACCATACTTGGAACGAGTCCTAACCCACCGGTACAGTTGAATCGGGGTCATGATAGAAACCAGGGCGATACAGCTACGGTTCTTTATTCATCCGGTACCACGGGCCCAGTCAAAGGTGTGGTGTCGACGCACCGGAATTACATTGCACTGATCGAGTGTTACTGGCACTTGAGAGACCCAGACAAGTTCCGGGGAACGACTTTGCTCACGGTGCCAATGTTCCATATATTCGGGTTCTTCATGGTTGCGAACTTGATCGCCAGGGCCGAGACGGTCGTGCTCATGGAACGGTTTGATATGGAAACAATGCTCCGAGCCATCCAGACATATCGAGTCAGGTACATTCCCGTCTCTCCACCTTTAGTTGTGGCACTAGCGAAGTTGGACATGGTGAACCGGTTTGACCTCAGCTCGCTCGAAGAGGTCGGGTCAGGCGGAGCTCCCCTTGGAAAGGAGGTCATTGACCGATTCGTGACCCGGTTCCCTGATGTATCGATCATTCAGGTAAAACAATACGCTTACAGCTCCATGAGTTGGTTGACAAAAGGATCTCCTTGGAAAACTAGTGCCAGGAAAATGCTTTCCACAGTTTGTCATCTGCCTGAAAGCATTCATCTTCTGGCTGTCCTTTCCCACAGTTTCCACATAAATTCGTGCCTACAAGAGGGACACTTTAAATAAATAAATAAATATATATATATAAAGTAGATGCTCATGTTACATGATTTTATCATTTCCCATCACTCTTTATCACTTTTTACTAAATTTTTAATTTTTAAAACTACTATTACTATCACCAAAACCATTTAATTTGATGAAAGTGGTTGAAAGCCAAAGGTGAGTGAAATCATTATGCATATAAAACTCTCTCTCTCTCTCTCTCTCTCTCTATATATATATATATATATATATATATATATATGATCATATTCACATATCTATAGACATCTTACCATGGACCTTGCCCCGTCAAAAATGCTCGGGTCTTCTCCGTCCTAATGAATCAAACTAGGTAATCTCATCCACTTTGGATCAGATTGGATCAGGCCAATATTGTCATCCCTACTCTGTTGGTCTACACACCACTTTTGAGTGGCACTAGAGCATCATACCAGACCAGAGAAATGTTTTCCGCCACTCATCTTTCCAAGACTTCTGCTTGGAAAGATTTTCCTAGGGATCTCGATTTCATGGGGTATTGATTTCCCGACTTTCTTGGATTCCACAAAGTGAGATTTTTTTGAACACCATTTTTGTGGAGGCCAGTGTTCAACGTGTCCTTCTCATTTGCCTCATGATGTCATCATGGTTCACGTACCATGAGCCCCAAATGTCAATGGAGATGCATTGCATACACCCATAGTGCATAGCATGGGTCATGTGGCCTTGTCACATCATTATGAATTATAAAAAAAAAGGACACGGTGAGATTTCTTTGACTGAATATTGCCATTTGTTTCGGTCGAAAAAACTTACAACGATTATGTTCATGAATTTTGAATCTCGCACGTATACCAATATTATCTGAATCGGTTCCTGAACCGAACGGGTCTAGATAAAAGTTAGAGAATAGGCCGGTTCAAACCGCCTGAGCCGGCAATTTCGACTTCGGAAAACTAAAAACATGCTAGAAAAAGAAATCAAATCTGCTGATCCAGTAGCGAACTGTCTGATTCCGGCGATTCGGCTGATTCTACAAAAGAACCGGTTGCTGCCACTGCATTCCATCTAAAACTCATTGATTCCATTCTAACCAGCTGCCGACCAGATTCAAACCCGAGTTTCACATACGTTGGCAATATTCCAAATAGCAGGTCAATTCGAGCACCAAAATGGGGACCTCTAGTTGAAATTTATATGCGGGCTCTTGTTTAATCTCATTGATGCTTATTAGGGATGACAACAATATTGAACTGGCCTGTGCAACCCTGACCCAAATGAGGAATAGCCAACCTGATCAGGTTTGGGTGCATTCACAAAATTTCCCAACCTTTAACCGAACGACTAATTGCCCAGGCTTGTACTTCCCCCCTCTCTCTCTCTCTCTCTCACACACACACACACACACACACACACACACATATATATATATATATATATATATATATATATATATATATAGTGGTAAATGTTCAAACTCTATCAAATTTACTTAAACATTTCAGGTTTGAATTAAAAGTATTGTTGTGTTTTATGTTAAATGATATTAAATACTTTTGCTTTATCGTCGTAATCATTCATGTCAAATATCAAACATTTGGAGATGATAAAATAGATTTGAGTACGGGTAGGATTTGAGTATGCATACATACACACGGATTATCCGGAAACAAGAATTGAATTGTGCTTTCTAATTATTTTGACATCTAACTCGGCCATGTCTCTGCTGGTTGGTTCTGTCTGTAGGGATATGGGCTAACTGAGACGACGGGCGGGATAACTCACATGGCTGGACCCGAGGAGACAAGCCGCTTTGGATCTGTGGGGAAGCTCCTTCCACATGCTGAAGCAAAGATTGTTGATCCAGAAATCGGCACTCCTTTGCCACCGGGCTCGCCCGGGGAGCTATGGCTTAGAGGACCCACGATCATGAAGGGTAATTTTAAGCCTTCTTCAACCTTCATGTACACTTTCTGTGCTCTGCAAATTATGAGGTGCCTGTTTCATGTTTTGAGAATTGTTCTCGTGTCGTGCTATTTCATGTTTATGCCAAAAACGGGTCAAGCCAAAATACGACCCATTTTCTTAACATGTCTCTTTGGGTGGACACGAACATGGAATTTGGTCTCATGTTTGTGTTGGGCTTTCGGGGCGTGTCTTAAGCAGCCCTACTGCAAACCCAAACACCACTTGAAGCTAACAGCAAGCTGAGCAGGCTGAGCTCAGTTCAAACCGAACCATGGGTTACTGGGTTCGTTGAACGTCACTTAATTATACTTAATCATGTACCTGCTAAAGGTTTTGTCGTGCCCGATAGCAGCATCGGATGAATCAACATGCCGTTGACGTAACGCGAAGTAGGCTCAATGGTCCTCTCTTCTTTTTTTTTGGTGGTGCAGGGTATATGGATAATGAAGAGGCAACCTCTTCTACCTTGGATCCAGAAGGGTGGTTGAGAACTGGTGACTTGTGCTACTTTGATGAAGATGGCTTCCTCTTTGTGGTTGACAGGCTGAAAGAGTTAATCAAATATAAGGGGTACCAGGTTAGTAATAATTGAAACTTGTTACATCATAGACTGTAAAGAAACGCATTTGAGAAATTCACAAAACACGCCGGAGTTCTACTTTTGGAGATGGCCTCCCAATGTTTCAGATATTACAATTAAGTGACACATTTTCAAGGCTACACTGAAAACACTCTTGGTCCTAAAACATTGAAGATCGACGCATCAAAAAGGTTACTTATGGCTCCAGGATATTTTGGGGAATTGATCTGAATCTATCACTGCTCATTAAATTGGTAAGGTTTGTTTATGGTCCGATTTCATTTGGTTTGAGCCTCAACCTCGAACAATAATAATATAATTGGTTCTTGAATTTCGGAGAACCAAACCAAACCATTTAATCCATAGAACCTTACCAAACCAAACCATTGGTTCTAGTTTGGTTCAGTTCTGAACAGTGATTCTATACATGTTACATTCGTTTTATATTATGCCAATGTGTGACAATTGTATTGTATAACAAATAATCTATAAGAACAAATCTAGGGCAGTTAAATATATAGGCAGTCTTTTGTGAATAACTCAATACTTGGGCATGTATATGTAAATCTCTCGCTTTTATTTCTTTTTAATGCCAGAGATTTTAGACATGGCCCATCTGTAACCGAGCCATTTGTTCGAACCATGAACCGCCTTTAACCCGAATCGTGTAAGGCTACCTGGAACGTAATTGAGCCAGAGATAGTAGAGTACATCCTCCCAGTTTCATTTTACAGTTTTTTTCTCTTGTTTTTATTCAAACTGAAATCGGTGGTTCCGAACTGTAACCATGACTGGGTAGAATCTGGCTCTGTTCATGGTTCGGGCATACCGAAACCGGCCATTTCTATACGCATTGGCACATTGACTATCTACTGGAAATTCCATGTACTTAAGTAATGTGATAAATTTAGTTTAAACGATCTTTAAGGGAAAAGCCATAAATCCTTATGTAAAATGTCTAATACGACGGGCTGGAGATTAAGCAAATTACGAGTTCATGAACGCAGTTTGTACTTATTTCACTGATGGCTTAAGTGGGTGCGGGTGAGGGTGCAGGTGGCCCCGGCAGAGTTGGAGCAATTACTTCAGTCTCACCCGCAGGTTGCGGATGCTGCTGTGATCCCGTAAGCCAGTTCTTATATGCTCTCTCTCTCTCTCTCTCTCTCTCTATATATATATATATATATATATATATTGATTGATCGATTGAATCCAGCCCACCACTCCCACCAATTATTTGTTGGTAGCATATGACCCCATAAGCCAGTTCTAATATTCTCTCTCTCTCACTATATATATAGTATATGTATATAGAATCGAGTCCACCACTCTCACTCATTACTTTTGGTAGCATGAGTATGATAAGCACTCTCACTCATTACTTTTTGATGATTTTTCAAATACATTTACAGCTTTCAATATGCCTTTGAAAGGTATAAAAGGTGAACTTGAGTAACAACTTTAATGGTAGGAGGATTGCGTGCATGTGTGTATATGTGTATGTATGTGTGACTTGAAATGTTTTGGTTTTCTAATGTTTCACTACATTTAGTGCCATTATATATATTGGGTGCACATCATAATGGATGGCATTGTGAAAAAAATGGGAATAATAGGTATCCTGATGAAGAAGCAGGGCAAATACCCATGTCATTTGTGGTGAGACAGCCTGGGAGCAATCTGCCGGAAGAAGAACTCATCGATTTCATCGCGAAGCAGGTATCTGGTTTCATCTTGTAGGAAAACAAGAACTTTTTGCTTATCTAACGTGTAGGAAAACCAGATGAGCTACCACTTTTCATGGGCATCTAATGTGTTTCTGATATTAATGGCCTTTACTTATAAAGTCACAATTTTGAAACCCCATATATTTAAAAAAAACTGCCTCTTTCCAATTAAACTGAATTTAGAAGCTAAATTAATAGTGAAACCACGTCTCAATTATTAGAAAGCTGTTTGTATAGTTTTTTTTTAAACTTTGTCATATTTCAAGTGAATAGCCGACCCGTCTAGTATGGGAAAAGGCTTAGTTGTTGTTGTTGTGTCATATTTCAAGTGAAGTGGCTGCCTTAGCTCACACATGAATAGGTCCCCCAGGCTGCTACTGTTCGCCAAACAAACAACAACAATAACAAAAGTCTTTTCAAATCCTACATAAGATCGGCTATGTAGATTCTTTGTTCCATAAAACCTGATCGTGTGACACGCTAGCAGTTTACTCAACAAGTCCAAACCATCTTAATGAGCACTTGGCACCATGAAAATTAATCTTAAAACTTATGACAGCAGAAATATTGAAAGATATATCAATGGCTCAAATCTTTGAAGTATATTAATGGCAGGAACAACTGAAATATACTATTTTCATTGCCATACATGTTGAACTAAACGTGAAAACCATCGGAACATATTCAGCTTGATCCTGCTAAAGGGGTGGCCTGAAAAGAAGCCTGTTTTGGGCCTCGAGAGCAATCTCATTCCTGGAACAAAGAACTGATGAGAAGATCAACAATTTGCAGGTTGCACCTTACAAAAAGATACGGAGGATTGCGTTTGTGAATTCCATACCGAAGTCAGCTGCTGGGAAGATCCTAAGAAGGGATTTAATAAAACAAGCACTCCAAAGCTCAAAATCTAGACTATAGTGAGAGAGAGAGAGAGAGAGAGAGAGAGAGAGAGAGAGAGAGAGAGACTTCTGTTCCCTCTTTTTTCTCCATGTGTTTATGTTTCTTTCTAAATAATTTCAGCACACAGCTGGTAATCATCATACAGTTTGCAGCTCATGGAATCAGATTCCCATGACATAGAATATAGACTCCCTTAATGGTGGCTACAAATATGATATCAACACTTCATGTATGCAGAAACACATTCAGCATTTCTATTGTAAGAGCTTGGGTTATGCAAACTCCTACAAGTCGCAACCCCCGGGTATTGAACTCCTCACCAGAGCCAGCACTAACCCTGCTACTAGGATACTTTCACAAGGCTTATACTGATCATCGACTCTCAGAGGGTGATATCATCCACGAAACTCAATCTATAAGCTTTCTGTCTAACAGCCGACTCCCGCTTTGAATTCTTGATACATTTCATATTTCGTTTCATCACAATATGAAGAAGCTCCCAGAGAGACCTTGGTTTAATTTGAACTTTACATACATATACACAGAGGATAATAGAAAGTTATTTATATTGCTTTCATATTCACATCTGCAAGGGACAATTGTTTAACATATAAAACAACAATGGCTTATCTATTATATACCCCCTCCAAAAAATGGCTCGTTCAGGAAAGAAGTTGAGAATGTGCTTCCACCGTTGGGCAAAAGAGTGAGGAAACAGATGACAGCAAGTACCAGGGCCCATGCATATCTATCATCCTCCAAAGGGTGATTTCATCCTTTGCAGGCAACTCTTCACCACCTCTGAAGATTCAAAGAAGTCACTACTATTCCTGAAGAATCAAAACCAAAAACACAATTATCAATCTTTTAGTCCTCATGGTGATGTGAAGATTCATATTATGCAGATGTCCGGAGATTCATATGGATGCAACACCAAATTTGTGCACATAAGTGAATGTCGTAAGGGATTGAACATGAATAACTATATCAAATTCCAAATTTTCATGATCCAGCGTGTCAGAAAAAAAGAGTTACACATAAGTAAGCCATATACCTAAGACCCCAGCAAAAGCAAGAAGATCAACAGGCACCCCAAGCCCTTCAACAGCATTAGGCAATACATTACCAAGATCATATGAATAAGGGCCAACGACAAATAGAATAAACGAAAGCAATGGGTTGTTGTAGAAAAACTGAGGCCTTACATATCTGGCAATGATCGAGAACATGAGTTTAATTTTGGAACAAGCATTGTCACCTCCATTGAGGCTTCCGTCGGTCAGAAAAGCAGAAACGGCCAGCACCAGCGATGTAAGGCATGCACTTGCTGTACGCGCAACAGCATTGCCAAAAAGAGCATTCTTGTTCGGCAAAAGGGACTCATAATTGTTCATCACACCCAGGCAGCCGGTCCAGTGATGGGACCAAGAAAGATTGGCTAAGGACTATGCCATATCGAGCTGCTGTTATTCTCGTTGTTATATGTTACTATGAAGAGGAAAAAATGAACCATCAACATTTGCATGATCAAGGGCATAAACTTGCAGGTTTTATTGTATAGTATAAAATGTTTTCTGGATCTGATTACCTATACAAAACCAAATGTATATTCAAGGACAAGCCATATTCAGTTCCTGTCGCATGCTTCAGTCTTGCAAGCAATTGGATCTTCTCGACCTCTGAGCAATGTCCCAAAGCCGGAATAAATATGAGGTGCATAACCGCAGAATGATCCTGTGAACTGTGAAGACATGCAAACCACAAACTAGGTGGTCATAACAGCACCTAAACATGTCATTCCTAACCTGTTTGAGCTTAGAAAAACATCTAAGTGTGTCCAAGAGCATCGGTTCAAGCACACATGGCCAAAGGCATACCGGCCGAACAAAGCGTCATTCTCTCCACGCATCATGGTCATCTTCACATGGACACACATCCTCCGGGCCACCTGGTCCTCGCGCATGGGTTTGACCTAGATTTATTAGGTGGACACAGTTTTATCTCGAGGAAGGTTCCTTCTCAATGATCAGTCAATTGAAATGAGTGATTGATTCCATAGATTACGATTTCAATCACCAATCCAGCTGCACCCTGGCATGCTTTTCGCTCCTCTTCCCTTCATTTCTATCCTCACCTTCTCTGCCTCCTTGAGCATTCCTTCTGTGGCATAGATAATTGAAAGCATTACGAAATTGCCAGCATTTCCTGGCTCGATCTCAAACAGTTTTCTTCCAGCAATTTCTGCAATCTCGACGTCTCCATGAGTTCGACAAGCATTTAGCAGAGCACCCCACACGTTCGCCCCAGCCGCCATTGGCATTTCTCTTATTAATGTATATGCCTCGTTCAGCTTCCCTGCCCTTCCCGGTATATCAACCATGCACGCATAATGATCGATTCCTGGATGAATTCCATAGCTGGAAGTCATTCCTGTGAACTAATTCTTGGCTTCCTCAACCAGCCCAGCATGGCTGCATGCCTTCATGACTTCTAGTGAGATACCGTAGAGTGCCTTCCATAGCTGCATGCCTTCATGAAAGCCAGCATTGCACCCGAAGCATCGCCATTGAGTGCATAGGCAGACACCGTAGAGCTCCAAGCAACCACATCTCTATGAGGCAATTCATCATACACTTTTGTCGAAGCGAGTAAGCTCCCGCAACGACCATAACTCTCAACCAACGAGATGCTAAGCTGAACATGCGGATGGATAGAATTCCTTAGCGCGAAACCATGTATCTCTTTCACCAAATTTATCGGCGCCGCACTCGCAGCACCCGATAACAGTCCCAGCAAAGTAATTAAACTGCACTGCATCTCCCTCACATAAGATAGAGACCTCTCAAAAGGGGCGCCAGCCCGAGCAAGCCCTGCAATGATGGAGTTGAAACAGGAGGCAGAGGGAGCCACGTCCATGAGATTGAAAACCTTAATTGCAGTACCAACATCGCCAGAAACTGAATAAACGGATATAATGGTAAGAGTGAAGATGGTGAAAGAGGTGGAGGGCTTCAAGGTAGTGGTCTTGCTTTACAAGAGAAGAGAGTCTCTTGGTGTAAGCCACGACTGAGGCATGGGAGAGGAACGGAGGCAGTTTGCTCATGTAAACAAATGTGTGCAAATTGCCACTTCACCTTCAACGTTTTCACAAGTTCATACAAAAAACCGGGTTAGGCAGAACCCTACCAGGTATCATCATGACAAAAGTATGATGTACAAATTATAGATACGTCGGAAACCAATCTGAGGAATGATCTTTCGAGGACTCTCCACTCTCCAGCCTCTGACTTAGTTAATTTTGTGACGTGTACAGCTACAAGGTTAGATTTATATATAGTTGTTTCATTACAAACATGTAAAAGGACGTGTTCGATACAAGGTTCAAGAGAAACTCAACCTTCATTTATGGTGCTCGATTGTACGTCACACGCAAAAGCTGCTGTTGGTGTGAAATTATGATTCCGTGGATCCAATTTAAGTTAAACTTTTGAACTTGAAAGAGATTGGACTGCAAAAACTGAACCTAGGAACTTCATATGAAAATAAACTCAAGAATCATTATCACTCTGGAATCATACAAACCATCATTACAAAGCCATGTGTGTAGACCTACAATGGTGGTTTCAAGGACCTGACACTAGAATCAAACACACCCGAAAAGACTGAACTGATCTTGGAATAGTACGTTACGCCTTAATACTTCACCCTTTGGGACCACGTTGATGGGGCTAACCAGATAACCTTGGGATGCTTCCATATTTGCATGATGTGAGAGGTATCTGTTTGTGATCACTAATTATGGGGTGTTTATGCGGCACAGCCTGCACCGAGTGGCCCTGCAAAAATGCAGTCCTGCAATCGCAAGCAGCACGCGCGCCTGGCCCGGTGGCCGATCTAGAAACTCTTTTGAGGTAAGGTGAGTGGTTTCGGGTTGAGCAAACTATGTATTATAGCCCATAGATCCTAGACTTTTAAGTTGATTTTCGAATTTTTTGGGTTGATTCAGTATAGATCCGCCACTGCCCTGGCCCCTCGAGTTCCACCTCAGGGCATAAATCATGGTAACACTATGTAGTCATACCGTTCATGGCTCAACTCCATGTGGAGTCAAATTAGCAATGACTAGTTAGTGTGTTACTTTGAATTACCTAGCCTAAGAACGGAGGCAGCAGTTTCACTTTGGAGTAAAGATTATGCCTAACTTCAGATTCCCAATAAAACAATGAAAATAAATTTGGAACAATTCCCAAGCACCAAAAGATTGTTGAAATTTGTCCTTTTGATGGGTAAACTCCGCCCATGTCCCAAGCCTACATAAAGGAGGAAGGTTGCATTAGGCTTCCGACAACTAGCATAAAACTTTATCGGATTTTTATACCATGGATTACACAAATTATAAGCATTACGTTGGGGCGTCTTCTCATAACGATCTACTGCAAAGCCCGAATACAGTGAAAAGTAAGCAAGAATCACTACATTTTCGCTCGGATGTAATGAATCAATTGCAGAGAGGGTTTCCATATCATAAACGGGTGTAGGTAAAGAAGTTAGTTCCGCTACATTGCCACTCGAATGTAGTGAATATATTTTAGAGAGGGTCTTCATATTTTCAATATGAATGGATGCGAAGTGTAAGTAAGTTAGTCCTAGATAATAAGATTCGTATTTGTTCTTGTAATATCGCAATATTGTCTGGTAAGCTAATGGAGGTGGTAGATACTATGATTCGTAGAAAGATTCATATCCTATGTTTACTAGAGATAAAGTGTGTTGGAGAAAAAACAAAGGAGATTGAGCATACAAGTTTTAAATTATGGTATTCAGGTAAAAAAAAGGCTCAAAACGGAGTTGGTATTATCATAAATAAAGATTTAAAGAATAATGTAATAGACATATAACGATACGGTAACCGAATCATGATATTAAAATTATTGTTAAGAGCAGAGGTTTTGAATATAGTTTATGCTTACGCACCCCAAGTACGACTAGAAGATAGTATAAAGATGGCTTTTTGGGAGGAGTTAAATAAGGTAATTCAAAGAATTCCACAAAGGGAGATGATTTGTTTAGGAGGAGACTTTAAATTTTGCTATGGCATTTGATCTCTTTATAGTCAATACAATCTACAAAATATGAGATGAATATTTAATTACTTATAAGAGTGGCTTATCACAAACACAAATTGAATATCTTATTTGTAAGAAAAAAGGTAGAGTGTGTTATAAGGATTGCAAGGTAATTCGAAGAGAAAGCTTAACCACCCAACATCGACTTTTAGTTATGGATTTAAAGGTAAAAAAGTGGACAAAGAAGAAAGAGTATATCGAGCTATTAGATTAAATGGTGGAAGTTCAGAAGCGAGAAAGAATGTATATTTAAACAGAAAGTCCTTCAAAGAGATGCTTGAAATTTATGTTGGTATACCTTGTGATGTGTGGAAAAATGTGGCTATACATATTAGGAAAGTGGCGAAAGATGTATTAGGTGAATCTAAGGAAAGTTTACCTGCACAAAAAGAAGCTTGGTGGTGGAATGAAGTAGTGCAAAACAAAATCAAGGTAAAGAGGACATGTTACAAATTATATTATATTAAGTAAACTAGTGAAACTTTAGATGCTTATAAGAAAGCAAAGAAAGAAGTGAAAAAGGCCATCAACGAAGCAAAAGCTAAAATTTAGGAAGATTTATATAAAAAACTTAACTCAAAAGAAGGTGAAAGAGATATTTTTAGGATAGCTAGGGCTAGACATAAGAAAACTAAGGATCTTAATTTTGTTAGATGCATCAAAGGCGAGGATGAAAAAATTCTAATGGCAAATGATGATATAAAAAATAGATAAAAAAAACTATTTTTATAAGCTTTTTCATGAAAATAAAGATGTTAATATTAGCTTAGGAGAGTTAGCAAAATCAGAAAAGTATATAAACTATAATTCTTATTGATGTATTAAAAAGAATGAAGTCAAACAGGCTCTTAAACATATGAAGAGTGGTAAATCAGTAGGACCAAACAATATTCTGATAGAAGTTTGAAAAATCATAGAAGAAACAGGAATCACTTGGCTCATAAGACTATTTAATAAAATATGAAGAAACCAAAAGATACCCAAGAAATAGAGAGCGAGTACACTTATACCCATATACAAGAACAAGGGAGATTCAAAATTGTGTGAATTATCGAGGTATCAAGTTAATGAGCCATACTATGAAATTATGGGAAAGAATTATCATAGGTTAAGACAAATATCGAGTAAAACAAAGAACCAATTTGGATTCATGCCAAACATATCTACTATTGAAGTAATTCACCTTTTGAGATGTCTTATGTAATATTTTAGAGCAAAAAAGGAAGACCTTCACATAATATTTATTGATTTAGAAAAAACTTATAATATGATACCGAGGGGGGTTCTTTGGAGAACCTTTGAAAAAAGAGGTATCCCATTGACATATATAAACCTTACAAGAGACATGTACGATGGTACAAAAACATGTGTGAAGACTCATGAAGGAATGACGGAGTTCTTTAAAGTTAATATTGGATTACATCAATGATCAACTTTAAGTCCATACTTATTTATAATGATGATTGATGAGTTAACAAAACATATTCAAGATGAAGTACCTTGGTGTATGTTATTTGCATATAACATTGTTGTGTCGGTGGAGGAGTTTAAGGAAAAAGTTAATAGAAAATTGGAACTATGGAGAGAAACATTAGAAAGTAAAAGCTTCCAACTTAGTAAACAAAGATGGAATATATAGAATGTAAGTTTAATCATTTGGTTACTTCAGAGAACATAGAAGTTAAAATTGGCACACATTGCATTCTTCAAAAGAAAAGATTTAAATACCTAAGGTCAATTTTTCAGAGTGATGGAAGAATTGATTGAGATGTTATGTATAGAATTAATACTGGTTGGTTAAAATGGAGAAGAGTATTAGGTGTTCTTTGTGATAAGAAAATACCATTAAAGTTAAAAGGTAAATATTATAAAGCAACAATTAGACCTGTCATGTTTTATAGTTCTGAGTGATGGACAATCATCAATATATACAAAAGATATCTTTGACAGAAATGAAGATGTTGAAATGGATGAGTGGTCATACAAGAAAAGACCACATATAATGAGGTTATTAAAAACAAATCATGAGTAGCACCAATAGAGGATAAAATGAGAGAATATCATTTAAGATGGTTTGGACATATACAAAGAAGATCAAAAGAAGAACCTGAAAAAAGATATGAAAAACTAGATTTTGAAAATATTAAGAGAAGTAGAGGACGACCACAAAAGTGTTAGAAAGAAACAATAAAAATAATCTAGCTTATTGTGAGTTAACTACTAACATGGCACGTGATAGAGCTATGTGAAAACAAAGAATCCATGTAGCCGACCCCATCTAGTATGGGAAAAGGCTTAATTGTTGTTGTTGTTGATGGGCAAACTGGGTCTAGGCAGAACCCACAATATGCTTAACTGAGTATTGTACTCCTGACCATCAGATAGCCGAAATAGCAGATGCTACGGACCTTTCAGGCACAAAACCACCCGCAGAGGTTGAGTGATCCACTCAAGAAGAACAAAGAATAGTTTTGCTTGATCACAGGATGTAAGGTAGTGCCTGTTGTAGATGACCAAGTATAGGTCCCTCACGGATACTTTGTTATCATTGCAGTTCGTAAGGGAAACTTAAAAATAAAGAATTAGAACAGAAGGTTGCATTTAGTGTACTGAGTTCACAAGTAAAAAATAATCGAGTATAACGCTGGCAAAATGTAAAATACAAGTCACCATATACATCATTCAATCACTTGATCCAAATTCAAATTTACATTCTTAAAGGAAATAAAAATTGGCTGCTGCAGTAGACAAATTTCTCAAACATGTACACCCACTGAATTTTGATGCAAGAATGTCATGTAAAAAAGACAGACTCAATATAGACAAAGAATGCATTTGTCAGCAAAGCAACCGCTCGATATGGAAGGTTGGTCAGCGATCCTCCTGGAGTTTATGTACTAGGCGGAGGCAGAGATGATTGAGGTTTTGTATTAGAAGGGGCAGTAATGCCTTAACAACAAGGCTCATGTTCGGTCTGAACTCTGCTTCATACTGCACACAGAGTGCAGCCACAGCTGCTAACTGCAGTGAATAAAAAGAGATCCATGTTATATCAAGGTGCACTCCAAGTTTCCATCAAGCGAAAGCATAAAGAAAATCCAGTATAACTCTGGAATATACATATAATTTTAAAGTAAGGTGACCCTCATGTTCCATATCAAAAACTAGGTTAAAAGAACTGAAAATTTAACATCAAGCACACCAAATGAACCTTTTGAAACAGCATACACACACAGAGAGAGAGAGAGAGAGAACCTTAGCGACTCCTTTTGCTGGAAATTCTCGTTTAGTTTTGGATCTACGCACTGTTGAACCTTGTCTTCGCTCAGCCTAGGAGTTGCCTAAACCAATGAGAAAAAGAAACCTTCCCTCAGTTTCTTACAGAGTAAATGTTCAAAGATAGCATTCCTTTGGTATACCTACCCAAGTAACAAGACTCTGTTGCCCTCGAGGCATGGTATGATCTACTGGCTTCCGGCCAGTAAGAAGCTCAAGAAGAACAACGCCAAAGCTATATACATCACTTTTTTTAGTTAACTGATCTGTCATTGCGTACCTGCAACAAAGCACCATAGATCACAACATATTTAATAGTTGCATCTACTTGAAAGCAATAGCACCAACAGTTTAAAGTTTAAACACTTCGATGTGGAGCTCATTCTTTGTTGTAAAACCCGTCTAAGCAGCAATGCCACACAACTGGTTTTCACTAAACCTTTAGAACAAAAGCGCTAAACAACGCCATAATAAATTTCAAACTAAAGAATCTGAATCACTCCAATAAACAGAAAAGAATGCAAAAACTCAGATTTGAAGCATTACTCTGGTGCATGGTAACCAAAGGTTCCTAATACTCTAGTAGAATGAAGGCGAGCTGCCATATCAGGAGCTTGATTTAAAAGGTTGAAATCTGCAACTTTCGCTCTGAAATATTCAAACACCACAACGTTGCTAGATCTGATGTCACGATGTATTATACCCGGTTGAACTTTCTATGTAGATACTCCAAACCCCTTGCAGCATCAACGACAATTTTTACTCGTTCCCTCCAACCAAGCACAGGACCAGGTCGTGCACCTTGAACTCCTTTTCTTCCTGAAATTTGAGAAAAAACAGAAGTTAGCCAGCTCCATATATAAGATTCTTCGTAAAAATAAAGAAGAGGTGATCAACCGAAGTTACAAACCATGCAAAATGTCATGCAAAGAACCCATTGCGGCAAACTCATATGCTAAAACACGCAGATTTACTTCGACGCAGTAGCCCAGCAACTCGACAACGTTCTCAATTCTCATGCTTAAGTTTTGAAACCGCAGAGACCTGCAACCCAGTGCATGCAGTTCCGAAGGTAGAACACTAAAGGCATAGTAATGACACCTTGAATTCTGCAACTGTTTCTGTTCAGTGTTGCATTTTGCAGATGAACCTAGTTCTGGGTAAACCAGACCACTGGTTTCAAACTGGCGGTTCCGGTCCCACCAAAACTTGAAACCAAAACTGAACTGGGCCCCCTATGGTTCCGGCACCGCTTCCGGTTTTGTTGGTTGCAGTTCCAGTTCAATGTAAATTATGTTTTCGATTTCGGTTTTAGTCCAAAAAGGTAGAGAATATATTTTTTAAAATAAATTAATAAAAAAGCCTTAGAACCGCATGTCCCTGTTTCGGTTCAGTTCTCCACTAGTGGAATCAGAACCGATCCGTGGGGTCCCCTGGTTCCAGTTCACTTTCCAAGTTAACCTGCAAGCTCCAGATGAACCCTAACATTTGGAAAACCAAAAGGAGAAAACTTAAGAGGGCACCCACCTGAGTCAAAAATTCAATGTTGGACTCTGACTCATTTGAAACATCAAGCTTCTTGATTGCTGCAGCTTTGCCAGTACTCAGTGTTGCATAATAAACTCTGCCATATGATCCCTCACCAATTAAACACTTGGACCTGAAATTGTCAGTCTTCTCTTTCAGTTCATCCAAAACCAAAGCAGGTACTTCAATTGGTGGTATGTTTATTGGTTCAATTGTAGCTGGGGGAGATGGCTTTGAACCCTTCTGCATTCCTGAAAACAAGCAACAATAAACTGAGAAGGTTAGAGACAGGTCCCTAGCTCATGAACAATTTGGGCAAGAAATCAACTGATAATTGGATAGTGCACTAAGGGGATCGGCAAACAAATGAATTGATAGTTGGATGATTAAAAACTTAATGATATGAAACTGGACCAGGTGGCCATGCTTCCATCCGTTTCCAGTAACAGACCTCTTTCCTTTCATCTCCCATATCGTGGGGAGCCTAAGTCTATTTGTTTCGGTTATCAACCATGTCAAACATTTAACTCTGCTATTAATTGCTAACGGCTTGTCTCGTCAACTACCTTGACAAGATAACCAGTGCAAATCGAACAACAAACAAATTCTAAATGCAGACAGATCAAGGTCGATCTCAAAACACAGCTCAATTTATATCTCAGGCTAAAGCAGATGGTAATCTGAATGATAGTCTATGAGTGAAAATATAGAAATTTGCAGAAGAACCCGCAAGTTGAGGTTCATGGAAGATGAATAGTCTTATACAATTTGAGATTCGTCACATCGTTCAACTGTTTCATCATCTGGTGTTTTTCTCTTATTCCTTTACTTTTATCTGCCTTATCAAGGATTATATCAGTATGAGAAACTTATGGACAATCTTAGTCTGAATTATTTTATAGCTTTTAAAGAAGATGCAAGAGTGATACAAGTTTGAAAGAAAAAGAAACTCGTAACCTAACATGGCATAATGAGGACACTCGTAGGAAGGGATTTATCCATGACTACGCTATGATATGCACATGATGTACATATATCTGACAACTCCCTATGCATAAACTTACTGCAAGATCATGTCGAGATTTTCATAGTGAGTACTACATCAAAAGTTGGATACGTTCTTGTGATAAACAAAACATAAATTCACGAGGTGCCCTGGTTCCGACTTAGCTGGCATCACCTTTTAGGTTTTCTAATGATGGTCTCTAAATTATATGAATACAGAACCAAAGCACATTGCGTTTCAGAAGATCACTTCAACAAATCAAACAGACAGTATGATGGATAACATACCATCCGAACCATTCCGGGGAATTTTTAACAGATCACGATCATCTGTCATGTATGGATCATACACAGAACAAGTAAAACAAAGCCATTGCTTCACCTAGTATCTCTTCTTCACATGTCTTAATTGTTCAGGGTATGAATCATCCCTGCACCCAAAGAACTGTGGAGATCGCCCATCGGCCTGTAAAGAAACAAACAAGATCTAGTAAGCATTTGAAACATGTATATCCAAAGGTGAACAGATCAAATATTTCATATGAGCATTCAGCAATATCTGAAACAACAGAGATCACAAAGCTTCGCTTCAAGATTGTTAGAACACCCTCGAGAATGCAACAGTTTCAGCATCAGCATCATACTGATAAGAACCAGGCAAAGCAATATTTCAAGCAATCGATCTTGACCAGCTCCATTGTAAAATACACAGGAAAGTTACCTTGTCTTATCTAACTATATGATCATACCTGGGCGTCAACCAAAACGAGACAAGGCGGCCTCATATTACTAACATATATGTCGAAAGAAAAGGCAGAAAAGAAAATTTCAGATGAAATCTTCATAATTCTCACCAAGAAACGGTGGTCCTGAACTTTGTACTCCATGCAAGAGCCAATTGAACAAACCGGTTCAAACTCAGTTACACCCGAAGATCATCAAATACCATAAAATAAGCCTCACGCCGAAAATAATTTATGAAGGGGAATATCTAACACGGTGAGGTTTCGGAACCAATTGTAAAGAATCTAACAGTGTCGAAAATTTCAAGGTGCCCAGTAGATTACCTAGTATATGCAAACCCGGCATCAGAGCCCCAATCTGGCGAGCCTCAATTTATGCAGAAGTGAATTACAAATTGGTTGTGAATAGACTCTCGGCGACAAAGTTCAACAAAACCAAAGCTCTAAAGGTCATTCAATCATAACTCACCTAAAAATCAAAAACTTTCAAGAATGAGCAGACAGGAATTATCTAAAATAACATTGAAAAACTAACAGAGAGAGAAATTACTATACGAGAAACTTAAACGCCAATACAAGATCGAAACAACGAAAAAGGCTGACGATTCAACAAAAAACAATCTAAAAAGAATGCCCATTAACGCAGACAACAAGAATACGATTGACAATTCAAGAAAACTGAATCAAAAGATGGATACCCAATAAAGCGAAAACCAAGAACACCACAGAGAAAAAACTGAACACGTTAAGTTTGAAGAATTCACTACCTTCATGTGAAATGCCAATGAAGAATAATAGATGACAAAGTTGGTATGTAAGAACAATGTCTATTTTCGAAACCCGGGAATAAGATGAAAAATCGAATCGAGGTACAAAAAGGAAATAATTGGGAAAAGACAGAGAAGAACACAATCACTCTGACGAGAGAAGGCAGACAATGTTCTTCGAAACTTCGTTTTTAGGCATTTGAAGGGAGGATAACCTTAGCCTAACTTTACGGAAAAGCTATTCTTAGCTGTTTCCAGGAAAAAAAACGCGGAGTGGAATCGAGATTTCGCGGCATCTTTTGAACGCGGGGGCGAACGGGAAATTTCAGGGGGGGGGAAAGTAAGGGATGAGAGCATGTGAGGGTGAAGGTGCAAAAACATACAAACATTTGTATTTTTCTAAGGTGTCCTCTTAAGATGAAAATTTCACGGAGTACCCTTAAATATTTTGAAAAGAATGAAGCGTTACTTTTTCTTTATTTGGCAACCACAAATTAGACAGAACCCCCGCCAGAAAAAGAAGTAAATAATAAACTGCAGTGTGTGAGTTGGATATATATATAAACTAGATCTTCTCACTTTCGTCGTGTTCACCTGTTACTTTTGAAAGACATAGTGTAATTTCAAAAATATTAAGAACATTCAAAAAAATATAAAAGATATTTTTATTATACTTATTCAAATCAAAAACAATGAGTGGATAGGTGCCAATGGTGAAGAGGATCCAATCACTGTATAAGAGAACAGTTCACATGTATTCCATTCTTAAACATTCTTAAGAATATGAACCATTTGATTCGGGGGGTTAGATCGGTATTTAAATTTAAATTTCAAAAACAAAGAAATACCTTCATACTTTTTATAGGTACAATAAATGCACCATTACTATGATTAAGAGATTTTAAAGATTGAACAATTAAAATATTTAAGAAAATTTGAATTTGATCTCTCTCTCTCTCTCTCTCTCTCTATATATATATATATATATATATATATCCACAAAATTACCTTTTTAAATTGGTAATGAGCTCAATCTAAAAACCCAACACTCTACCATCAAACCATATGACCCGTTGGCAAATGAAAAATTTAGTTGAACACTATTATGGTGCTCTAAAAGTTTAGTATTTACAATGGAATGCTTTGTAAAAAAAATGATATTAACATATACCGTGCAGGTCCACCACACAGATTTCACAACAGAAAAGCTCGTAAAATATCAAATGAAGGACCCTGAACGGTAGCAAGCAATCTTTTCAGTGACCGAGGTCGAACATATTCTTTGCTTCTTTATTATATATATATATATATATATATATATATATATATATATATATATATATATATATATATATATATAAAGAATAGTATATATATATATATATATAAAGATAGTGACATTGATGCTTAAATCTATTCAAATATTTTTATGATAAAAAATGAATAGTTGAATTTAAAAAGTAAATTGTATATTGTTTTAAACTTGATATTTAATGCACAACGATGCAATTTCTTTTTAAATTTAAATCTCTATTTTAATATCATTGATCTAACTAAAGAAATATTCAAGTAGATTTAAACAAGAATAGATTTGAGCATATATCATTATCTTTATATATAAAAAAACCTCACATGTTAAAATACTTAGATACTAACATATTCAAACAAATCTCGAACAATTATTTTATAATTTGATAAATTTGATGATATACTATACCTAAGTGTGCTAACATATTATATATATATATATATATATAATATAAGAAAAACATAAAGTATATGCAATTGAAATATGTCATCTTGTAGCCTCACTAGCGGTTGGTTACGTATTGAAACTTAAGCAATAACGAAGTTCGCTGGAAAGTAGGTGTCATTTATTATTTAAACCAGTCAAGCAAGGATTGCGAAGAATGCTTTCTCACACAAGATTGTTTTCCAGTAAAATTAATGTTGAAAGGATATTGGTAATGGGTTTGAACAAGCTAAGGTAATTATAAAACTTAAGAGTTTTCATGGGATCCGATGCATTATGCACTTGAAAATTTGTATACCTACGATAGAAGAACAAAAAAATTCTATCCTATATTACCAAATCTTTCGGGTTTATGATCATGTTCGCACGATGCCATTCATTTATAAAAAATAGGTAATGGTGGACCTAAGAACTTTTTTGGTGTGAGACACTCCTATATTGTGGGTGAGGAGCACTTGTATTTTGTTGTGACATTCTTTAGCAGTTTCTTTTATATTTTTCTCAATTTTGATGAAGCATGGCTCACCTCGTCCTAAAGTGGATGGGTAAATCTGAACACCTGATCGTTTGTATGTTACTTTGGGTCACACGACCATAGGCATACATTTCTGGTCATGATCATGTTTTCCCGTGGTCTGTATACTGTTAGACTAATTATATTACTTTTTTTTAACCATGGGAGCACGAAGCCTTATGTACTCCCTCAATATTGAACTCATGACCTTCAATTGGTGAGTGACAATCCCTAGCCAGGTGAGCTATTCACCACGTGAATATCGATTAAGCAGCATCAGATCGAGACGGACTCAGTAATGTTTCTGACGCGTATCCGACCCATTTACATTCCTAATTTACAGAATTGCCATCTTCTTCCTTCGCCTTAAACCCTCGTCTAGGTTTTTTCTGTCAGGACCGGAGCAGCCATATAGCTATGGATGCAGCAGAATGTACTCATTTGTGAATCCCAGCCAATATGATGGTCCATACTTTTCATCTAAAGATTCTCATTTTCTCTTTTCTCCACTGCTGTGCTCGTCTAGAATGATCAGGAGATTTGCAAAGATGGTGTTGTACCGGTCGATCGCACGTACCCGTTTCGGAAAATCTCCTAATTGGTGCCATCCAATTGTTGAAAATCCTTGTTTTCTGATCGAAACGAAGAACACCCATTTCGTTTTCTCCACCCTATCGAACGACGAAGATGATCTCAGTGGATTGGAAGACCCAGATTTTCTACCGGGTGACGGTTATATCTCGTCTGCGGAGGAAGAATTGGGCTACAGAGACGTTTCGGTGAGACCCACAATGGATGATTTCTCATTTCTATCTGAAGCTGTTGAAGGGAGTATTGATCGGAGTAAGTATTCAGCAGATGCGCTTTTGATTTCTGATATGATTTCGAGTGATGATTTTGATTGGATAAATGAATCCTCTCTTAGAAAGTTTAGGGAGAAATTGAATGATACTGTGGTCATAGACGTACTTAGGTTTGTGAAGAATCCCGAGACTTGTCTAAAATTCTTTCTATGGTCCGGTCGGCAAATCGGCTACTCCCATGGTAAATCGGCGTATAATGCACTATTGGAAAGTTTAGTGAGTGGTAGGAAGATCCCAGAGCGTTTTCTATTTGAAATTAGAGATGAAGACGACGACGTTCTTCGTAAACTTCTCAATGTATTGATTACAAGGTGTTGTCGAAATGGACGTTGGAATGAGGCTTTCGAAGAGCTTGGGAGGCTTAAGGATTTTGGCCACAGGCCCACAAGGACCACTTACACTGCATTGATTCATGTCCTTCTCGAGGCCGATCGCATCGACTTGGCTTTGGCAGTTTATAACGAAATGTCAACTTCGGGTTTCGAAATCGACTCTATCACGCTTGGATGTTTTGCACGGTCATTGTGCAGAAATGGTAGATGGAAAGATGCACTTAGGCTGATTGATAGGGAAGAAGTCGTGCCTGATACCGTACTGTACACGAAAATGATTCGTGGGCTGTGTGAAGCATCCATGATGGATGAAGCCGTAGCTTTCTTGCATCGGATGCGAGCGAGTTCTTGTCTTCCTAATTCAATTACTTATGGCACCTTGATAGTTGGGCTTTTGAAATCTAGGCAATTGGGAAAATGTAAGAAAATTCTTAATCAAATGATTGTTGAAGGCTGTTATCCAAGGCCTACCGTTTTAAATTGCATGGTCCACGAATTTTGTAAATCAGGTGACTTTGTTTATGCTTGCAAGATGCTAAAGAAAATGTCTGGCTTAGGTTGCAAGCCTGGATATACAGCATATAACATCTTGATCAATGGGATATGTGCCAAAGAAGAACTTCCCAGTATGGAAAATGTGGAGTTGGCTGAAGGGGTGTACAATGAAATGTTTAATGCTGGATATGCGCTGAATAAGGTAAATGTGGGGCATCTTGCTCGGTGCCTTTGTGGTCATGGGAAGCCTGACAGGGCATACAGAATTATAGGAGAAATGATGCACAAAGGATTTGTGCCAGATACTAGTACCTACACAAATGTGATTGAGCTGCTGTGTCAATCGAAGAAGGTTGAGGAAGCATTGCTCCTCTTTAAGGAAATGAAGAAAAACAACATTCTTCCTAATGTTTTCACGTATACCATCCTGATTGACAACTTCTGCAAGGTAGGACTTATTCAACAGGCTCGTATCTGGTTCAGTGAGATGATAAGAAATGGATGCCCCCCAAATGTTGTGACTTATACGGCTCTTATACATGCTTACCTTAAAGCAAGACAGGTCCTTGAGGCCAACAAACTTTTCGAGATGATGATAGCTGCGATGGTTGCAAGGCTAATGTTGTTACATATACGGCTTTAATTGATGGTCATTGTAAGGCTGGGCAGATTGAAAATGCTTGCCAGATCTATGCCAGAATCACGAGGTGACATAGAAACCTCTGATATGGACCTTCATATTTTAAGCTAGATAATAACAGCCTTGAAGGACCAAATGTTATTACATATGGGGCTTTGGTGGATGGTTTTATGTAAAGCAAACAGGATTAAACAGGCCCGTGAATTATTGGATACTATGTCAGCTCATGGTTGTGAGCCCAATCATGTTGTGTATGATGCACTCATTGATGGGTTTTGCAAGGCTGGAAAGCTTGAGGATGCACAAGAGGTGTTTGCAAAGATGTCAGAGCGTGGATACAGTCCAAATTTGTACACCTACAGCTCTTTCATTGATAATCTGTTTAAAGATAAACGATTGGACCTTGTTTGATAGTGTTGTCCAAGATGCTAGAGAATTCATGCGCTCCCCAATGTTGTTATTTACACAGAGATGATTGATGGCCTCTGTAAAGTTGGAAAGACAAATGAAGCTTATAAGCTCATGCTTATGATGGAAGAAAAGGGATGTCATCCGAATGTTGTGACTTATACTGCAATGATTGATGGCTTTGGAAATTAGGAAAAATTGATCAGTGCCTTGAGCTATTGAGAGATATGTGCTCAAAAGGGTTGTGCTCCAAACTTTATTACATATCGGGTATTGATAAATCACTGTTGTTCTGCTGGGCTTTTGGACGAGGCCCATAATCTCTTAGATGAGATGAAGCAGAGTTACTGGCCTCAACACTTGACAGGGTATAGGGATGTAATTCAGGGTTTCAGCAAAGAATTTATTGCTTCTCTTGGTTTCTTGAACGAAATTATGCAGTGTGATACTGTACCTATTCTTCCTGCTTATAGTATCCTTGTTGATGCACTTTGCAAACGTGGAAGGTTGGAGGCGGCTCTTGAACTGCATAAAGAGATGCTGCTCTCCTTCCCTGGCCAGTCTACTATCTGTAGGAGAACATATTCTTCTTTGATAGAGGCCCTTTGCCTGGCTTCTAATGTTGAGAAGGCGTTTGAATTGTATACTGACATGATGAGCAGGGGTTGCTGTCCAGAATTGACAGTCTTAGTTCACCTCATTAAAGGGCTCTGCATGATAGACAAATCAAACGATGCACTGCATCTATTGGATAGCATATCCGTCATGGTAAGTACCCCAACTTCGACCAATAAATAGCATCATCTTAATTTGAGTTTACCGAAACACTAACTATTTTTTTTAAACTTGGTTCTTTTCATATATAAGATGATTAGTCACCCCGACAATTTTCTCAAGTGGGGGCAACATGCACTGCATCAGAACTAGCAATGTTATTTTTAGTTTGCTGAAATTTTGCTTTAAGTTAATGGTCAATCTCCAGAGAGTGGAATATCTAAGATGCGGAGCTAATTGACTTCGTTGCACAGGGTCGCAATTACAAATGTGCAGGTTTCTGTGAAGTTCTAGTATGAGCTGAGTTTTCAATAATGTTCATAAATGCAGATTTTGGTCCAAAATTGTGATCGTTTATATACAAATGAATTATTAATTAAAGCATTAATAAGGCACACCATTACAGGGAATCGTTTGGCTTCCCAGCAAAGAAGCATTCAACAAAAGCTAGAAGAGTTCAGTTCATTCTGATCCTGTACTGTGAAGAATGAGAGGTATGGAATCACGGAAGATATTGGTTTGTTAAAAGGCTCTGGTTGGAGTGCCTAATTCCAAGAGTGGGAGCTGCATATCAATATCCATCCAGCACTCTACTTTTAGAAAATCATGTCTTTCCCGATGGTATGTGGGGCAGAAATTTCCAGTGTACACTTGAGTGGCTGAACCCAATGATAATGCATGTAACAGTGCAGATTTGGAAAATGTTATTGAAGATGCATTTTGCTGAACCATTGCCTTTTTCTGTCCCAAATCTCCTGGGCCAGTGGGAGCGCGCCAATGCAGGGGTAGTATTAGATAAGGCTGCTATGTGAGTTGACTCCTTACCTTCTTGTTGCTCATAGTAGAAATAAGCCTGCTTCTTCACTAATGATCTCCTTTTCATGAGAAGTTTTGAATTTTCAGGCTATCATACATAAATTTTTTTGGATAAATCATATATCATGTGCCTTTAACCGTGCAGAACTCCTGAA
The DNA here is from genome assembly GCA_036023115.1 of Brasenia schreberi. NCBI lineage: Eukaryota > Viridiplantae > Streptophyta > Magnoliopsida > Nymphaeales > Cabombaceae > Brasenia > Brasenia schreberi. The sequence continues at coordinate 20,719,516 of JAYKKT010000082.1, forward strand.
GTCCAGCTCTTTTGGGCGTTTGTAGGGTGGGATTTTCCTTTTGCTTAGGAACGTAGCCTCAGGTGAAGATAAAGTATGATAGCGATGGCTCTCCTACCATTGTTTTAATTATCTTTATTTGCCTCCCGTATGAACACATCATAACAGTTTGTACTTTGGTGTTTAGTACATTTTTCGGGTGAACAAAGTAAATGAGCCGCTACGCAGATACAGGTGTGTTATCTTCAACATATTCAACATGCCTGTTATATCTATATTTGGTTTTCTTTTTTCCTGCAAATGGTTCTTCCACAATAGTTTCTTTTAAAGCTTTTTATTTTCTGAATCTGTGAATGGCGTTCATTTCTGAACCCTTGTAAAAGGGAATTCACATGGCAGAATTGCATTTGGTTGAGGGTGAAGAATCTAGTTGTAGGTTAGACGTCTTAAAAATCACTAGTATATGAGGTCAAGCATGGTCACTGGAACTAGCAATTTAGAATTCCAGGGGCATTAGTAGGTCATGTTTTTAGTAGCAGTTATATGTATGTACAAGCGTATCCATGTATGTATATATGCTGTATATGTATATATCCATATCTCTGTGTGTGTGTGCATGTGTTTTTGTGAGCATATCATCATTCAAAGGATGTTTCCGCCAGTAATCAGCCATTTCATTGATTGGTTGGATTGACTTTTTTCTTACATTTAATCAAATCTGTGTTTTTAGTTGGTTAATATGTCACTTTCATGATTCTAAGATTATGGATCAGATGGCTTTAAATCTTTCTAGTGCAATCCATCATGCGACCTTGAGTTCTCAACTTATCAAACATGATGACTGTCTGAAAAGGATAATTCTGAACAATGTTATTTGCTGAACAAATGATGAATGTGTATGGTCTGATTGATCAACACACATAAACTCAACTAAGCCTTTTTCCATACTAGATGGGTGTGGGTCGGCTACATGGATTCTTTGTTCTCACATAGCCCCATCATAATTTGTAGAATCAATGATAAATAAGTCCGACAAAGTTTTACATCGGCTGTCGGAAGCCTAACGCAACCCTCCTTTATCCGGGCTTGGGACCGGCCATGAGGGTAATCCCTTATGTTGGAAGCCTAACACAACACACATTGATCAACACATATACAAAAACAACAACAACTAAGCCTTTTCTCATACTTGACGGGGTCGGCTACATGGATTCTTTGTTTTCACAGATCCCTATCGTGTGCCATGTTAGCAGTTAACTCACAATAAGCTAGATCATTCTTTATTGTTTCTTTCCAACACTTTTGTCGTCGTCCTCTACCTCTTTTAATACTTTCCAAATTTAGTTTTTCATACCTTCTTAAAGGTTCTTCTTTTGATCTTCTTTCTATATGTCCAAACCATCTTAAATGATATTCTCTCATTTTATCCTCTATTGGTGCCACTCCTAATTTGTTTCTAATAACCTCATTATGTATACAGTTTTTTCTTGTATGACCACTCACCCATCTCAATATCTTCATTTCTGTTACAACATCTTTTGTACATGTTGATGATTAACTGCCCAACACTCAAAACCATAAAACATGGCAGGCCTAATTGTTGTTCTATAATATTTACCTTTTAACTTTAATGGTATCTTCTTATCACAAAGAATACCTGATGCTCCTCTCTATTTTAACCGACCAACATTAATTCTATGCGTAACATATCCATCAATTCCTCCATCACTATCAAAAATTGACCCTAGGTATTTAAAACTTTTCTTTTGGGGGATGCAATGTGTGCCAATTTTAATTTCTATGTCCGTTGAAGTAACCAAATGATCAAACTTACATTTCATATATTCTGTCTTTGTTCTACTAAGTCGGAGGCCTTTGCTTTCTAATGTTTCTCTTCACAGTTCCAATTTTCTATTAACTTTTTCCTTAGACTCTTCCACTAACACAATGTCATATGCAAATAACATACACCAAGGTACTTCATCTTGAATATGTTTTGTTAACTCATCAATCATTATTATAAATAAGTATGGACTTAAAGTTGATCCTTGATGCCTTGATGTAAGACATGCGTGAGAAAAATCCAACCAGTGGTCTGATTATAAGAAACTGACTCAATTTACCTGAAATTGGTTTTTATATCTAGTTTTCTGGTGATTAAAAAATTATTTGCTGTAATCCTTGAGAGTGTTTTCCTATAAAGAATTATTGTTTTTGTTAGAAAACCACTTGCAACGTCGAATCAACCCATGGCATCAGGTGCTTAAGACCCAGTTGATGTTATTAAATGTATGTCTGTCCTTGCATGAACACACCGCAAAGAGAGAGATTCACTTCCTAAGCGCATAAGCGTGATTAGAACTGGCTAAAGACAATGAACCCATTCCTGCAGACAGTGTCGGATCTAGAAAATAGTGTTAGAGGGGGCGACGACATATTTCATCTGCAGATGACTTCATTTCCTATGAAATCATACTGCTTAGATGAAAACTTTGATGGTAAGAGCATTTTATTCATTTTCGATGCAGCCCAAAACTTCGGTAACAACAATTTGTGTTGGAACATTTTGGAAGACTTTACAGCTGATGACAAAGCTCACTCATTATGAAAATTAGGCTGTAGGTGGCATTCAGGTGATTGGTCTTCCCATGCCCTGTTACATATCTCCTATTCCTCTTAGCATTCGACTTGACTTTCATATTGCAGCTGCACCGCTGACATTCCAATGGCATTGGATTTTGTTGAGCAGCACTCTGGGCTTAGGGAGAATGTGGGTCGGTCACCGAAAGCAGCTGCATCCTATTAGAGTTCTGCATATTTTCAGATAGCTCGGCCATTTCAGGTACCAGCCATTCCAGATAGCTGGGCCATTTCAAAACGGAGGTAAATAAATGGGTGCCAAACTTGTTGAAAGGAGCTGCATGTTTATCTTGCCTATTCTTTTGATTAATGTAACTACTACTCCTTTCACAAGCTGAGGGTGAAACCTCTGAAAGTTGTTACTCGTAGCATTGTACTCAAATCTTATACTGATACAGGTCCTTATTCTCATATTGCTTATTTATAATAAATTATTGATATATTTTTTTCAACAGTGTATAAATGCAAGCTATTTGAATTCTATGGAGTTCAGAAATGCATGCAAGCTATTTGAATTCTACTCCTTTCAACAAGTATATCTTTTTTTCTTGGATCCATGAACTGGAACCTAACCGGGATTGAGCTGGTTCCTGTTTCGGTATGAGTCCTAAGCCGCCTGAAACCCAAAGAGAAAAAACTTTTAAAAATATAGAACCGCTGACTCTGGTTCCCACATAGTTCCTGTTCCATGGAAGGTGGAACCAGAATCAAACTAAGTGGTACCGAGTTACCGGTATAGTTTGCCTGGTTCTGGTTTCAGCTGTTTCCTGGCCTGGTTTGTTCTCGATTGGGGCTGCCCGGGCCAGCTCCAAACCGGCCATGTCAGTTCGAGTCTTTCAAAGGAAAAATCAACTCTACCCTCTCGATTTGGTAAATTCTTAAGGAGTTGTTTGCAAGGCGGAACTTGCGCAGGTGGAACTGGTACTTTGGATGCTAGTTCCATGATTGATGCAAGCAAAGACTTTGAAGTACCGGAAAACCTGTTTTCATAAGGAATCCAGATTTTCATCAGAAGTAGAAAAAGGAATTGCTAACCTGTTTTCGCTTGGCCCCGATTTACCTCTCAGGCCAGTTTCCAAACTAAGTGATATCGTTTCCGCTCACAGAGAAAACACAAAGCTTCTAGGATCATGGAACTTTGTTTTCTGCAGAGCTGAGTTTCAGGACTAAAAGTAAATTCTGAGAAATTCCCCAACTCAAACAGGGCCGTAAGTGGTAATCAATAAGCATTGGAAAATCAATCCTGGAATCCGTAAGAGTTCAATTTTTCTCTGCACTCTGAACAAATTCTTGGTTAGGGTTTTCCCAACAAAGTCTTTCACATGCATCAAACCCTAACAAAATATTTGCTTACAGGACGAGAGGACAGGAGCCAATAGCGGACTCACTTTAGGGCGAGGTGAAACATGCGCCTCACTTGAAATCTGAGTCATCACTGTATTTAGGAATATACAAATCTTTTGTGGACGTGAAATACAAGTGCGGTCATCCAAAACACAAGTACGGTTCACCCAAAAGAATTCTTGGGTCGAGCACTGATAAGGGCCCTCCAACGTTTAGATGAACATGTAGAGGCCTGCCTGGCTGCCATGGACGCTTATCTTGTTGACAGGCTGTTTTTTACAGCCCCCTGGGTTCAAGTCCTTGATCAAGTTTTATGTCTGGTCATTCTAGCCTATGAAGGCAATTTCGTTTTATTTTTTATATATGAATCACAAAATGCCATGTTTATTTAGAGTTTTTTTGTAGGAAGTCAATAGTTGGCTATGACCTCAAGGCAGTGCAGTGGCGGACCCATGAATCCTTTTTGGGGTGAGGTACACTTGCATGTACTTCTCTCTCTCTCTCTCTCTCTCTCTCTCTCTCTCTCTCTCTCTCTATATATATATATATATATATATATATATATATATATATATATATATATATAGAGAGAGAGAGAGAGAGAGAGAGAGAGAGAGAGAGAGAGAGAGAGAGAGAGAGAGTTGCTAGGCTTTCAATTTATGATAGATCATCTATGCTAATTTGAATCATAATATGAAGAGATGGATAGTTTAAACAAAAATGCAAAACGTGAAAGTTGGTTTTTGAGAAAGCAAAAGATACAAAGTACAATATATGTATTTTCTGTTTTTTGCTTTTTTTATTTAGACCATATATAAACATACATGCGTACATATACATACATAGCGTGTGTGTTCTTATATTCGCCTCAGTTGTCCAAGATTTTTTCAATAGCTGAGAATTTAACTCATCTATAGGTGAAGGAAACATACGTATGCCGACATCCAACACAAGATCATTGTCATTAGGTCATGCCCGTACGAACCAAAGATATTAATTAAAGGATAAACCCAATTTGTATATCTTAATCAAATAGCTTAACAGTTGTAAAGATCAAGAAAGTCAGCTTATAGTCATCTACTGATGGCAAACAATTTACTTTTAAGAGAGATTATTAAAGCCTTAGTTATATATTGCGTGCATGCATATGCATTTACATGGAAATATATATATATATATACACACGCAACATGCCATAGTTTATAACTGTACATATGTGCTTGAAACATTGAAATCTACTTAACAATATATTACCTATTTTTTTCAAAACAGGATTTATAAGCAGAAAAGGTACACCATTAATTCTTAAACTTTTGTAAGATCCAATCTACTCATCAATAGAACGTGATGATGCTAAAATCGTGCACGCACACACACACACACATATAGATAAAGAGATAGAGAGAGAGAGAGAGGTTATAGGTATTACTATGATCTACTATAATACCTATAGTAGTAGCTTGTAAGATCCAATCTCCTATACGTATTACTGTGAACAACTGATTCTTATTCAATCTTTACTATGTGCATATCAATCAATCAAATATCATCTTGCTCTTTTTTGTTCAATCCTATTATGACAAAGTAGCAAGCTCAATGACGAATTGGGGATGTTTGATTCGCAGTCTTGAGATTGGAACTAAGACTATAGGTCCAGTTTCGCTCGCAATCAATTGTGGGCCTTAGTAAACCGTAAAAAAAAAGGAACCTCGTCATGAGGCCGACCAGGGGCCGTTTGAGTTCCAGTTCCATAGTCCTGGCCTAAGAATCAAATACACCCCTAAGGATCACTTCATAAAAAAGCTTTCCTAATTTAAAAAAAATTATCAAAATGTAATAGCTTATAGATTTTTGACTTTCCTTTCTCTCTCTCTCTCTCTCTCTCTCTCTCTATATATATATATATATATATATATATATATATATATATATATATATATATATAATATAGAAGCAGTTTGACCTAAATATTTAAGATATTCCAAATAATTCAACTAAGCATTGCAATTATAATTGCCATAAGTCATTGTATAGATGTAGCGTGCATGTCCTTCTCAACTGTTGGGCCCACCTTTATTGGAAGACGACTTTTGGAATGAATTGTCAACTAGGAACAAATGGACGGTTGGCCATTTCGTGTTTCAGGTTATTTGTGCCGTGTCATTCGGCAATATTGTCAGGAACAGGTGACACAACTTTTTCGTGTCACTTTGGGTGAAAGGAAGAAAAAAAGAAAACTTTTTGTAGTGTCTTGTCGAATTCGCATGTGGGGTTTTGTAGTGTCAACCTATGTTCAGGTTGTGTCATTCTGTGTTCGTGCCAAAAACATGTCAACTGCAATGATATTTTTTGTGGTTGTGTCCGTGTTCGCGTCATGTCTTACAGTTTCGACGCTAAACAATCGCGATGCATTACAAACCCAACTGACCTGCCGAGGCATTTCCCTCTCTTTAGTCTTCCAATGATGCATATTCAACAATATAAGAAGATAATTACAGACCATCCTCTTAAATTAATCAAAGAAAATCTAAGTTGGCTCCAATCAACTCTAAACAATTCCCATAAGACCAGATGTTATTAGATCCAGTCTATAAGGCCAGATCAAAATCATTTTGGCCTGGCTCCGAATGGATCGACCCATCCAGCCCTCATGGCCAGACAGGCCGACCCGTTCGGCCCAGCTCCAAAAATGGGCCAATTTTTGGATTGATCCTGCATTTTTCATGTCCATAATGACACCCCTAGTCGTTTGTGCCACCTTTTTTTGCTTTTTCACATACCTTGCTCATCTTTTCAAATTCTATCATCCAAAGATGGAACTGATTCTCAATCACTCAAAAAAAGATTTGACTGATTACCCCCAAATTGTATTTTTCTATTTAATAGTTGTTAAAAGAAGTTCAATTATATATGGTGTTGCTGTTTTGATTTAAATATACATAAAATTGATGACAATGACAATGATAATGCTTACAAATTCCATCTAGTTGACACTCATTTATTGCGATAAAGGGCTTGTTTTTTTTATAAATAAACTTGATTCATTTAGATATATTTTTAGATTTTATAGAGTCAATAGTTGCTTACTCCATGTAGAGATGGCAACTTCATCCTGTCTTACGGGTATCCTGACTAGCCCTACATAGGCCCTGTTAAAGGTGTTGAAAACCTGCCCTCCACTGGGGCAGTTTAGGGCAATATTATGTCTTGGATGCGGTGTAGGTCAAGGTAAGGTTTGGGGTGGACCTGCCCCGAGGTATATGTTCATAGAGAGTCAAAAAGAATAAGAGCCTATTTTGCTTCTTGCTTCCAAAGATGTGTTGTAAGTGTGAGATGATGATATCTTGACTCAGATGTAAGTAATTTTGTATTCAAAAAGAATAATTTATTTGTAAAACTTGATGAATCAATTGGAAGCAACATAACTTTTGGATACTCCTCTCAAGTTTGTTCAAGTTAAAAGGTACAGTTTTAATTCGATTGAAGAATGGAAGTTGTCAATTTATTTCAAATATTGATTCGTGCCTCACATGATAAGGAATAATTTGAGTTTGGGATAACTCTTACAGAAAAATTATGATATTCATTTGAAAAATAGAAGTTTAATTATGGATGAGATCATAAAGGAAAATTTCTAGAAAGCATTCTCATGATAAATAATAAGATGTTTGTTTTTAATATTTAAATTGGTGCTTACAATATTGTTTCAAAGATTTTCATTTACTTTAGAGTACAAGGTTTGGTCACTTAAATTTTAATGGTCTCAAATGACTGACCGAAGATTGTACGAAGAAAGGCCTACTAGGAATTATTTACCCAAATCAACTTTATGAATGACATACCTTCGGCTAGCAAGCAAGAACAAGTCTTCATAAGACTCTTACAAGAGCGTAACACACATTAAAGTTGATACATTCTTATGTGTGTAGGTCTATCAACTATCTTCACTTTTTAGAAACAATTATTTCCTTCTATTAATTAATGGTTATTCTTGAAAATCTAGGGTGTATTTCTTGAAGGAGAAATGTAAGGTACGTGACACATTCAAACAATTCAAGATGATGGTGAAAAAATAGCCATTATCAAACAAAATATGCGGCTGCAACTTCTTGTATTTGTCATGCAATTTGGATTAGAAGGAACGAACTTCATGATCTTGTGAAAATTTGCATCCATAATGAGTCTATAATTACATTAGCCAAGAATCAGACTTTTCTTTAAAGGAGTAAGTTAACAGGGAGTATCATTTTATTAGAGAATGCATCTCAAAAAAGGAGGTTAGGCTTAAATATGTGAAGTCTCAAGATCAAATTATGGATATATTCACTAAACCTTTGAAGGATGAAGTTTTCAAAAGTTGCGATTAGTACTTGGCACGATGGAATCAAGTTTTAGAAGGGTGTCGATAAACAAAACTGATTTATTATCTATTTTTCAGATTTTAGAGAGTCATAAATCGCTATTTTATAGATTTGGTTTGTGGGGAAGTTTATTATTTGTGTTTTTATTATATAAAAATGTTTGACACAAAGTTTTATCTATATGAAAGTTGCTTATTTTACTCTTACAAAGTTTGTCAAGCAAGTTAGGAATTTTTTTTGAGTATTTTTTTGTGTGTCTATAATGTAATAAAAGACAATTATTTCATGAAAATTAATGAGAAATATTACAGTCTTCTTCCTTTTTTCCTTAAGATTGTTGTTGTCTGATTCTTAGGGTTCATAAGAACCTATTCTAACAGTTTTAAACGTATAACTCAGTAAAAGTAAATCAAAATCACCAACTATGGAACACGAATTTAATTGAAGAGTATAAAAGTTTGTATTTTTTGTTTCTGTTATTTTGTTTATAATTACGGTAGGGCCCTTCAAACAAGCTTTCGTTTTTGTAGGTCATCTGTCTGTCTCAAACTTAATGCAATTGCTTGCATGATCGTCATCATCGTTCTCTCTCTCTCTCTCGGTGAGAGGAACGTTTGGTAAGTTATTCACAGTCTTCTAGATTTTCTCTGTCACTGTATCTGGTTTCTATTCAACTTCTTGAGACTGTACCAGAACCTTTCTCAATGTATGGATCGATTTTTTCTTCTTTCGGGTCATTCGGAACTACCTTTTTAGTACCTGTCTCCCTTTAAGATTTCTTTCTGTGCCCTGCAGAACGCGCGCGCGAGAGAGAGAGATGGGTCGATGGCTGGAGAAGGAGATCAAGTGGTGCAAATCAAGAATAATGTTGGTGGCTTTCATTCTAGGCCAATTTATTGCCTTCCTTAACGCGTCCACCTCTATCTCCTCTTACGAAGTTGCTATAAGAGGTCTCTTTCTGTCTCTCTCTCTGGCGTTGGCTATGTATATGTTATATGATTATTGAGTATACTGTTATTCAATCTTAATTTGTGCGGGGTTGATGGAAACGTTCAAGGGATCAATGCACCAACGTCGCAATCTTTTCTGAACTACGCTCTTCTGGCGGTCATATACGGAGCCGTTCTCCTCTCCAAACGAAAAACACTTCAAGTAATTCTCTCTCTCTCTCTCTCTCTCACACACACACACACACACAAACAAACAAACAAAAGATTTGCAGAACTGAAGTTGAATTAATGGTAGTTTTCTCTAAGGGGATCGGAAAATTCTGACCTTCCTGAAATATTATGTTCGCATGCCTGCATGGACTAACGTTTCCTGCTACGCCTCATAGATTCATCAATTGTATATACAGCAGAAAATCTTCATCTTCTCGCTTTATTGGAGGAGGAAAATGGCTTTGAAACTAAAACAAGTTAACGTGAACATATCAAATAGGAAACAAGTTAATAAAGAAGCTGCTAGGTTTATCAAAACATAAAAAGAGCCGCTGAGAACAAACAAATCTCTCTCTCTCTCTCTCTCTCTCTCTCTCTCTATATATATATATATATATATATATATATATATATATATATATATATATATATATATGCATGTGTGTGTGTACAATGTATTTGTGTATGTTATAAAGATTAAACAGTTAATTTCCTCTAACATTTCTTTTGCGATTTGCATACAGGCCAAATGGTATTACTATATACTTCTTGGTCTTGTCGATGTTGAAGCCAATTATCTTGGTAAGTGTTCTCCCGTGTTCATCTGCGTGTTTGTTTTACTTATAAGTAGATCGTGAGGCAAGGAGAATGAAGATAAAGAATAAAGTTCATGATCCTCTTCATATGGGGATTGCGTAAGCATTAACATCTAAAAGAGTTTAATTATAATTTGGTTATTAACGATGACAGAACCATTTTAGGAAGTGATGTCCACGTTTATATATAGCAGATGATTTGACAAGTTCGATAATTTTTCCGGTGTTAAAGAGCCGGCGGCGTCGGAGGTCGATTGGTATTCAATATCACAAATCTCATTGTCAAGAAAATCTGCAATAGGGAAAATCCAGCAGTATGATAAAAAGAAAAATAAAACTGGGGAAATTAGAAACAAAACGAAATTCTCTTTGCATGGTTACAGAATAGAAAAATTCCACAACTATGATTTTACAAATAATTATTGTGTCAATTTTAATTTAGAGATCTCTTGATAATATTGACATACATAGTAACGAGAGAAGTAGGAAATTTAGTGATTAAAAGATGCATTATAAATTTAATAAGCTATCGTCGTCATGCAAGATCACTGTAAGATCATATTAGATATTGACAGCAACATAAAAAAATAGCTAACTTCATAATTAAATTCAAAGAATAGCTGCAATTTTTTTAAAATCCTGCCCATAAACAATAGTTTTAACACCTTTTTGTTATGCTTTATATATATATATATATATATATATATATATATATATAGAGAGAGAGAGAGAGAGAGAGAGAGAGAGAGAGAGAATCCCACGTACCTATTTGGGTCACTTTTAATTGCGCGTTTGGTAAAATTCCTACTTTTGGAAGAAGAGTTTGACATCAAGCTGAGAAATGCGTGCAGACCACGATTGCCACGCCGTTTCCAGTCACACAAAGTATCCAAATACACCTAGTGTTTTCTGTATGTGCCAGCATAGCGTAATTAACTGAACATTTTCTTCAAGTTTTCTTTGGTCACTTATTAAAAGCACGGAGAGGACTTCCTTGAGGTCTACTATATATATATATATATATATATATATATATATATATATATATATATATATATATATATATATAAAGAGAGTGTTAGCTGTATAATGTGTTTTGGTACATAATTTTATGTAAATATATTCACAATTCGATTTTTGAGTGGAGATTTGAATTACTTTACATTTAATGTACATGATAACTTTAATGGTAAAAAGTTAAATTATAAAAATAAAATGGTAACTTTAATTTAAATCTTTACCGTTGATCTCAAATATCAAACAATGAAAGATTATGCATCAAAATACATTATACAACTAAGACTCCTTTTATATATATAGTAATTGGATCTTACCTACTAATGCTATATGCTTGTACTCATTCGGGATATAAGTGTAACAATATTATTCTTTGCCCTTCTTCCAAAACTCGTAAAAAAATTAAATTATACTCATGCCAGCATCCTGTTATATATATATAAAAACCTTATTCGTGAATTAATCCTAAAAGATAAGCTTAACTAATATTTCTTAAAGGCGAGTTGCATGAGTCAGAGTGTTTGACGCATTAGCTGAACCCCTAGCCAAGTAGACGAAGGGCGACACACTCGTTGTTTATTGCATGGACTACTGTAGTATCTAATCGGGTTCAATCTCATGCTTTCACACCCAGCTCATGGAGCTGCCTTTTCTGTTCGTAGATCTCTGAGTTTCACCCCCTATGAAAAAAAAAACATCCTCCATTTTGACTCTTTCTTTTCACTCCGGCACATCATCGAGCATTGACATTAAACAATCCATGTAGCTGATCTCACCTAGTTTTCGAAAAGGTTTGATTGTTGTTGTTAATGATCTCCATTGTTTCACTCAAGTAAATTTATTTCGAGAGCATTACGCCACTTTCATAGCTTTCACTTTCCGTCTGATTCACCACCAGTGTGCCCTTGACATCTCCGGCCCCGGTGAGCTCGAATCAGTTTTTAAGCCGTCTTTCTAGAACAGGAAACAACTGGGCCTGATGCCTACATTCCTCTTGGATCGTGAGGAAGTCTATGAAACACTACTAGAGAGCAGTATTATTCCCGACTGTCGGTACAAACAATTCCGATTATTGAAAACTGTAGAAACAGATAATTAAATATTCTGACCGTTTAACGGTCGGAAAAGAACATCAAAATAGCCGGAATTTATTATTAACTAATTGATGAGTCCTATTGTAAACTTCGAAGTTAGAGAGGATGGTCTTTATTTGCTTGAAAACATTAGCAATTGATGGAAAAGGAAAAGAAATCATTGGGCTTGAAAAAGGACTAAAATGGTTCTCCCAGTGAAGAGATCCAATTACAACTGTAGTTGTAGGGGCTTGCCACCATAAACATCCGTCCTGAGCTTGAAAAAGATTGCAGGGACTAACCCTAGAACCGGTAGTTCTAATACTGAAGAAATGGCATAAGAGTACTAATATAACTCCATTTCAAGGTCCTATAAACTGCTTTGTTTTCCCGTACATTGTGACCGTTTGAACAGCTGGAATTGTTCTGTTATTGATCTTAAAAGTCAGATTTGTATCAATATTCTCTGCATCAAAGTTATAAATTGATTCAATTGCGTAAGTATATATAATTCAAACAACTTATTAAGGTAATAAATACATGCACATGCATGCTTGCACGCACAATTAGGTGGGGTTGTCGATCGGGTTCATAATCACCATCCTTTGTCATTTCTAAGAGCATATGTGTTTACATAGTTACTAAATACACGTCGCAAATTACTGAGAGCACATCCTCTTTTCCATAATAACCGTTGTTTACCTAGCACACACCACATTCTCTCTCTTTTGTCCGTGTTCTCTCCCTGTATGACTCTCTCTCATGTAGCCGGAACTGGACACTAAAACCCGCTATCCTTTTCTCCCTCTCTCTCCTCTTGTTATCGGTATCCGTCGATCGTCCCATCTCTTTGTTCTTTCGTATTGCTGGAACTCGTCATTGTTTCCCTCACCTCTCCTCCTCTCTTTTCGTTTTGAAACAAAAAAAAGGAAATGAAGTGCATCATCTCTTTTTCATAAAATACAAGGTAGACGCGTTTATATAGGAGACACGCATCTCTTTGAATGCGAGTGATGAAGAGAGAAAATCTATATTTTGAGGAGTGTACCTTTAGGAACACCCATATGTTTTTTCTTTTTGATTGTAGGAGTGCTTCCTTTGATGTTCCTGAAATCCAATTCACCATTTTTTTTCTGTGGGAATAACAGTGGTGAAGGCATTTCAATATACGTCGATGACGAGCATAATGTTATTGCTTTGCTGGTCAATTCCTTGTGTGGTTTTTCTCACATGGATATTCCTAAAGGCTCGTTATGGCTGGCTTCAAATCACTGGTGCCGTTATTTGTATTGGTGGGCTTGTTGTAATTGTCTACTCTGATGTCCACACCACCGATAGAGCAAGTAAGCATACTATCATTTTGAGCTTTTAATTAATACTTGCATTATCTCGCTATGGCATATGGATCTTTGTTGAAAGAACATATATTTATTAAAGGGTTGAATATCACTCTTGCTACATAAACTACACATTTGTTTTCTCCTGTCACTCGCATTCAAGGAGACATGCTCATCGCACTTTTCATATATATATATATATATAAAGGTGTGTGTCTCCCATATAAAAGAAGACTCATGAGACTGCCTCGTCACCCTTGTATCTTATGAAAAAGAGATGCATCGGAAGCACTTCGTTTCTTTTTCTTTTCAAAGTGAAATTTCTTTTTCTTTTCAAAGTGAAAAAAAGAGATGGATGGAGAGGTAAGCGAGGTGTATATTTTGCTTTTTAAATTCAAATATCCATCATTAATCACATTGATCAAATGGTAAAAAAATTTGAGTAGATTTAAACATGGATTAGATTGAGCATATACTACTATTGAGAGAGATGCACACACCCGTACATGTTCGGATCCTCTCAAAGAACTCCATTTTTTTGTTAGCATTATCAACCGTAGAGATTTCAACTTAGAAAGTGAAAAATACATTATACTTTTATTCATGCATTAAGTGCATTTTAAATTCAAATATGCTTGGAAATGTTTAAGTGAATTTAAGCATGAATAGGTGTGCCCATGAACTATGCTCTCTCTCTCTCTATTATATATATAAACATATTTTTGTTGTGTTTAGTTTTCTAAAGTTGCATGTGCTTTGTTTGATATTTCTCCTTAATGTATATACGAACTAAAATAAATCTTTTTGACATTACAGAAGGAAGTAATCCCCTTAAAGGAGATTTGTTTGTTTTAGGAGGTGCCCTGCTTTATGCAGTTAGCAACGTGACTGAGGTACAGACGTTCTCTCTCTCTCTCTCTCTCTCTCTCTATATATATATATATATATATATATATATATATATACAAAGGTTAAGTACAGGTGACAAGTTTGAGAAACATATCAACATCCCTGGGATACATGAGGACCCATTTTGATAATAAGTAACAACTAACATAAATTTCTTTCTCCTTGATGTGGTCATACTCTTTCTTTTTATTTTAGCAAATATAGATTGTCCTAGTAGAATTTACATGCATATCCTAGCTATGTACTAATTGAGTCCTTACCGTTGTAATAGTTCGATGCATTCAGGCCAAACAGAAACCCACATTTCAGATTAGGATCTTACAGATCCAAATCCTCATTTGAGTTATCATTTACTTTAATAAATAAAATAATTGACAGACTTTTTTTCCACCAAAAGTAGGAACTTCATTCATGAAAGAAGATACAAGGAGGCTTCAAGAGCAAGCAGCATGTAATGAAAGAACAATAACAAAAAATAGAATAGGAGATATTTTAAAGTGAAAAATATAAGATCATACAATACAATACATAATGACAAACAAAAATAAAGCACTAGAAATTGATAATGAAGCATAGCATCAGACCATCGAAAGAACACCTTGTCTTCGTTCTTCGACATACTAATACTTGCTCAACCTCCACAAGCATTCCATAAGCACAAAATCACTGCATTTATCTCTCTTTGCCTTCTCACTTTCAGTCGAAAGGTAGAGAGGCACAGAGAGAGAGATGAAGAAAGAGAATAGAAAAGAGATTGCAGTAGATAAAAGAGTTACTATTAGTTAATTTGACAGTTCAAGTAAAGTCTATCTTACCGTAATATGGTTTATATAGACAAAATGCTCTTTTTGTTTGATATCATGCATACTTGGGTTTCTTAACTTCATAACCTACTTGGATATATTTTACATGCATTTGATTTTGTTTGGACATTATGAGTCTGATATGATGAAATATCAGACTATGATGGAATCATAATCTAATAAGTGACAACCTCTTGTCATATATTCATTAAAAAAAATATCTTGTAGAATAACACATAACTAGATAAAGCTACTATGTTATTTGATTCAATTAACCATATTTAATGTGCATAACTTTGATTTTATGTTTCATCAGGAATTTTTCGTGAAAAGTGCTAACAGGCTCGAGGTTATGGCTATGCTCGGCACTTTTGGAGCTGTGGTCAGTTTAATCCAAATGTATCCTACCTGAAATCGTGCTTCTGTGCATGCTTGAGTGCACACGCTCATGCGTGCCAAATGTTAACCATTATTTGTGTATGTTCTCTAGTATGAAAGGTATTTTTATTATACTTATGTCACTCAAAAGCAATGGGTGGACAATCAACGTGAACAGGATCCAATACTATATATATTTAATACACACAAATACACATAAGAGCTGGATGGTCCAAGAATACTCTTATAAAATTAAGTGTATAAATTCGACCAGTATGGCTAGACTTCTAAAATAGAATAAAATGGTGCCCGCATATCGTTTACATATGATGTGCTTATCGATTTTGAATTTCCCAACATATTACAAACATAAGCTAATGGATCACCTAGTTAGTTTCTTCATATTGTGCTATATTGAGATCCTTAACATCTTAATAGAAGCATATTAGAGCGTCGGGAACTAAGTTCAATTCATTGGCATGCCCGTGTGGTAAGTTTCTCTTTCTTACTCGTTGAGGTCACTGTATTTTTTTAGTAGTGTTAATGCCGAAAAATCTAGCATTTTGGCGGCAACAAGTAGTAATAGTCGGTCATATATGTAGACTTGTATAATACAAGGTAGCACCGTATGGAGATCTAAAAGTACCTCACTAGGTCATGGTATGCCTCAATTATGTTTTTTGATAATGGAGATTTTTTTTTATCTATAATAATAACATAATCTTCTTCCTAAGCAACTATATTAGATTTTATTTCCGATAAGAACGTTGAGCAAATTTGTCAATTAGACAGTAGAGAAATACATGCATTCTTTCATTTCTAAAGTAATACCTTGAATTTTGCAGTTACTATTTATTCAAATCTACTTTGTGGTTTTAATTATTTTAGAAAATCACTATTTATAATGAAAAAGAAGGATTTAATACCAAGCAAGTTCATGGGGTTCACCTTCTTGCATGTTATTCTTATACACTTCAATTCAATGACAAGCCCTCCAAAGTACAACCCTCAATATGCATGTTCTAACCTGCATTCAGGGCGTTAGTTCACAGGGCAGAGCTCTCGACTTGGGTGTTGTGGACTGCAAGTTTTACTCCCGGGGTGTGGGTACCCGGCTTCGATCTCCGGTTGTAACAAAAAGAAATGCATGTTCTAATCTAAGGAGATGAAGTATAAGAAAATAACTTGCACAACATTCTTGGATTATGATTCTTGGCTGACGAATTTTGGTGTAGGCACTACCATTTTTTGGATATGCTGTCGCATTGTTCCTACTTTACAGTTTGGTGCCAATCTTGCTCAAGGTAAGTTTCAAGATATATGAATTTTACATATATCTCTGTTGAATAATGGAATAATTGCCAATCTTAGTTTGAGTTGGTATTTAGTTGCTTTTGTATGTAGATAGCTACATTTTTGTACAATAGTGCCTGCTAAACTTGCTTAGATACCTGATATTGGCTTAAACATTTGAGCATTAATTAAAGATTTTGTTCCTTTTGTTATCATTTACTCGTGGGGCCGTCGGAGTGGAACTCCTTTGAATAAAGAACTCGTCGAAAGACCAATGGCTAAGTCTAGATCTTAACGAGATCCAGCATCACAAGAAGAGCAATAAATAGCTTAATGGCTCTAATATTCACTTGCTTTGAACTAAACAAAGCATTTAACTGTAGTGTTATCGCTGCTTCAATAACGAAGCTTTTATTTTCCTCATACACTTTTGAAGATTGCAGTTTTAAATCTTATCTACAACAAAGCTACTTCAATTTGCTTACATATAAATGTTCTTAGTGTGACCTGAAGACTCTCCACTAGTATTGAATCTTGAGCATTCAGATGAAGAGCACATTTTCTGTTGGTACTCCTAAGAGTCCCACATTCTGAGTTATAAGTGTGTTAGCGAGCTACACACCATTTTGCTATCAATAAGCATTTTGTTTTATTCAAATTATCTGTTGCCTTCGAATTTCTTTATGCACTTAACTTCAAAACTTCCACTGAACCTCTGCAACTTGGTGAAGGTTAGCTTAGCTCACGATAATTAGGCGTCGATAATGACTATCGACCCCATTGGTTGACGCTTATGATCATGGCATGACATTACTATGCTGGTTGATCTCATACACTTGCCATTAGGTTTTTACTGCCTAACCCATTTGTGACGATCCAGATCTTAGCTCACCATGAAAGTAATCATCCAGTTCACATAATATTGCATTTTAAATGGGAAAATAATTGAAGATTTATGTGAGAAACAACAAAAGAAACACATATTCATATTTCAAAGAATGCATATATACGCCACTCACTATGGGCGCCAAAAATTTCCATAGAGATATATCTTGTCCTTTTGGTATGGTACATAGATCACACAAGAACCAAAACTAAGCCTTTCCCCTTATTAAGTGGGTCGGCTATTTAGATTTTGCGCCACATATAGCAAGATGACGGCTATTATATTTTTCTACATTTCAGCTCACCCGTCTAAAGTGTGCCAAATTCTCATACCATGTGTTTCTCTTATTTTATCTTCTATTGTTGCTACACCAACCCTTTCCTTAATAAACCACATTACTGGTTTGGTCGTTCTTTGTGTATTCAAGTATCCGTTTCAAATAACATGTAGAAAATCCTCTCAAGAAGGAAGAGGAGGCGGGGCGGGTGTGAGCACTTGGAACCCCCTTCGGGGGGTAACCACGAACTAGAGCTCTTAAGTTTCTATTTTGTATATTTTGCAGATAAGTGGTTCTACTATGCTCAACCTTTCTTTGCTTACATCAGATGCATGGGCCGTTCTGATTCGCGTCTTTGTGTATCACCAAAAGGTTGCCTTCCCAAACTTTGACATTCCATATCATATAAGATTTTATATGCCCTCTCTAACTATATTATGCCGTGCAGGTTGATTGGATGTATTTCCTTGCATTTTCTTTGATTGTTGTGGGGATTGTAGTGTTCTCATGGTATGGTATCACCCGTTTCTAATTTTTTCTTCCATGACTGCAAACTCTTGCATGTTTGAATATATATATATATATATATATATATATATATATATATATATATATATATATATATGTGTGTGTGTGTGTGTGTGTGTGTGAAAACTGGATCATGTCCACGCTAATACCTGACCACTCACACCCACCTATTGCTTTTGGATTGCATGAGTATAATTTTAAAGTTTTTAAGGAGTTTTGAAAGGGTACAAGGGTATTTTTATTATATTCATCACACCCAAAAGCTAAGTGGGCATGTGCGAGTGTGGACAGGATCCAATCTCTATATATATAAAGAGAAAAAGAGGAGTATATGCTCAATGAAATCTATGCTTAAATCTACTCAAATGTTTCTAATGTTAGATTGACAATGAAGATTTGAAATAAAAAAAGTAGATTGTACCGTTTGTATATTAAATACCATTAAGAAAAGTAATTGAAATCACTACTGGCTGATTGCGTCCATCAAATGGTGGATATGTTTCAAAAGATTTAAGCTTGAATGAGGATTAAGCATGAACTAGTATCTCTCTCTACATATATATATATATATATATATATATGAGAGAGAGGGATTGAGCACGGACCACTATCTCTATATATATTGTGTGTGTGTGAAGGTATACACACAAATGAGCATTGTTCCATATACAGGGCCTCAAGAAACAAGCATAAGATTGAGACAGGGACGGAAGAAAACAACTCACAGCTTAATCCAAGAGATGAGGAACATGGGCGTCAAAATCCATACCGTTATGCCCAAAAGCAAAACGCCAGTACTTCCAAAAGCTAACCAGCATCATCAGATTGTCCCATAATCCACAACACGTTATGATGTTTTTCTTCCTTTTGATGTATTAAGTTGCAGAAAGAACAAAGTAATTGCCAAAGCAAGAAGAGAAAAATGTCATGCTTGTTGTAAGTTGGGTCCTTTGGGTTTGCATAAGGTTATGCAAGAGTGATATTTCTACCGTTGTGCTATAGTCAATTTGGCTTCAGTCCTTGCAGTATGATGGATGAAATGTAAACACAGATACGACCCTTGCTTTGAGAAGACAGAACAAGGGAGGAAGAGGAGCTGTTCGCATTTTCATAAATTTGTCTGCTCAGATATAATAGTAAACACATATTGACTGAAAATACATCTCAAGGGGAATTCATTTGAACATGAGGATTTGCAGAGCTTAATAACTGGGAAATTAAATTTCTGATTAACATAGATTAAAATGCTTATCATACGTTCGCATTATGTGCTAGCAACCATTTTATCCCTTTGCTTTCCCTTTTACATATTCCAAACGAAATGTCGATTCAGTTGATCAGGATTTCATCTATGTAACATGTGTAGTTGCTATAAGGAGAGACCTTACTGTGAGTCCTGTTGTGTGGGCGCTGTGTCACATTCATACAGCAAAGAACATCCGCGGAATAGGCCTGACATTAAGGCCTCACCTGATCTCCTCCATGTGGTAACTTGAAAAGCCAAACTGTAAGAAAAGGAATAATATGAAGCCCATCTTTGTTGTGGTAGACTTTCCAACTCTTCGAGTTGCTAGATTGCTAGTATAGAACCATGAGCTTCATCTAGTAATTCTCCGATCAATTACACGAATTTTACTAATCTTACAAACAAAGTATATCATATATTTACACATATAATAGTTATGACTATCGTAATCAGCATCAGAGGATGCATGCAGGAGCAGGACAAAATAGTGCAACAATAACAAGTGAGTGACATCTATATGTTGAAGAAGTCCTAGTGTCTATTAGAAGTATTTAATATTTATTTTTAAAGGTATCTTTAAATTTGTTTCATTAATGGCACTCTTATAATATGCCACCTTGTAATGCTTGTTATAAAAGGAAAAACCTAGGGCTGTGAGATGTAACTTGCGATTTAAGAAGAATAAAAGAAGAAAGAGGGTGGTGGCTCCAAGGGAGAGACTACAACTGCCGATTTCATCTTCATTGATTTTATTCGATTAAATCTTCTCAATCACACCAAAATCAACATAGTATAAGAGCCTCCTTGAGTGTTTCATCAAGAGATTGAGGGCTGGTGGTGGATAATATATGGTGGTTGCAAAATCGGGGTTGTTACAAGCAATTCATCAGGAAACTAGTCTCTTTCAGCATACCAAAAAATAGCTACAGCAGTAAGACATGTTGTTGTTAGAAATATTTAAATAAGAACCATGTGAGTTGTGGAAAACCAAAAATTATGGAACAAAAGGAGAAGGTAGAGTTTATGAACTCAACAATGAATGAGTAAAAAATAGAACCATTTCAGATTACGAATATCAAATTTGATGGCAAAACTATACAAAATGGGCAAAATCAATCGAATTAGTCCTCAAATCAAGAGGAAAACTGGGATTTATCAAGGGAACGTAGGTATGCTCGGACAAAAATAATCCAAATTATGAAAGGTGGTCAAAAGAAGATGCTCTCGTAAGTTCTTGGATTATATGTGAAGACAACTTCTGAGATTTGGGCAGCTTTAGCTGAAGTATATTCAAGGAAAAAGAATATTGTGAAAGAATATGAAATGCTAGAAAAGATTAGAAAGCACCGACAAAGGGATAAATCAATGAGTGATTATTATTGGGAACTTTGAGAGCTTTGGAATAAACATGTAGTTGAAAACAAATGCATTCATTGTGTAAAGGAAAGAATTGCATATGCTTAATTAGGAAAGTGTTCAAGCTCCTATGGAGAATTTCACCCGAGAATGAATCAATTAAGATTAATATTCTTAGTAAAGAAGAGTTGCTCTCTATTGGAACAGTTTACTCTCCTCTTAAGAGAGGAAGATAGAAAGAATCTCAAAAAGGGTGATATGTCACGTACTGAAAAGAGTGTCTTTGTTGGAAGAGGTTAAGTGGCATTTCTGCGTAGAAGAGGTTCATATGTTCTTATAGGAAGAGGAGGTAGTCGATTTCATGCCAATGAAAATAAAAATAAATTACAATGTTCACATTATGACAAGAGAAGACATACTAGAGATCAATGTTGGGAAATGATTAGAAAGTCGACACGCACTAGATATCATGGAAACTATGTTGTTGCCACCACTGAAAAGATAGTGGAACCAACAACACGTGATGAAATGCTGAAACTAAGAAGAAAAATTACAAAAATTGAATCCAAACTCAGAGATCGACCATCAACTTCCTCAGAAAAACAAGAGATAAGTGTTCCTACTTCTTTCACTATCAGTGGTAACTTTTCCTTTACTCAATCTAAATTTTGAGTAATAGATTAAGGGGCAACTGATCATATGGTAGGTTATAACTCTAAGTTCATGAAATATAAGCCAATATCCATACCTTAATATATCAAACTAGCAAATGGATCATTAATTTTGATAAAAAAAATGTACTCAAAACTTTCAATTAGAGTCAGTCATGTATGTTCTTGGGTTTCCAGTTAATTTCTTATAAATGAGTTCTTTGATTAGAGATTTACAATATTCAGTAACATTCTCTCCTCTTTATTGTAAATTTCAATATTTGAGGATAGAAAGAACCTATGGACATGGTGAATTGAGGAATGAGCTTTATATACTCCCTGACAATTTTATTTTACCACCGAAGAATACATTTGTACCTATAAAAGCAGAACAAAAGATCAGGTTATGGCATTGTCAATTGGGATATCTTCTAGCCTAAAAAATTGGAGATGTAGTTTTTGTTGATTCTCATAAAGAATTGGTTCTTCAATGTGATGTATGTCAAAGAGCCTAATATCATAGAGTGTCATTTCCTAGTCATGAGTCACAGTCTTTAGTTCCATTTGAGTTGATATATTCTAATGTATGGGGCGCATGTTCAATTTCTCTCATTAAGAAATATCAATATTTTGTTATTTTTATTGATGACTATTTCAGATTTATCTTTGTATATCTCATGAAATCAAAATCTGAAGTTTCATCTATCTTTCCTATTGTTCATAAACTTATTGAAACTTAGTTTAGATATCCCATCAAGTTACTCAGGACTGATAATGATATATCAATCATTGCTTACAAGGATATTTGCAAACTCATGGCATTATACATCAAACTTCATGTGTTTATACTCCATAACAAAATGATGTTGTAGAAAGAATAGGCATGTCTTAGAAGTTGTCAAAACCTTATTATTGGAACATAACATACCTAAATCCTTTTAACCTGAAGCAATTCTTACCTCATCGATAGGGTTACCATATGTTGTTCTCTCTAAGAAAACTCCATTTCAAATGGTAAAACCAAGTATCACTCCATTCTATATAACACTACAAATATTTGGGTGTTTATGTTTTATTCATATTCATGACCTATTGCGGGATAAGTTTGATCCTAGGGTAGTTAGATGTGTGTTTCTCGCCTATTCAATAGAAAAAAAAGGATATGTGTGTTATGATCTGAAAAGTCATAACAAATATGTGTCGATGGGTGTTACCTTCTTCAAAACTACTCCATACTTCTCATGTGAAATTATGTCATCAATATTTATGTCAAATGAGTAAGTGTTGCAAATTAACACCACTTATGAAGAGGATTTTGAGGGCAATCTAGTAGATGAGCATGATGAATAGCATAAGGTAAAGAAGATAAAAGTTTATATAAGAGGAGATAGAAGAGTATTCATGCCCAATTCTTAGGAAGCCATGGACCAAGGGGGAGCTTTATTCTCAAATCAAAATGATGTTCGAGTGAAAGAAAGAATTAAAATTTAGATGTTATTATTGCTCTCAAAAAAGGCAAAAGTCTATGTGTTAAATATTCTATTACTTAGTTCATGTCTTATGATCACATATCACCTAGTTATCGTAACTTTGTTTTCAATATTGAAGATTCCAATAGATATTTAAGAAGCTTCTAAGTCATCAAAATTGGTAAATACTATACAATATGAGTTGAAGGCACTTGAGAGCAATAAAACATGGGAAGTTAGTGACCTTCTACCTAGGAGAAAATCAATTGGATGTAAATGAATGTACACCATAAAATTCAAAGCCGACAAGACACTAGAAAGGTACAAGGCTCAATTAGTAGCCAAAGGATATAATCAATCTTATGGAATTTGATTACGATGAGACATTTGCATCTATAGCTACACTTACATCTATAAGCATCATCATTAGTATTGTTGCCCAGAGAAAGTATACCATGTGGCAACTAGATGTGAAAAATGTCTTCTTGAAGGGAAAGCTCAATGAAAAGGTTTATATGGATCTTCCACTGGTTATAAAAATACAACAATAAAGGTTTGCATATGAAGAAAGGTTATATATGGGCTAAAACAATCATCTCATGCTTGGTTTGAAAAGTTTAGCCGCAATATAATTAAATTGGGTTAGTTCAAAAGTATTAGTGATCTTACATTATTTGTTAAGAGATGAATGAAATTAACTGTATTGTTAGTTTATGTTGTTGATACAATTGTGACAGTTGACGATATTGAAGAAATTGAAAGACTCAAACGAGAATTACATCAGTTATTCGATATCAAGGACATAGAAAGACTACACTACTTCCTTGGTATTAAAGTTGTGTATTATCGTGCAAGTATATTCTTAAATCAGTGAAATATACATTGAATTTACTATCTGATATAAAAATATTGGATTGTAAACCTCTTAACACCCCATGGATGTCAACCAAAAGCTATAATTGGATGATGGATATGATAAGACTCATGTGACTAGATACCAACGACTGGTTGAAAAGCTAATATACTTGATCATTACATGCCCACATATAGCATATGCAGTTGGAATGGTGAGTCAATTTATGTAGGTGCCATCAGAGATGCATATGAATGCAGTATTTTACATACTTGGGTACTTAAAGAGCACCCCAGGATATAGAGTAATATATAGAGATAATGGTCATATGAACATAGAAGTATATACCGATGCAAACTAAGTTGAATCCTATTGAAGATAGGAAATCTACCTTAGGATATGTATCACTTGTGGGAAATAATGTTGTATCTTGGAAGAGTAAAAGGCAAACAGTTGTGGCTAGATCCATAGCAAAAGTCGAATACAAGGCAATTGCCTTAGGTATATGTAAAGTAAAATGGTTATGCTCATTGCTTATAGAGATTAGATTTCTAATGAAAAGTTTTATTCCTATCTTCTGCGATAGTAAGGCAACAATTCAAATTGCATCAGATTTAGTATATCATGAGAGGACCAAGCATATAGAGATCGATTATTATTTTATCAGGGACAATGTGAATATCAATGAGTTCAAGATGAAGTATGTAAGGTCACAAAATCAATATACATATATGCAAACCAAAGCAATCAACATAAATGTATTGAGAAGGTTATGTGACAAGTTGCGTATTACAACAATGTTTACACCCAACTTGAGGGATGAGTGTTTAAGAAGTACATAGTCCTTAGTGTCTATTAAAAGTATTTAGTATTTGTTTTTAAAGGTATCTTTAAATTTATTTCATTAGTAAAACTCTTGTAATATGCCACCTTATAATGTTGGTTATAAAAGAAAAACACTACCAGTCATGAGAAGTAACTTGTGATTGAAGGAGGATAAAAGAAGAAAGAGGGCAATGGCTCCAAGGGGGACATTGCAATTGCCTATTCCATCTTCATCGATTTTGTTCAATTAAATCTTTTCAATCACAC
Source organism: Brasenia schreberi (assembly GCA_036023115.1). Taxonomy (NCBI): domain Eukaryota; kingdom Viridiplantae; phylum Streptophyta; class Magnoliopsida; order Nymphaeales; family Cabombaceae; genus Brasenia; species Brasenia schreberi. Next base: position 20,744,763 of record JAYKKT010000082.1, read on the forward strand.
CAAAATCAATACTTTATCGTGCAGCTTCTAGGTAGGTACCAGTGATCCTACCTCTGGACGATGGAACTCCACATTTATACAAACTCTGACATGAAACCCAGCTGAATTATTCATGTGGGATTAAGATTGAAATAGTTATTATTCTCCTAGTAGTATCATTTACTTTGTTAATGTAAACTATCCTGCAAAAGGAAATCCAGTCAAACAGTCAAACCAGCTTCTTTCAAAGATCCCAAAATCAGAACAATATAGAAAACACATTTTCCTTTTATGTTTGGTCACCAGTGAACTTCATTTGGCTCTCAAGAGCAAACAGATTCTAACCGTATGCGACCAAAGCAAACATGAGAAAGGAATTCTCCTCTAGGATATCAGCTCAGACAGAGAGACATGAACTCTCTCGAGACTTGAGCTTTTCTGTCAACGGTGTTGAAAGGATTCAAGTGAAAGAATCGGCCAAGCTACAACAAATAATAGCTCTGCATATTAAAGTTAGCAGAACAAGTACATCATTTCAACGGACACCAAAAGAAATCCAAACCCATGCATCGGAAAAGACGCAGGGAAACAAAATCAGTAACTGATAGCCACGTGTCATCAACGCAGCCTTCAAAGTAAACTAGAGGCAAATAGCTACTGCAGTAGCAACCACAACCATAACGGCAACAACCAAGCCTTTTCCCAGAACTAGGTTGCGTCGGCTACAAATTCATCAATGCAGTCTTCAAAGTAAACAACAAGGAAGAGACAAAATAGCTATTGCAGTAGCAGCAGACAAAAATTGTTCTAGCAGCTCTCTGCCACCAAACAGTACTTCACAGTATTCTTCCAGAAACCCTAGAACAGAAACCAAAGATCCATGGCATACTAGACCTTGACAGAACTCAGGTGGTCCTTTTATACACAAACAATAGGAAAGGAAAACCAGGTTTATCAAGCAGCAGATCCTAAACAAGATCAAGAAATGATACCAAACAGTTCATGCCACCTCTAACCACCAGATGTAGATCTGGGCTCAAAGTGGTAGTAGCGCCACACCTGTCACTAAAACCCCATGGAAACAACCTACAATGCATGATTATTTTCTCAGGAATCCAATTTTCTGCCAATGTATTAAGATGAACTTGATGCTATGCCGCATCCATTTCTTAGGTTCTCTAGTCAATATCAGGAATTGGACAAGCAAAATAGAAGTCATCCAGAAAGGAGATGCAGTCAGTAAAGAAGGCAAAATCTAACCCCTTGTAAAAACCAAGTTGATCATAGACCACCAGAACATGAACAGGCAGGCCAAATTTGAGTAGAATTATAGGGAAAAGATACATGCCTAAGGGTCCATTGAGTGTCGAATGTCCTGACCGGATTGGGAGGTTGAACAAACTTTCCTAACCTGACTATTTGGTGAGACAGGTCGGCCAGGTAGAAGATAAGAACTAGACCCTCTAAAGAGCGCATGCCATGTTAAAGTTAAATTAGAGAAAAAGGTCTTAACCACCATGTACAGACTTACTGACTTCTTCGATGCTTAAATTGAGAAAGCATCTGCACTTTCGACTTCCTTGAATATCTAGACGTAGGCTTTCTCTGCCGTTGCATTTCATCCAATCCCAACCACTGCTGTATGTATTCAAACACTTTCTTTTCATTTAACAGTCCTCTACAAGATCCTCGAATTTCGATTCGAGCAGTTGCTGGTAAACCATCAGCCTGGCCAAAAATAAAAACTCGAATGATATTAACAAAATGAAATTTCAGTTGTTGAGGATATTTAACACAAACAAAACCATAGTTGCAATGACATGACGACACTCGTTGAAGATAAAAGGGACATGATTGTCAGGAAGCAACCCAACATATTGAGTACACACCAATACACGCACGCTCAAGATAAGAACTGGCCATAAAATTAAAGGGAAAAGTAGTTAGTTGACAACAAGGGAGAAGCGAATGAGAAGCAATTCAAGAAGCAACAGGGAAACGAGTGGGAAACACAATAGTAAGCCTGTTTCCCATAAGTGGGAAGCATGCATCCAAGCACTTCCCTTGTTACAAGAGACACGGCGTTTCAAGCACCAGAAACATTCTTCCAGCCATATGTAGGAACCACGACCTCTACCACTGTTGCCATAATTTCCTCTTATTTTCTCTTGGTGACACTTATTTTTGTGATGGAGATGTTATCCATAAAATTAATACTCATTGGTTAAAATGGAGAGGAGTGTATTATAAGAAGATACCATTAAAGTTAAAAGGTAGATATTATAGAGCATCAATTAGACCTGCCATGTTTTATGGTTGTGAGTGTTGGGCAGTTAATCATCAACATTTATAAAAAAATGTTTGTGCCAGAAATGAAGATGTTGAGATGGATGAGTAGTCATACAAGAAAATATCATATACATAATGAGGTTATTATAAATAAATTAGGAGTGGCACTAATAGAGGTTAAAACGAGAGAATATTGTTTAAGATGGTTTGGACATATAAAAAGAAAATCAAAAGAAGAACCTTTAAGAAGGTGTGAAAAACTAAATTTGGAAAGTATTAAAAGAGAGAGGACGACCACAAAAGTGTTGGAAAGAAATAATAAAGAATGATGTAGCTTATTGTGAGTTAACTGCTAACATGGCACATGATAGGGCTATGTGGAAACAAAGAATCCATGTAGTCGACCCCGCCTAGTATGGGAAAAGCCTTAGTTGTTGTTGTTCTCTTGGTGACTCTTATTTAGAAGTGCTACCCATATCTTCTTTTTCAAGTCTTCTCCTATCTTCCTCTTGGAGAAGAAGAGAATACATGGTGCTCAATGATGATAGTTATTCTCTACCAAGAATATTAACTTTGATTGCTTCATAGTTTGAACAAACTCCCCATAGTAAGTTGAATACCTTTCTTTCTTTTTTATTTCTTCAATCCTTTCCTTAGAACATGGATTGTACTTGACTCGAGTAAAAAATTGAAATTCATTCCACAATCCTCTCAGTTCTCCATAGTATTTATTGATTGTTCTATTGACCTATTTGCACTTCCTTATTTTCTCTAGCAGCTCATACTCTTTGACAACATTTTTCTTTTGTAAATAAGCTTTTGAAACTACTTTCCGAATTTGAGTTGCAGACTCCAAGTACATAAATGTTCTACTTATGGACGGAATCATGGATTGTAGTAACCATAAGGTTACCAAGGCATCTTCTCTCCTCCGTTTTGGAAACTTTGAGTCATCCTCATCGGGTTGTTGGAGGTCTCCAATTATAGTAACCCATTTTTCTCGAGCAAGGACTCCCAATTCTATAGATTGTGATCATTCAAAGAAGTTTATGTCATCTAGTTTGATGTTGGTGGTTTAGAACGAATTAATCTTCTCCTCAACCATCAATACTCTCCTTGTGTTCTTAAAGAAACAAACAACTATACGACATAAGTATTGATCATTTTCTTTTTCATACCTTTAAGAAAAATCAACCCAATGCCCTATATTAGTAGTCAAACACTTTAAGTAGATTATATTGCATCAACCAAGATATTAAACACTCTTGTTGTTGCCAAATGCTACATGTAGATTGATAGACTCTGATACCATGTTACACAATATTCTTTATTGAATAGAATCAGTGGTGTATAAGAAATTGAGTTACTTCCAAGAGTCGGTCCTACTTCACCACACTCGAGGGGGCACTCTTTGCAGTTGCTGGTTTTTTTCCTTAACTCTTTTAGGCTTTCTTAAACAATGACTATATAGTGTTGTTCTAACTTGAAAGATGAAAATACCCTTAAATATTGCAAAGAACATAACAAAACATATATGAAGGAGCATACCCAGACTCAAAACCGATAAACTCTTTAAGAGATTCATGTTTGAAACATTGCCTCCATTCTTCGAGTGTGTCTCTTCTGCTTGGTCACATGTTGAATCCTGATAAGTGAGGACTATCTAAGAATACCAGTTTGCTCTTTTTCAAACTAGAACTCGTGCTACCATTTGGCAAGGGCAGCATACATGAAAAATAACCAAGTTTGAAGAAATGTCTCCATTAGTTCATCAAGTTGCCAACTATAAGGGTCCTGTTGTGGTTCAATCTTCCTCTTCAGGACTCTTTGTACGCATTTGCTTAGTTCTAATTGTTTTCTGCATTTACTGCCTTGGGAAACTGTTGTTTGATTTTTTTACCAATCAAGCAAGATAGTTGTATACAACAAGCCATGTATTCTAACTTCAAAACTATATGAAGATGTGCTTCACATCTATATGAAGATGCCCTTAGAAAATGAAGTCTACAGATGCTTTATATGTACTATATTTTATTCACGTGGTCTTATGTTGCATATTTGTCATACTTGACATCTTGATAGTTAATGATGATAGCTTGATAAAGTAGGAGGTGCTCTCCTCTTTGAGTTAAAACCGGAGCCATGCAGTGAACTTGTTATATTTGTTTTGTCTATTGCGTGGAAAGTTGCCAACTGCTTCCACTTTTGCATTACGGTCAGTTTCTGATTTTCTTCTTTGATACACAGTTTCCATACTACGAATTTGTGGATCGATCAGCAATGTATAAAGTTGACTCATTATTCTATGGCATTTACTTTCTAGTCAGTTTCCCCATGTTTATAAGGTAAGAGGTTGATGCAGTAGCACATCAAGAAGCTGTGCGACATTGTAAAGCCATTTGAACTTTCTTCGCTTCATTTGTGGGGTTTCTCATCTTCTTTTGGCGCATCCATTCATTAGCTTACAATACTATTTGCTGTACAAATGTTATATTTTCCCATTTACTTTTGCATGTAATATCGCATCATTAGCAAAAAAGAAGAAAATTGTGTTGCATGCTTATCCTATTCCTGGAATGATTGTCATAAGAAGAAGAAAATTGTCTCGTGTGATGCATCCCAGACTTTAGGGAACGCTTACCAATCAAGTGGAGCTTTTGAGAACATATTATACTCTTTACTGTAGCATCTGTTTTCATACTTGTTACTTAAGTTTTGCCTTTCCTGCTTAATGCTAGTGGTTATCTTTGTTATGGAATAGTAGCTTTTGGTGGTCAGGATAGTGTTTGTAAAAACCGCAGTAGCTGTATATTTCTACCATGTGCACAAAGTGTCAAGTTTTTCAAACATAGAAGCTCAAATTTGCTAATGGCTGTCGAAGGCTCTCTTTTAAACAAAGAGCTTTCGTGTAATCTTACTCTGTACTGACACCTATTTTCTGTATTTGCAGATTAGATGAGAAACTAAATAACCCTTGGACCCTATCTAGGGCAGCTATTAATGCATTGACTGCAGAAATGCTTGTCACAATAATCTTAGATCTATGGCGCCTCTTTCACGGACCTATAGTCCCGATTCCCGGATCACATTCATGCTCACAGAAAGGCCTCCCATGGCTTTTATGATTTCCCTCATACAATCGGACCAGGTTCTGGCCTAAAATTACCATCTAATGCATGTTCAGCAGGAGACAATTGTCGGATGGAATATGCTTGCATTCTAGCCATGCTTGATGGCTGTGAACGGCACACTACTTGTTCTTGCAGATTAGTTACTAGTTTTAATGGGGCTTTTATGGAAATCGCGTGAAATCTGAATGATTGGATAGTTTCATTGTTCTGACTGCAAAAACTCTCATATGGCAAGTTCGAACTCGGATGCGAAAGGAGAGTTGCATTAGATTTGTGACAAGTTGCATTTATTATCATGGATTCTAGACATTATAAGCCTTTCTTATTTTTTTTGAAGTGTCCTTTCTTAGTGATGCATGTGAAAAATAAGTAGGACAAATTGTAGAGAAGGTTTCCAAATAAATGAAGTTAGTTATATGAAAATAAATTATAGAAAGAGCCTTTATATTTTCAGAATGTTGAATGTAGGTGGTGAGGAAGTTAATTTTAAATAATAAGATTTGCATTAGTACTTAGGATATACTCAAGAAAAAAACTCGAAATAGAGTTTGTATTATTATAAATAAAGATATAAAAGATACAATTTTAGACTTACAATAACATAGTGATCAAGTTATGATGGTTAAATTAGTGTTAGGATTAGAGGCTTTGGATATAGTGTGTTTATGTACTTTATGTAGGACTAGAAGATAACATAAAGAAAATATTTTAAGAAGAGCTAGATAAGTAAAAAAAATATTATTTGTTTAGAAAGAGATCTAAATTCATATGTTTATTAAAAAGACGTAAAGATATCATGATATTAATGAAAACTATGGCTTTGGGGATTTAAATGAGAAAGGAAAATAGCACATAGAACTACTCATAGACCTCAAAAATGAGAATGAAGATGTATTTAAAAAGAAAGTTATTCAAGAAAATACTTACAATTATGTAGGTACAATTTGTGAAGTGTGGAATAATATCGTTAATCATATTAAAAAATAGTAAAATATGTTTTAGGTGAATATAAGGGAGACGTGTCAACTCAAAAGAATGCTTGGTGGTGGAGTGAAATGATGCAAATAAAATTATTATATAATCAACAATAATGGCGAAACTTAGAGGCTTATAGAAAAGTAAAAAAAGAAGTTAAAAAAGGCATCAATGAAGCAAAAGCTAAAATTTAGAGGAATTTTATTAAAAAACTTAACTTGAAAGAAGGTGAAAAAAGATATTTTTAGGATAATTTCTTGTCTCTAAGATTAGTTATCTTACTTTTGTTAGATGCATCAAAGATAAGGATGCTAAAATTAGTGACAAGTGATAATATAAAAAATTGATAGAAATTTATTTTGACAAATTTTTTAATAAAAACTTGTGAGAGTTTATCAATTAAATGTGGGAGAGCTTATCAATTAAAAAAGTATATAAATTATTATTTTTATCAATATATTTAAAGTGTCAAAGTTAAGAGGCTAAGAAGATTGGTAAATCAGTAAGAATAAATAATATTCCTATATAAGTATAGAAAATCTTAAGAAAGATGAGTACCATGTGCCTTTAAAAAATTATTTACTAAAAATTAGGAAGTAAACATTTTTTAACAAAAAAAAATATATTTCATATATTTTTCTTATTTTGTTATTTCAAATAACATAAAAATTAAGATTAGCATGCATAGAGAGAATGGATATATTATACATAGAATTAATGTAGTTGATTAAAATATAGAGGTGCATCAGATTCTTCATTAGATACTTTATGTGACAAAAAATCATTAAAATTAAAAAATAAATATTATAAAGTAACAATTAAATAAAAAAAATCTATTAAAATTGAAAGATAAATATTATAAAATAGCAATTAGACTCTTAAATACGTTATATTATATGGTCTATGTGTTAGAGCAATTAATCATCAACGTATATAAAATATGTTGACAAGAAAGAATTGTATTAGTAATAAGGTTATCATAAACAATTTAAGAGTAACATTAATTGATGATAAAATAAAGAAAAATTGTTTATAATAATAAAAAAAACTCTTATAAGAAAGTGTGAGATACTATAAGGAGGGTAAATATATTAAAAGAAAGAAGTCACAAAGATGTTGAAAGAAAATAATAAAGAATGATTTAATTGATTTGACCTACGATCAAGCTCTAAAAAAGAAAGAATCTATAATCCACGTAACTGACCCCATCTGGTTGTATTTTTGAGAAGAAAGTTCATGCGAAAATAGAACCTGCCTTCTCTTGTACAAAATCGATCTGCAATTGAGCATGTGCAACAAGTAACAAGTTACTGGATTGTTGACGAGGCGCAGACTGCAAATCCTTAAGATAACCTACGTCCAGTTGCATTTCTGTCTTTGTAGAATTCCACGATTCCCATATGATATTTTATGGACAAAAGGAACTTCATGAGCAAGAAAAAGGTTTAAATTGCATTTGTACATACATGCTTCCCCTTCTTGATTAGTCGTGCTTCCATAAGAGGGCAAAACAATCAACGGAATGAATAAAGATCCATCCAACACTATATCCCACTCATTTCCAGAGCAAAGACAAATAATACACAGATCAAATGGTAGACATAATAATACAAGGTCCATCCAACACTATATCCCACTCATTTCCAGAGCAAAGACAAATAATACACAGATCAAATGGTAGACATAATACAAGAAAAATTTTATGTAAATAGATGAAGGGAAAAATATTCAGTGACCATCAATCCATACTTCCCGCAGTAGATGGTATCTCATAAACTTTTCACTACCAACGGTGCTGATATGTTCCTCTAAGTTTTCGCCTTTGTCAGCTGTCAACCATGGCGAGGTTGTACCAATGATAGAAGGCAGCGGGGAGTCCAACTCATCAAGCTCGTCATCACTAATGTAGGACTGCCTCAGTACCATAGAGGTGTTCTTCAGTTTTATGTGGCCTTGCACGTCCCCGATAATGCCCGACACTGATGATGTTGAAGGTGGTGAGTAATTGACTGGAGCTGCATTACAAGGATAGTTGCAGATAGGTGGCTCTGCTCCAGTGTGTTGCTGATCAGATGCACCCTAAGTTCATTTGAGGAGAGTGATCCACTAAATCAATTCGTGAGCTTCAGACGATAATCTTACAGAACAATGAAGTAGAAAATTTTCTAAAGTTCTTGACACGATTCATGAAAAAGAAGCCACAAAGAAGAACCTTTGATAATTAACTGCAGGTTCAGTTTCTTAGATACAATATGAGGTTTACCGAGGCTAGGGCCTGAATGAAAAAAAGAATGACCTACTGAAATTTAAACATTCTTGAAATCGATAGTTCGCTGTTTGACAATGACAACAAACAAGATGTACAGATTAGGGCAAGTCCACCGAATTACATTCAATCTATGTTGTCAATAGCATTTAGCATCGGTTGCGGCACAAACCCTTTAAGAGTTTAAGCACTAGTTAACTGGATTTAGTGGTAAGCAAGCACTAAAAATAAGAACTGATAATTAATATTAATAAAAAATAAAACAATGATCGTTTAATTAAAAAATAAACAATGATTTTTTTAATACTATTAACACTTGAAAACTGTACGGTTGAAACAGTTACATGAAAGATAAACCGCTACACGAAAGTGTATATCATTGGAGGGATTTGAGTGTTGCGACCCTAGATTTAGGACCTCAAAATGAAATGAAAAAACAGAAAATGCAAGGAGATATGTGAGGAAAGAGGAGGAGGAAAGGAAGACTTAACAACAAGTATAAGGGAAGAAAAAAGCACGCATGCCGGATAAGGACGGTTATGTGGGCCACAAAAGTGCCACTTGGAAGGCTCTTAGGCAATTTTTTTGGGACACTGCTAAATGAGGGCGGCTTACTATCAGCACTGATGGCGATTCAGCATGGTATGAGTAGCAACTGGATCTTTCAAAATCAATAAGCATTTAGCTTCTAAGAATGACAAAGAAGAACGAACTTTGAACCTTGTGAAGTGAAAGCTGAATAAAGTTAGCGATCTAAGATTTACCGACCTCGGAATCCAATGCAGCTAAAATGGCCTCAGGAACAGGGTCAGGACAAAATTCATCTGGCACAAATTTCTCAAGAATTCGTTTTATGAGAGGTGCAGGAAATGTCGGACATACCTTCATACAGGTGAGAAAGTGGATCAATAAAATTCAAAGAGATACACTGCTTACAAACAACGATAACAAAAGAAACGCACAAACCTCTTTCCTTATAGATGCATTCAAAAGTATGTTTTTTGGAAGCATCAAGAGATCACTCAGGGCGTTAAGTAAACGAAAGGCCTTCAGATTTGGTTTCTCGAAACAATCTTGGTCATCAACTTCATGTGATTCACTATCATCAATTTTCAAAAGATCGATCAGCCATGTGGACCAGGTTCCAACCTGCACACTGGAGCATGTGATTCATGTTGGCACAGCAATTACAGAGAAATCCAAGGAGGCAAAAAACCGAGGAAATTTGTTTATTTCCTCGGAAATTCCATGTTTACTCCACCAATATCCTCAAATATATTCTGGGAGTTGTAACAGCAGGTCTTTGTGTTGAGCACAAGCCTCACACCTTATTCTCATCATCTTTTACCTTCATAAGCTTATTATCTTACAACATGAGTGATGGCAGATTTATTTTACATTTGTTGAGGATTTATCCATCTACCAATAAGTACCTTACCTTACTAAGCCTTTTCTCAAACTAGGTGGGTCAGCTACAGGATACAATGCGAGGACTTCCTAGGAGGACACCCATCCTAGTGTTACTCTTTCCCAAGCATGCTTTAACTTCAGAGTTCAAATGGGATCTGGTGCACTCATGCTCGAAAAGACACACCCATGAGACTCAACAAAGTTTCTAACTGATTGTTGGCTACCTATCACAGACCTCCTTTTTCTGGTCAGGGGCAGGCCATCCATCTACCAATAAGTACAATCTCTTAAAGTAGCATCTCAACTATTTACACAATTTGAGGCAACCTTCAGTATTTTCCAAGTTATGCAGAAGATTCACATAACTGGAGAAGAACACCGGGAATGGATGAATGACCTAAGAACAAATCATTGAAACAATGAACAATCGAAACCCGATCATCTATCTAAAAGAAATGCAATCACTAACGACCACAGATGTATATCACAATACTCACAGCATTTTTCAGTTCAGCACCAGCACCAAAGCTCAAACTCCCACAAGAAACTGGAAGGACTTTGGAACCACTAATTGGATCCGAAATAGGATCAGTTGGAATCTCATTATCTGATTCACGCAGAATTGCATTGAACATAGCTACATCCAGCCTAGCCACACATTGTTCCATAACCTGATAAAGAGCCATAAAAATATGAGACCCTCGGATATCTTTTCGTACAAAGATCTCCCTGTTAAGTCATGCATCCAAAACCAATGTAATGGCAGCAGTGCTTGGGCTCTTCTAACTGAAAAAATCAGCCTATTAATTTTGGTTGGTAGTTAGGTTTGCAAAGAAAGAAACCACCAGATGCAGAGAATTGATCTAAACTTGCTAGTAGAATGATCACAGGGTCAGAGCGCACCATGAATATCCTAAAAGAATTATGCTGCTTCAGAAACCGTTTACTAATTACAGGTATACATTACCAATTTTGCTAGCACAGGCAGGCAACCACATTCATGGCCTCCAGCTCGAGCAGGACAAAGTCTTCCAAAGGCATCTTGCAAGGCCTTCTTCCATAGGTTAACTGAGTTGTTTCTATTCAGATCACGTGTTAAACTTAGCATCTTCCTAACAGATTTTGTCTGTTGAATCTTTCTCTCTTCAGTGGGGTATTGCATGTATAGAGTCAAAGTCTGGAAAATTATGAAGAAAATGAAAACAATTTGACATTAGGATCCGAAAATAACTAAATATATCCAGTTTCCTATATCAAACGATGTTACCATGAGTTCATACCAAAGATATTCTAATCCACAGGATCACAAGCCAAGAAAACAAAAGGAATTGTGATGTCCATACCTGCCACCAAATAGATTTGATTATTTGACTGAATATCCAGAATTCAATTTTCTCTATGGCAACAGCAAATATTTTAGGATCCTGCAAGTCAACCAAAGACTCCTCTTTCATGGTACTCCCTATACGCTTCAAGGTAGAATTTCGTCTTGAGAACCTCTTTCCAATGCCATTATTATTAATATGCATCCCACTCTGATTTTTTCCGTCTGAATGACCAAAGCCTTCAAAAATGATTGTCCTGAAGACCACTGAATTTGATAACCAGTACGTCAACCTGATGGAAGAAAAGAGAACATAATTCATCCAAGTTTTGGCTGTCCTATAAAATGAAGTGTTACACTGCTCATCCACATGTCTCGACATAATCCAGCCTGAAAGTAAATTGCTCAAGGAAACACAGCATGAAGTTACTTCGGAGATAACATATGAACAATCCAATCTGAAGTTTTCACTCTAAATATGATGACATTGCCTAAAATGTCTTTGAAGAAATAAACTACAACCTGATGATGATTATAGAAAGAAATCTTGTAGAGTAGATGCAGGTGTTTGTATTCATCCATGCATCAACATTTAGCTTTTATTATCAGGTTCTGGAGGCATCATTTTAATTTTTATTCCTTTAAATTATAATGTAATTTGTGGTTACTGGATAACATAAACCCAACTGTAAATGACGCATGAAGTTTTTAATTTACAATCACAGGGAAGAAACTCCTCATAATCTCAAGTTGAGTACCGACAGATATTACTCAAGAAAATTTCTGCACAGCGATATAAATGAAACCAAAATGAATTCCTAACAGGGATAACTGGCTTCCCAAATCTCATCTCAGAAAAGAATGACAAATTATGCCTTTCTCAAGTCACAAAAAGCCACTAAAAGAATCTAAACGTTGATGACCGAAACCAACAGTCTAAGATTTAATAGAGGGAGCTTGCATACCTTGGCACATCATTCCCGCATGATTTAGCCACCAGTGAAAGCCCTGAAAGAATACTTCTAGCAGCACTAACCCTTTTTTTTGGAAAGTCGCTTCTATAAGCATGCATGTACATCCTTGAAAGACGACGAGCTGGGGTGTGCACCTTATGCACTGAACTTCCATGTTCTGCAACTACAGTATAAAGTGCAACCTCAATTGCAGCTGTTTCTCTTAACTCGGTTTTGAGTTTCTCAACTTTGCACAGCAAATCTTGGGTGTTACAGTCAGAGGCGGTCCCAGATGTCTCCTTGGAAGCATAATATTCAGAATCCACTGTACGGTGCATTTGCTCAAATGTTTTACTACGGGTACTTGAGTGTTCAAGATTATGGAATCCTTTCCTTTCATCCACCGAAGTAGTCACAGATGCTTCCTTGGAAACGTTGTGTTCAGCACCACCTGTGCCATGCAACTGCTCAAATGTCTCAGCACTTTGATCTGAGCGTTTTAGGTTATCAAGTTCTTTTATTTCATCCACAGTATTACAATTGTCAAAGGTCATGCTAGTTGAAATTCTGTCTAAGTCTTGCTTTATATCTGCATTAATCATTTCTGAACTGACAGTACTGGAAGGTTGCTCAAATGTTTTAGCATACTTACTTGAGTGTTCAAGATTATGGAATCCTTTCTTTTCATCCACCGAAGTAGTCACAGATGTTTCCTTGGAAATGTCGTGTTCAGCATCCCCTGTGCCATGCATCTTCTCCAATGTTCCGGCACTTTGATCTGCATGTTTTAGGTTATCAAATTCTTTTATTTCATCCACAGTATTACAATTGTCAAAGGTCATGCTAGTTGAAATTCTGTCTAAGTCTTGCTTTATATCTGCATTAATCATTTCTGAACTGACAGTACTGGAAGGTTGCTCAAATGTTTTAGCATACTGACTTGAGTGTTCAAGATTATGGAATCCTTTCTTTTCATCCACCGACGTAGTCACAGATGCTTCCTTGGAAACGTCGTGTTCAGCATCCCCTGTGCCATGCATCTTCTCCAATGTTCCGGCACTTTGATCTGCGTGTTTTAGGTTATCAAATTCTTTTATTTCATCCACAGTATTACTGTTGTCAGAGGTCATGACAGTTGAAATTTTGTCTATGTCATGCTTTATATCTGCAGTAATGGTTTCGGAACTGACTGTACCCGAAGGTTTTCCCGGTGTCATTTGGAAAGAACTTTTCTTAGTCTGAGCGGTATGATCAACTGAAATGTTGAAGTCATTCACCATCATAGCAGAATCATTATCAGATTTTACTAGCACCTTTTGTAAGTCACTTTTCTCATTGGACCTTGCCAAATACTCCTCGAATCCTACATCACTCTGCATTTGCACAAAAACTGATATGTTCATATCAGACAAAAAAGCAGAGAAAAAAGAACCATGCATTTTCTCCACGAATCAAATAAAAAAATGGTCCCTCAGCAGACAGTCACAAGTCCAAAAGTAGATATCTCAAACAGAGGAATAGGCTTATGAGACAAACACACCATCAATTGAACCAGGTGTTAGAAATCAGGTAAAATCCCTGAATTCATTTTATTAAATGATCAAATCTATATACAATCAGTCATACAAGCTTCTGTTTATTGAATACATGATAAGTATTTATAGAGAGAAAAAGAGGAGTGAAAGCCACCAACATTCAGCTGCTCGTTGCTGAAGATGGCCCAACAGCTAGTAAAATAGCCGTTGGGGCCCCCTGGTGGCCCATGTGGCTTTGGCCCTAGTGGTCTGGCTCAGGTGGCCTGAGTCCGTTGGGACTTGATTACAAACATAAACTTATGGGCCCTATTGGCCCAACCCTGTTACATTTTAACACCAGGATGCACCTACAAGCAATGAACATAATTGCCCTAATGCCAACATAAGGAAACAAGACTAACAACCTAAGAAAGTGGCAGAAACGTATGTCCAAAACAGAGGAATACCGCAAGGCACAAATAAAAACACACAGAAAGTTCTCTATGTAATATGCCTTTGTTTTGTGTGATGGTCCAAAGCTACACAATAGTGCTTTCTTTTAAAACCTTCAGATATATTACTATGTAAGGATGGAATATTGTCAACCCATCTCTTAGAACAGCTGGAAACTGTGACTTGACAAAGCTCCAGGCTGTACTTGTCGCTAGGCAGAGAAAAGAGAAGTTGAAAATACTCATCCCCTGAAGGCCCCCCTCTTCTATAAAACATCATACTTCTAAGACAGAAAAATGAAAGATTTCAATCAAGATTACTGTAAATTTTTTAATTTAGCAACTCCGTTACAGTAGTTGGTAAAATTTAGTTCATAACCTGAGAGAGAGAGAGAGAGAGAGAAGAAACAACGTAGCATACTGATGCAATTGCAAAATGCAAGAGGCATACCTCTTCTGATTTTTTGACAGCCCAAGGACCATCAGACTTGACAGATTGTGAACCTACATTCTCTTTTGAATACGGTGGAGATTTGTTCATCGATGTTCGGGAGCACTGAGAGGAAGCCTCATCATCATCATCAATGAAATGCCTAATTCCAATATCATCAGCAACGTCTTCATTCATAAGATCAGAAACAGATTCCCTTCTCTCCCCATCCCAAGAGATTCCCTTTGATAGGGAATCTCTTGATGGAGAACTAACACTATCACTTTCGTATGGCAGAATTTTCATATACAGAGTCGGAAGTGCTGCATTCCAATTGCTCTTCTTACAATTCATAGGAACATTAATGCTTACTGGATCCTTGATCACTCCATACTCAGCAAGATCTATCGAAAACATTCCCAGTGGATGGCTTTTTACAAACTTATCTCCATGATACTCATACATGCTCACAAACAAATAGTTCTTATGAAATGTTTCTAATTCAACACCTTTTGAAGATGATCTACGTGATAAAGTCACTAGAAGCCTAAAGAAGTCGTTAAAATAAATCTTGCACTGAGAACCACTTCCAATAGAAAGAACAGACACTTTAGTACTGCCAACATTCCATTCTCCATTTTCCAATTGCAGCCACACTGACTGTGGCAACTTTAAAGATTGAGAAGGTGGCCACAGTTTGATTTCCTCTATATGGATGACATACTCAACCTTGACAGATGTACCCTTTCTGCTCTTTGATCGAAGCCCAAGAACCATGGCCGGTCAGTGCTTCTAGCAGGAAACTGCGAGATATTTTGTTGACAATTTCAAAGTTTTTGACATAATGTTCTCAACTCAAGGTATAGTACATCATCTGCCAGCACGGACACTCTAAGCTTAACATCCAACGCTAAGAACGTCACGTGAACTGTGGAACAAGTACCTAGCAATAAGTTATAAAACAAGAATTAAGTTTGGAATCAGAGAGAACAACATTTGCAGCAATAGGTTACAATTGACACAATGTTTTCACATGCACAAATCATTAACAGATAACAAGAAAGTTGAATATCTTTATGCTACATGAATCTAAAAGCAGGGACATAAGAAACAAGGCCTCAAATAATACATAAACCCATACATGGGACAGAACTCAATAGAAAATAAAATTTACTTCGCAATTTAGACGAGAAAAAATTTATATATATAAAATCCCAATGCACTAAGGGCAGGGAATGGGAAGATTTCTATTCCTCTAGAAGCTGTAAATAATTCGAGGCACCAAATTCTCGATACACAAGGCCTTCATCCTTTCCACTGATAAAAAAGAAAAGGTTTTTACCATTCATCTGCTTAATGTACTGGCCACGAGAAAGAAGCACTAGATTCGCAAACAAATGCAAAAAAGAAGACATTTCAAGTAACTCCGAAACAGGCAAGAAAAGTCATTTCATACAAAACTGAAATGTGTGTGCGTGTTGCTGTGGTGAAGATGGGATTTTTTGAGATGCATCAGGCATTTCAAATTTAGCAAAATCCAAAGAAAATGAGAACACTGCCGGACATGGAGTATTAACATTCATACGCAGAAGCAAATTGAAAAGCCAAAATTGCATAATCTAGTGGAAAACATGCATCCAGATCAAACTAATATTAGCAAATAATTCAGGGCCGGGCCACATATACAGAGAGACTTTTCACGCATTTCACTACTTCTAATTCATAAGTCATAGACAAGAAATGAGAGAAGGAACACAAACGAATTCCGCCATAACCTGTTCTAATGAAAGAGAAATTGCTGCAGTGAACGGTGACGATGCCGCTGAGGCTGTGGGAGTCGGCAATTTATCTCTCTTTCGTTCACTAGGAAAGAGAAAAAGCCAATTCTCTCTCTTTCCCACATGACGCCACCTCTCTCCTCACAATCAAGTTCTCTCTTCTTTTTGTCCTTCTTAATAATAAACTTTCTTTTGAAGAAATATTTTAATGAAGACAGGTATGAATTGGTAAAAGTCTAAAACCTGAGACGGAGATGATATCGCTTAAGAGATTTTTGTCAAACTTCCGTGATTCGAAACTCAGCCTCGCGTCGGTTTTTCTCTTTTTTGGTCTCAACGTTGTGTTCATCTAATCCTTTGCAAGGCCAACGTTCTCTTTTTGTTACAAATGGAGGCTGAAGCCTATACCACGCGCAGTCATGCATCACCCGGAATCGAACTTGCCACCACAGTGAGGGAGTTGGGAGTCAGAGAACCCTCCCGGTTGAGTTAAACCTCTGGGTGAAGGCCAACGTTTCATTCTCCAAATTCCAGAGCGAGGATCTCTGTATGAAAATTTCTCCAAAACCGCTAGTTTACATTTTTGGCGCAAGTAGTTTACATAAAGATGATATATAGTGAGAGAGCAGTTCATACACACATGAAGCTTAAACTTATTTGAGAATCAAAACTGATGATTGACGGTTAAAATTTAAATTTCAAAAGCCAAACAATAAATACTTTTTGTAGGTGTAATAATCCACCCAATATTATTTGTTTTTTTGACTTAAAAATCTCAACCTTTAATCTTTAACATTAGAGAATGAATTGATGTGTATAGACTAATGTCTTCTCTCTCATAATATATATATATATATATATCGGGATCTTCATCTTGTGAGAAAAACGGAAGGATGGCCAACTTAGGATATTCTTCTCTAAAAAAAACAGGAACTAACCAACGAAAACTTTGTTGTGGTATCTTGCATTTTATGTAAGCACCGCACATAACAAACAAGCCAATGTCATCCCCACCAGCAGACAAAGGTTGGGTTGACCCTTAAAGCATTCAAATCCGAACAGATCACTCAATTTTATACAACAACAACAATTAAGCCTTTTCTCATACTAGACGGGGTCGGCTGCATGGCTTCTTTGTTTCCACATAGCCCTACCATGTGCCATGTTAGCATATCACTCAATTTTATATATAGAGAGACTTAAAACTTTTAAGAGCATGAGTGTAATTAAGGTGTTCATTTTTTTTAAACAACTTTATAACCTTTTAAATTATACATAGAGAGACTTAGAACTTTTAAGAGCATGAGTGTAATTAAGGTGTTCATTTTTTTAAACAACTTTATGACATTTTAAATGATACTCGTTTCTTAAAAATAAAGTGTATGAGAATGCATTGCCAGATGGAACAAAATTCAGTTTTCTTATATAAATGTATATATATATAGAGAGAGAGAAGAAAAGTAGATCCTACCTACCATTGATATTAACATTTATATTCAATCATTGTGTTTTTAGTATAATTTTAAAAGTTATGAAAATATTTAAAATTTTATAAAGAACAATTTTATTAGATTCATGATACTCAAAAAACAATAATTGAGTATGAATAAATAGTATCAGCGAAAAGATCCAATTACTACACACACACACACACACATATATATATATATATATATATATATATATATATATATATATATATGTGTGTGTGTGTGTGTGTGTGCGCGTGCGCATACCCCCAAATCTAACCACATGATTTGAATAGGGATAGAGTTCCATGGTGTGCAAAATGCTTGTGAGTTTAGGTCAACACTGCAATCAGGATTTGAAATCCACTATTTTGTGATGCTCACAAATTTCTCATGATTCAAGCACAAATGGGCCTAGCGCTCATGTTCTCTTATGCCCATTTTTTTTCATTTTCATTTTTTTCTGTAGAATGTGGAGGCTGAAGCTGGATGTGTGCCTCGTATCAAACTCATGACCTTCAACTTGTGAGTTAAACCCTTAACCCGTTGAGCTATTGCTCGTTGTGCTTGAAAAAGTCTCTTTTATTAAATCAAAATTGTACAACCTAGATGGCCAGTTTACTGCTGCACCTCAATACATTTTGGGGAGGACCAGGTAGCAGAAAAAGATCTCATGCAATAATTAAAATGGAAAGACAAAATAGTAACTAAATGTTCGAAATAAGAAGAAATATCATAATTTCTCAGCTTGAAATAGATGGGAAATTGATTTTCTTACACATTTTCACATTATTTTAGCTTTCATATTCCGATGAAGTGATTTTTTAGGTTGTGGTACTGACACAGATTCCAAATATGGTTCCAGAACTGTCGGTTTCAGGGCGTTTTCAGTTTGAATCTCTGAAACTGCATGGAACCGATAATTTTATTTAAACAAACTTAAAGTTGTACGAAAATTTTAAAAAAAGATCGACAGTTTTAAAAACTTTTAAACTGGAACCCAACCAGGTGGTTCCCAATTCTGAGTTCAACTGGTTTCTGGCCCGATTCAGTTTCAATTAGAACCGTTGGGCCGGTTACAAACCGGCCATATCTACTTGTAGCAGTCATAACATTGAATCAACTAAACTCAACAAATATACCACCCAAGTAGGCCGGGGCGGCAATGAGCCATGAACGTAATATGTAGGGTGCTGAATTGAAGTTAGCTGAGTTTGATCGACTCTGATGATACGGTTGTCTGTACTATATTAGGTAGGGCGCATAAGGCTAGACCCTGACCGGTTGTGGGCATACGGGACACATGGTTCCAAACCGATGATTCCAGTCCCACCTAAACTTGGAAATGGAGACGAACCAGCAGCCGCTCGCTTCCCATTCCATCAGTTTTGGGTCGGTTCCATGATGGTTCGTTCTCATTTTCATTTGAGAAAACCATGAAACAAGTTCATATTTTAAAACCAGAACAAAGAACAACCGAGAACAGCCGGTTCAGATTCTCCAGTTATGTAGCCAAACTGCAGGAGTCCCCGGTTCCCAGTCGGTTTGGCCACGGTTGGACCCGTCGGGAGTCAAACTCCCACCAGCAGCAACGGTGCTAGAGCGCCCTGCAGTTGAGCTAATGCTCTTGGCACGGTATCTTGCAGACCTTGTTGGTCATTTAATGCTAAGGCGAGATCCACATGGTTAGTCAGCCATCTTTATGTTTTTTTTTAAATTAAATCTGGAAGGAAGCTGCTTCACAATGAAAGACAAACCCAAGCATGATCAGAGGAGGAATTAAGACATTTGGGTGGACTGTAAAAAGACGAAACGAACTTCAGATCATACTTTGGAAAACGTCGGTTCGAAATTGAAAGCCAAGGAATAAGGCCCTCAATAACCTAAGAATTATATCCGATGGCACGAAATAAAGAGCAATACCACCATGATTGAGTAGTCCCACACACATACCCGATATTTCCAAATCTGTCATGGTATATACATATACATATATATATATATATATAGAGAGAGAGAGAGAGAGAGTGGTGTATGCTAGCACCCTTAAGTATTAGCAAATCCAAACAAATCTCAATCATCTATCTTTGGTGATGAATGATTGAGATTTAAATCTATAAAATAAAAAGTATCTACACGTACATTTTATCCACATGCACACTTTTGCTTTTAAATTTCAAACCTCAATCAATTATAATCAAAGATGTATGATTGAGATTCGTTTAGATTTGCTAGCCCAAAAGGTACTAGCATATACTAGTTTCTTGTATATATATGTAATTATATGTATATATATATATGTGAAAATGAAAATGAAATCTTCTAACCTCTATTATACCATTTACTTTTGAGATACACTCTTATTACACATGTACATGCACGTGTATATATGAAAATGAAATCTTCTAACCTTTGTCACATGCATATTTATGTCCACCATTTACTTTTAAGATACTCTTATTACCAATGATGGAACTAAAAACTCTTTTTGAGATGAGACAAATAACCTCTTGAATGGTTTCAGGTTGGGCAAACTATGTATTATACCCCATGGATCTCCGTCACATGCTATGGACTTTAAGTTGATTTTCGAAATTTTAGGTGGGGTGAATGCCCCACTTCACCTCAATGTAGATCCATCACTCCTTATTGCACTTTTCCCACCAAAAGGTGGTGAATAATACAAATTATAATACAAGCTTGTTAAGGATGCTGGAGTCACCCATGAAGCAAGATATTGTTGGACTTTAAATCATTATGCTTAGCTTTTATAAGGACCAAACACTTTTATAAGATATATTTTCCTTTTCAAAGGCTCTTCTTAGGAAAGATTGAGTATGATGTGATAGAGGTTGCAAGATCCAACTTTTATATATAAAAAGAGAATGATAGTGGTAAATACTCAAATTTCATTTGTTCTTGTTTCTACTCAAAACATTTTCATCTTTTGATTAGCATGATTAATAGTAAAGATTTATGTTAGAAGTATCATTGTACTTTTATACTTGATGAGCAATGCTATCATTTGCATTAAATGTTTTTGTTTTATTACCTCAACCATTCATTGCAAAGATCATCTCATAAAAGTCCGATAGTTTGGATATACATGCCTATAATAGGGTAGGGTAGGGATTGCCATTTCTATTGGGTCATGGTCACTTGTGGAAAGAGGACATTATGGATATGTGAAGGTAGGGCATGTTGTTTGTTCCTTGATGGACAAGATGGGTTTAGATCGAACCCCACCAAAAGCGCACCCATTTGATAGGTCACTCACGGTGAATGTGGGTACTTGACTACAAATAATTCATGTCCATTGAACCCACTACAAGTACTACTCGAGCAGAATTTTTTTTTTTACAAGAAAAGTCCAAAGCCTAATACATACACACAGATCTGAGTCGAACTCCTCACCACACATACACACAGATCTGAATCGAACTCCTCAGCAGCAGTAATGGCATCAGAGCACAGTGAGCTAACACTATGGGTGCTCCTCCAACGAGATTCATTCCTGTCATTTTGTTTCTAAGCCAACAAAGGAAGATGGCCTTACATTCTACTGGTAGGTCACTCGTGGTGGAAAGATCACACCATCATAGCTTCTTAGAGCTGGTATGAAGGTAAACTTTTTTCTCCTCTAGTAGCAGCTGCAATTTCGGACCTGACAGAAAAAGTTCGGGTTCAAGTCAAGAATCAACATACTTTGGAAGCAACCCGACAAAAGTCAGGTCAGGCTCAAGCAGTTTTCCTTATAAATACATTTGATTTGTTTTAATGTATTGAGTCATATTCACCTACTGAATATATTATAGTTTTTCTTATCCACTTTTTTACTACAACTCTTTTTCTTCTTAAGATTCTTTTTGTGGTAGTTTTTGCATTATATTTATAAAAAATGTGCTTTAGTTATAACTTGGTCGGGTTGACACAAAACTTGTTCGGGCCAGTTAGGGTTGTACAGACTAACCCGAGGGCAAGAAAAACTCGGGTTAAGATAGACCTGTTTTCGTGAACTCAAAGTGAATCGACACGCTGACCCGATTTCCAACTCCCATCTACCACCAGATACCCGGTATATCATACAGTCAAAGGTACGGGGAATCATACAAGAAAAAATCTGCATTGAAGTGCTGAGATTAGCGGCTGACCAGCTTGATCGTGTATCGCTCAGAATGCAGAAACGAGAGACACGTGACAAAAAGTCAGAGGCATTTCTGTAATTTCAAAGTTAACACTATCGGTTCATGGGTCGTAATCTCGTATGCTGGCTAAAGTTCGAACCCTAGAAGGTCCGAAACCGAACCCATACTTAACACCCCAGTTCCAGTTACCGAACCCAACTAGGTAAGATGAAGTACATGTGGGTTCGATTTTTAAAATAACAGTGCTTTGTCAAAGAGAAAAGGGAGAGAAATTATGGGTTTCAATCATTTTTAAAGGTATACCATTGATTTGGTATATGTTTTATCATTTATTTGATAATTGATTTCATTTTCGATTGAAATGTCGACAAAAAATGGTGTTCGGTTCTCATCTCGAGACACGACACATGCATGAAATATATTGTTGAATCACATCTTTTTCTATTTCGAACAATGTTTATAAAAGTATACTTGTGTGTTTGTCTATTGTTCTTCCTATTCTTTTTGTTTTCATTCTTCTTCCACTTTTTTTCTTATTATTAAATTCATTTTTCTTAATTCTTTTCTTCTTTTTCTTTTCTTTTTTCATTAAGATTGTTAAGAGTATGTATTGTCCAGTTGCAAAGAAGTGAATGAGTGATAATTTTGATAAAAGAGAACACTGTGAAGAGGAGAGATAAAATATTGAGCCATAATTTTGATATTTTTGATAAAAGGATATGTAAATAATAAAGAAGGTGTTTAAATAGTAATCCCTTTAATTTTTCCTACCGACCCTTCACCCAAACCTTAACAACACGGGTATAGGTTCGGATATATATATATATATATATATATCAAATGTATACATCTCATACCTATACCCGAACCTGAACCTGATCAGGTTGGGTATTCTGCACCCCATTTGGTTCAGGTGGGTTGAGGTTGCATGGCTCACGTCAATACGGCCATCCCGTATCGAACTGACAACTTTCATCTTGTGGGTCGAGTCCCTACCAGGTGAGCTAACACTGCAGTGTAGGTATGGTTTCAACGGGGAGGCTACACCCAAAGTAACAAGTGAGATTGGGTCATTTTCAGAATGAACTGTTCCCTTTTATGGTTTCAACGGGGAGGCTAAAGCCAACTATGCACGAACAAGGTATCGAACCAACGACCTTCTTCTTGTGAGTTGAGCCTCCTACCCAAGTGACTGCTCAAATTGACCTGTTTAGACTTTGAAGGCTGAGTACGACCGGTTCCTAACCAACTCGACTGTTCTAACCAAAATGAAACCATGTCACAAACAGGTTGAGCTTAGAATTGGTGGAATCGGGACCGAAACTAGTGACAGCTTAGTTTGGTTCCAGTTTCACCTTTTATTAAAATGGAACCGGCAGTTTTAAATCGCCGTTTCGGTCTTTTTATATAATTTTAAACTTTTTAAAATAAAATTACTGATTCTAAACGATTCTAAATTCAAACAGAAACATCCCCAAAACCGACAGATTTGAAACTGTAATCAAAATTGGCCTCAGAATGATTCAGTTACAATTCTACATTTTGGACTGACTAGAATCGGCGGTTTAAAACTGTTGGTTCTGGTTTACCCGAATCAACGTCTATTGAACACTATGTGACATTACGTAAGCTCTGAGTCTTAATCAAATCCAGTACCAAAAGACCTAAATTCTATGCTTATTCACCCAAAATGATTCGTGTCGTATGCATGTCGACTTGTGAAACGACACGAGCACGAATTGCCACTCCACCAACTCGTGGGTTGGATACGGGTCGAACTATATCCGTTTTGCGAAGGACAAGGACGTTTCGGTCTTTGGGCGAATCATTGAGAAACGTGTTCAAAATCTATGGTCGTGGGAAGAAGGGTGTCGGCCGAGGGATGGGCAGCGGAAACCGGAATGCGCTATAATCATTTCCCCTTTTACCCTTCTTGTCTTCGTGAATTCCTACCACTCTCCGCGTTCGCTATGTTTAGCTTCGGACTCAGCTGGCTGGGTTGTCTTGTCAACACTGACATTAGGGATGTAATCGGGTAGGATTCAGTTCGGATATATTTGTATCATACCCAATTACTCAAAACAATAACTACGCTTTCTCCCACACTAAATCAGGTTGGCTACATTAATTTTTTCTTTGTTTTCATAAGATTATACTATATTAACAGTTAACTTGGCAGAAGTCATATCATTCTTTACTCTCCAATACTTTTATGGTCTTCTTCTCCCTCTTTTAATGTAGTTACTATCTAGTTTCTCGCACTTTCTTATCAAAACTTTCTTTCATCACTTTTTTTATATTTTCAAACTATTTTAAAATAAATTTTTTATTTTATCATCTATTATTATCACTCCCAATTCGTATGTCATACCTCATTACTCACTGAGTTTGGGAATGGATATAAAAGGCAAACCCGAATTTAAGATTCAATGTACTCGGATTTGAATGTCCAATAGTTTAGTAGATATTTCCACATATTTGTCATATGCATCCCACAAGCTGCGCCGTATGAATTAAGGGGATTGAATTTCTTTCTTCCCATTTCTCTTAAGCAATGGGACATCTACCATAATTCTTACTGGGCTGGTAATGAACTTCTCTTATAGCTCGTCCTGGCACGATCGCTCGTTAATGTTCAGTTCGTTGAACCATCCAAGCTCATGAACATGGTATATTTAGCACCATTCGACTCGTGGAGCTTCTTAACGATATTTCTAAATTTTGTACATCAAGCATAACCCAAGTTTATCGTAATATATGTATATGCTATACACACACACACACACACGCACATATATATATATATATATATATATATATATATATATATATATATATGAGATCCATCTATAAAAGAATGATAAGCATGTTAACTCAGCTTATTGGTAGGTATCAAATAACTAAACGACCAAATATTTCAAATTTGCTAGAAAATCAAGTGAAAGATTTTAACTTCAATGTTCAAAATTAAGATGGAAAGAGACAATTTTAACTCTGTCAAGCATCTCACTTTCGGTTCGTCTAACTCATCTTGCATTCTTTTCATATCGAATGCAGCTTGAATGAGCTAGCGAGCGGCACATAATCTTTGAGTTGATGAACAAGCATTGAACAGCCCTGTTTCTGTTTGTTAATCTCATCTACCGACCCTAATTTTAGTATTGATTGTACATATTCATGCTTGCTTCAATTGAAATCCAACTCAAGAATTGTGGATTTGAATCAGATCATGCCTTTGGAACCATACGATTCATCAATACAAGGCGTGACGGTTGTAAAAGCGAAGGTCCAACAACCAGAGCGGTTGAAAACCATTCAGGGGTATTTTGGTAACATAGGCTTCAGCTGGCTTCGTCATTTATTTGTTGGGAGTGGACAGTTTTGTAATTGTGTGTATCTCAACGGAAATCCCAAGTATTTATAGTGAAAGTGTTATCGAAAATTGAGTCTTTGGTTTTCCCTCTTTCAAGCATCCGAAAATCTCTCCTCTTTTATACAATTCATCAATGAAACCTAAATGGAAATCTCCCCCTCTTTGGTGAGATGTATGATCTTTCCGTCTCCGTCTCCCCTTTCTTTGCTGGTCTCCACAAATCATCACCGATTTTCTGGATGTTTTCAAGGTTCGGAATCGGATAATTCAATCTGGTGGTGTTTGTTCTGCATGAAGCTTGATGTTTTTTTAGTTTTTGTTTGCGGGGATAACTTGATCCGGGTGGTTTTGGTCGTTGTTTCCTTCGGTGGTTTCCATTCGCTCTGTTTGTTTTTTTGGGATCTTGATTTTGTGTGGAGAGCCATGATGATTCTAATGAGGAGAAGGGTTGGTTTCGCTCGTTGATTCTTTTTTCTTTTTATTTTTATCCAAAGAACTTATTGAGGCATTCATTCCAGATTGTTATTGATATTGAGTCATTTTTATTTTGAGTTTCGATTTTGGCGTGGCTATTCCTAGATTTCTGGTTATAGTTTTGGCGTTGAAGAGGTCGTTACCATTTGAAAGAATGGTCTCTTTATTTTTATGACAGACTAAGTGGTGATCAATTACGTTTGTTTGCCAGTGGAAGGTATTCGCATGAGAGAAAAATCAACTCTCATATGAGTCCTTTCTATATCCCTTTAAACGATAATTAAATTCCCCAGAAGTTGAGAGAATTTAATTCTCTTAAAGGATGCTGAAGCTGATGTTACGTACGTGAATCCTTTTGTCTTTTTTGTGCCGGACTTAAGTTTTATTTTGGATTCCTGAAAATTGATAATCCAAATGAATTCATAGTAAACAAAATATGCTGTTTTGTGTTAGCTGTTGTCTCTGTACATTCTAATTTTGCTTCCTCTGGTGTTATTTGTGATTAAGTTTTTCACTGGGATTTCTATTTGACCTTTTTTAGAGATAATTAGTTTTTCTTCCATGTCTTTGATACTTTAATAATTATTGGATCAGTGACTTTCTGGACCTCATTCCTACCTTTGCTTTTCTACTATAGGCGCCTTTATTTGTTGCTTTCTAATTGTTTCCTATTTCTTTTCCTTGTAGATCCTTGGAATTGTCCTTTTTGAGCTATGTCAGTCTTCTGATAGCTGGTGAGTTTTGATGAGGGTGGGAGTACTTCCGGTTAGTAGTGTTCTTCATTTTATTGGCATGGTGAACATAGTAAAATTGCTGGATTTATTTGGATGTGCTTTGCATGGCCTTTGTACATTTTCCACGAAGCTAATCAGTGATTATTTTAGGTTGGGGTGTAATATCTTTTTCTGTTTTTCTATTTCTGATGAAATACTCTTATAGATCTCATAATGTATCCCTGTTTGAGATCAATCTTTTTGTGCCATTTTCCTTTTTCTTTTTTTTGTCATACTGGCTCTTCATGCTTCAGAGTGCTTCTTGACTTTTCTTTTGTATCATGGATATCCTTGTTGGTCCTTCTTTAGTTTTTGATGCGTATCACTGTTGGCTACAACTACTAGATTTGAAGTTTTCCTGAACGTTGATGCCATGAGAAACGATGTTACAGTATCCTGGTCTTGCTTGTCTGATTCAGTGTTCTTTAATCTAGGGATGTAAATTGAACTGCCTATGGTGCGACAGGTGCTTCTTATTGACATTAATATAATATTTTGTCATTGATGCATTTTCCATTGTTTTCATCACGTTGTAATTATTGATTCTTGTATCTATCATATGATTTCTGCTTCTACTTGTAAAGAACTGTATGGAATTTTGATTTTCATAAGCCATGCTGGTAGCTAATTTGCACAATATGGTGCTATAAGCCTATAAAGCTATAACTGTTGATCCACCTCATCTATGTTTTTTTGCGTATGTTTTGGTCAAGCTTTGGCGCATTTCCTACTTATGTTCTTTCCTTGTCTGTATTTTAGGAGGATCACACAATCCAAACTTTTAGCAGATGGGCAACATGGATACTGCAGAGGTCGAAGAAAGTGTCTTTGCAGTCACCGATGCTAAGGTATTCTATGATTTATGTCTGTAGCTTCTCAAATAAGCCTATCTAATGAAGAGTTTGTTGTTAGATAAAGTGTACAAGCTGTTATAGATTTTCTTTGGTTAAATGTTGATGAATGTAAAACTCCGGCTTCGAACAGTGTTCTGTTCATGCTTTACGTCTATAGATTCATGCATTTCAAGGGATATTATGGGGTGTTTGATAACTTCTATCAACTGTTGAAATGAGTTGAAAGAAGTTGTTTAAATATCTCTTTGATGCATTGCTGATTCATTGATGCTTTGGACATGAGTGTCTTTTGTAGCTTTCTTATTGTAACCTGCACACTTGATCATGGCATTCATGTACTCCGTGGTGAGCATGTAAAATCTTGTTATGCGTGGATTGCTGGTTTTTGCTGTAGACAGGCTATATAGACAATTGGTATGGAGGGTAAGAACGCGATTGAAATTTGAACTTTCTCAAATTTCTGGTTCTCACTGGAAGATCTGTTTGGAAGTCCATATAAGTGTCTTTCTGTTACCATGTGAAGGGCCTTGATATTGCAATCTGCCAGATGCTTCCAAGATGCAATGCTTGTATCTGGGGGTTCTTAAAATTTACATCATGATATTTTGGTCTCATTTTTCTTCAAATAATAAATTTGAGTGTTCTTTGTGCAGCCTTGAATAGCATACTAATTACTAGCATCTTGGAGTTGAATACATATCTTAAATGTGATATATAACATTCATGCTTTTGTTTTTGGAGCTAACCATGTTTTTAATGCTCTTTTGCAGTTGCACGGAGGGATGTGTAAAAAGCTCTCTTCTATAGTATGTAAAGTGATGGCAATATTTCCTCTAATAGAAGAGGCACGTCCTAGATGCAAATCAGGCATACAAGCACTATGTTCTTTGCATCTAGCTCTTGAGAAGTCGAAGAGTCTGCTTCAGCATTGTGCTGACTGCAGCAAACTTTACTTGGTATATTTCTCTCTTGACTGTGGCTATTTTAATTTTTGTCCACTTGCCTTGTTTGATGCCAAACAAGTGTTTGACATGGTACCTTTTCTGTTTGTCAATATTTTGACATGATGCTTCTCGTAGGACTGATTTGACATTTTGAATGACTTTTATATGTTGCTTTTCTCATCTCATCATAAATCGATGAAGTTTGTAGGTTTCAACTACAGTTGCATCATCAAAGTAGTCATTAACTATTAGCTTCACAAATTAACTATACAAATCATCATCTTTTCCCAATTATAGATTTACTATTGTAAACAAGCCGAGTCTGGAGCTCCAATCTAGTCTTTTCTACCTTTGGTTGGTAGTCCAGTACTTCTAATAGGACTGATTTGACGTTTTGAATGACATTTATATGTTGCTTTTCCTCATCATCAATCGATGAAGTTTATAGGTTGCAAGTACAGTAGTATCACCAAAGCAGTCATTAACTATTAGGTTCACGAATTAACCTGTACGAATCATCATGTTTTCCCATTTATGAATTTAGTGTTGTAAACAAGCTGAGTCAAGCTAACCAGAACTCCAATCTAGTCTATTCTAGCTTTGAGTTGGTAGTCCATGTTCAAGGCTTGAGCTGGGACTATCTTAGCTTGAGGCAAAGTTGGGGCTTTTAACTATTTTATTTTCAATTTAAGGGACATATTTTACCTCCCTATTGCAGCCATAGATGACTGATATTGACAGTATGCCATCACAGGGTGATTCTTACGTTTTTATAAGTGCCTTGGCGACTACCCTTGGTCTCTTTCTTTTCAAGTGAACTCAGCTCTTAGATCACGAGCTCAATGTGGGTTATTTAACAGATGATCGAGTTTAAGCTAAAAAAAAAGACGTTTTTCAAGTTCTTGAGAATGTTGACTCAGCTTAATGGCTTTCTCTGGAAGAGAGACGCTACATATCTTTTCCAGCTCACTAGAGCTGTCTGTGAAACCTTTTAAAGTAGGTTGCGCTATCAAAACCTAATTTTCAACATAATGCATGTGAATCACATTTCAACCTAAATAAGTAGGCTTATCTTTGTCTCTTCTGTAACCTTGTGTGCTTTAGACTGTAGCTTCTTGGTTTCATGACAACATATATATGTATGTATGTATGCACATCAGACATTCTATGTGTGCATGTATGTATGTATATGTAGGTATGCAAGTATGATGACTTATATTGGCTATCCTGTTCTTGTGAATCTTTGTATCTATATCACAAGGGTGCGGGGCACAAGACAGGTGTGCAGCTGCAGATGAGAAGATCTTGAAAATTATGGGTGTGGAAACAGAACCATATATATATATATATATACATATATGTATGTACACACACACATGTACACTGTATGATATTATTTTATTTAATTGATAATATCTCATAACAACTTTGCCCATGTAAGGGATCACCCTTGCATTGCCGGTCCCAAGCCCGGATAAAGGAGGAGGGTTGTGTTAGGCTTCCGACAGCCAGCGTAAAACTTCGTCAGATTTTTACAACATGGATTACAAAAATTATGAGCATTGCTTTGGGGCTTCCCCTCCTAGCGACGTGCTGCAGAGCCCGAATGCAGTAAGAAGTAAGCAAGGGCCACTACATTTTCACCCGAATGTAGTGAATCAATTGCAGAGAGGGTTCCCACATCATGGATGGGTGTGGGTAAAGAAGTTAGTCCCGCTACATTGCCGCCCGAATGTAGTGAAAAATTTTCAGAGAGGGTCTCCGCATTTTGATTATGTACGGATGCGGGGGGTAAGAAAACTAGTCCTAGATAATAAGATTCATATTGGTTCTTGGAATATTGGAACATTATCGGGTAAGCTAATGGAGGTGGTAGATACTATGATTCGGAGAAAGATTCATATTCTATGTTTACAAGAGACAAAATGGGTTGGAGAAAAAGCAAAGGAGATAGAGGATACAAGTTTTAAATTATGGTACTCAGGTAAAGAAAAGCCTCGAAACGGAGTTGGTATTATCATAAATAAAGATTTAAAGGAGAGTGTAGTAGACATACAACGATATGGTGACCGAATTATGACGTTGAAATTAGTGTTAGGAGCTGAGGTTTTGAATATAGTTTATGCTTACGCACCCTAAGTAGGATTAGAAGATAGTATAAAGACAATCTTTTGGGAAGAGTTAGATAAGGTGTTTCAAAAGATTCCGCAAAGGGAGATGATTTGTTTAGGAGGAGATTTAAATGGACATGTCGGTAAGGAGGCATTAGGATATCAAGGGATTCATGAAAATTTTGGTTTTGGGGATATAAACGAGGAAGGTAGGGAGATTTTAAATTTTGCTATGTCATTTGATCTCTTTATAGTCAATACAATCTTCAAAAAACGAGATGAACATTTAATTACTTATAAGAGTGTCTTATCACAAACACAAATTGATTACTTTATTTGTAGAAAAAAAGATAGAGCGTGTTGTAAAGATTGTAAGGTAATTCCAGGAGAAAGCTTAACCACCCAACATCGACTTTTAGTTATGGATTTACAAATAAAAAAATGGACAAAGAAGAAAAGAGGGCATCGAGCTATTCGGACTAAATGGTGGAACCTCAAAAGCGAGAAAGAAGATATATTTAAACAGAAAGTCCTTCAAGGAGATGTTTGGAATTATGTTGGCACACCCTGTGATATGTGGAACAATATGACTATACATATTAGGAAAGTGGCGAAAGATGTGTTAGGGGTATCTAAGGGAGGTGTACCGGCACAAAAAGAAGCTTGGTGGTGGAGTGAAGTAGTACAAAATAAAATCAAGGTAAAGAGGGCATGTTACAAATTACATTATGCTAAGAAAACTAGTGAAACTTTAGAAGCTTATAAGAAAGCAAAGAAGGAAGTGAAAAAGGCCGTTAGTGAAGCAAAAGCTAAGATTTGTTATGACTTATATAAAAAACTCAACTCAAAAGAGGGTGAAAGAGATATTTTTAGGATAGCTAGGGCTAGAGGTAAGAAAACTAAAG
This sequence comes from Brasenia schreberi, assembly GCA_036023115.1. Taxonomy (NCBI): domain Eukaryota; kingdom Viridiplantae; phylum Streptophyta; class Magnoliopsida; order Nymphaeales; family Cabombaceae; genus Brasenia; species Brasenia schreberi. The sequence goes on from JAYKKT010000082.1 coordinate 20,776,312, forward strand.
ATCTTAATTATGTTAGATGCATAAAAGACGAGGATGAAAAAATTCTAGTGGCAAATGATGATATAAGAAATAGATGGAAAAACTATTTTATAATCTTTTTAATGAAAATAAAGATGTTAGTATTAGTTTAAGAGATTTAGCCAAGTCAAAAAAGTATATAAATCACAATTTCTACCGACGTATTCAAAAGAATGAAGTCAAAGAGACTCTTAAACATATGAAGAGTGGTAAATCGGTAGGACCAGATAATATTCCTATAGAAGTTTGGAAAATACTAGGAGAAATAGGAATCACTTGGCTCATAAGACTATTTAATAAAATATGAAAAAACCAAAAGATGCTCAAGGAATGGAGAGCAAGTACACTTATACCCATATATAAGAATAAGGGAGACATTCAAAATTGTGCGAATTATCGAGGTATCAAGTTAATGAGTCATACTATGAAATTATGGGAAAGAATTATTGAACGTAGGTTAAGACAAGTATCAAATACAACAGAGAACCAATTTGGATTTATGCCAAGCAGATCTACTATTGAAGCGATTCACCTTTTGAGACGTCTTATGGAACATTTTTGAGTAAAAAAGAAAGACCTTCACATGATATTTATTGATCTAGAAAAAGCTTATGATAGGGTACCGAGGGAGGTTCTTTGGAGAACTTTGATAAAAAGAGGTATCCCATTGACATATATTAACCTTATAAGAGACATGTATGATGGTGCAAAAACATGTGTGAGGACTCATGAAGGAACGACAAACTTCTTTGAAGTTAATATTGGATTACATCAAGGATCAACTTTAAGTCCATACTTATTTATAATGGTGATGGATGAGTTAACAAAACATATTCAAGATGAAGTACCTTGGTGTATGTTATTTGCAGATGACATTGTATTAGTGGAGGAGTCTAAGGAAAAAGTTAATAGAAAATTGGAACTATGGAGAGAAACATTAGAAAGCAAAGGCCTCCGACTTAGTAGAACAAAGATAGAATATATGGAATGTAAGTTTGATCATTTGACTACTTCAGAGGACATAGAAATTAAAATTGGCACACACTGCATTCCCCAAAAGGAAAGTTTTAAATACCTAGGGTCAATTTTTCAAAGTGATGGAAGAATTGATGGAGATGTTACACATAGAATTTATGCTGGTTGGTTAAAATGGAGAGGAGCATCAGGTATTCTTTGTGATAAAAAGATACCATTAAAATTAAAAGGTAAATATTATAGAGCAGCAATTAGGCATGCCATGTTTTATGGTTCTGAGTGTTGGACAGTTAATCATCAACATGTACAAAAGATATCTGTGACAGAAATGAAGATGTTGAGATGGATGAGTGGTCATACAAGAAAAGACCGTATACATAATGAGGTTATTAGAAACAAATTAGGAGTGACACCAATAGAGGATAAAATGAGAGAACATCGTCTAAGATGGTTTCGACATATAGAAAGAAGATCAAAAGAAGAACCTGTAAGAAGGTTAGAAAAACTAAATTGGGAAAGTATTAAAAGAGGTAGAGGACGACCACAAAAGTGTTGGAAAGAAACAATAAATAATGATCTAGCTTATTGGGAGTTAACTGCTAACATGGCACACGATAGGGATCTGTGGAAACAAAGAATCCATGTAGCCGACCCCGTCTAGTATGGGAAAAGGCTTAGTTGTTGTTGTTGTTGTTGATAATATCTCATAACATTGAAAAGGAACCTCAGTGTTTATAAGATATTATTCACTATCAAAGTAATGACTGGTCAACGTTATGTGATTTTTCCATGACACAGCACTAGACTCTCCCTAATTTAGGAATTCAGTTAAAACGTAAATAATTTCTATTTTGTTGAACATGAAGAAGTACAAGCATAAAGCATCAGAGTGTTCTACCTGGCACTTTAACAAAGTTCTGCCGAACATATCTCTTTGCTCATGATTTTGCTTCTTAGGAATGATGACACCATGTGACATTCTAAGGTAGTCTTTAATGGGTGTGAATTGTGTTTATCTTCTTGCAGGCCATTACAGGAGATTCTGTATTGTTAAAGTTTGAGAAGGCTAAACGTGCTCTTGAGGACAGTCTCAATCTTGTTGAAGACATTGTGCCTCAGGCCACTGGTTGTCAGGTAAGACTCACTCACGAGTGTTTTAGTTGGTGATGCACTCATGTAGATGATGCCCTGCATATCCTGAATCGATAAGTGTACAAGCATGACACTTTGTAGATCATAAAACATTTGCACTATTAGTAGAACTTTACAGTTCAGGGGAGATGCAGTATGAATGAAAGAACTTCATGTCGGGGTTTGTGCAGAATTTATGTGATGCATTAATGGAAGAGAACCATGTAGTTAATGTTCACATTTACTAATAAAAAGATGGAACACTTTAATTTAAGAGATAAATATCCAAGTGAATTAAGTAAAGTGACTTAAAAAAAGTAGCTTGATGCATCCTAAATTCAAATATCATTGTGTCAGGATCCTATATGATCAGTTTCCAGTTTTCACCTACAGGTTAGAATCTACAGTCTAGGAGTTAATGGCCTTTGGATGATTTCAAGTATTTATTAAATAATACAGGCACTAACTGGAGGTCTCCCTCTGGTGTGTTTGTCTATGGTGTCATATTCTTTCACGCGGTGCTGTTTGTAGCGTAGCGTAACGCATGTCGTCTTTTCCTATGATAGGCAGCCATATTGTAATGTTTCGTAATTTTTTTCAAAAGTACTTTTAAAAATGAAGAAAAATTCTAACAAGGTGTGTTTGGATGATTTTAAAAGGTTTTTCAACATGAGAGATTTTGTAACACTAACGAAGGCATGCGATTTATTAGATAGCAAGAAATCATAATGTCTTATGCCCAAAGATTTTTAAGAACTCCACTAGATACAAGGTTCTAATGATTTCTATAATGTACCGATGCTTTCGTTCGGCAATACTATTTTGTTGAAGAGTTTTAAAAGATATTTGGTGAAGAATCCCATAATTTTTAAGATACCTTTCAAATTCATTTGACACAAATTCTCCTCTCGAGTAAGATCTAAATATCTTTATTTTAAAATAAAATTGATTCTTAACAAGGTTATGAAAAGTAACAACATTTTTAAAGACATTGGATTTGGCCTTTAATAGATATACTCATGTATATCTAGTAAAATCATCAATAAAGATGATATAGTAGGAGACTTCTCCTTTTGACATGATGGGTGTGGGATCCCAAACATTCAAATGTACCATTTCAAACGGTTTGCCTCTAACATAGGTTTTATTTGCAAATGGAAGATGTTGCATTTTGCCAATAACATAATCTTTACAAGAGAAATTTAACATTTTTTATTTCAATGGGACATTCATACAACTTTTGAATATTTAAATGTCTGGTCTTTTGTGCCATAGTTGTACATGACTTGACAAAACATTGAAAAGTCCAAAATTATGCATATAATCCATTATATAGAGTCCTCATTCTCTATGGTTACATCCAATCACCTTCTTTAAGAGGGATTCTGAATAATGAAACCCGTAGATGAGAAGGTTATAAACTTATAACACAACCATTATCTAATATTTGAGAAATAGAAAGTAAGTTTAAATTTAATTTTAGAACAAACATTAATTTTTTGGGTTACATCAAGGATCAACTTTAAGTCCATACTTATTTATAATAGGATTGATGAGTTAACAAAACATATTCAAGATGAAGTACCTTGGTGTATGCTATTTGAAGATGACATTGTGTTAGTGGAGGAGTCTAAGGAAAAAGTTAATAGAAAATTGGAACTATGGAGAGAAATATTAGAAAGCAAAGGCCTCCGGCTTAGTAGAACAAAGACAGAATATATGGAATGTAAGTTTGATCATTTGGTTATTTCATAGGACATATAAATTAAAATTGGCACACATTGCATCCCCCAAAAGAAAAGTTTTAAATACCTAGGATCAATTTTTCGGAGTGCTGGAAGAATTTATGGAGATGTTACGCATAGAATTAATGGTGGTTGGTTAAAATGGAGAGGAGCATCAGGTATTCTTTGTGATAAGAAGATACTATTAAAGTTAAAAGGTAAATATTATAGAGCAACAATTAGACTTGCCATATTTTATTGTTCTGAGTGTTGGGCAGTTAATCATCAACGTGTACAAAAGATGTCTCTGACAGAAATGAAGATGTTGAGATGGATGAGTGGTCATACAAGAAAAGACCGTATACATAATGAGGTTATTAGAAACAAATTAGGAGTGGCACCAATAGAGGAAAAAATAAGAGAATATCATTTAAGACGGTTTGAACATATAGAAAGAATATCAAAAGAAGAATAATCTAGCTTATTGTGTTGGAAATAAACAATAAAGAATGATCTAGCTTATTGTGAGTTAACTGCTAACATGACACATCATAGGGCTCTGTGGAAGCAAACAATCCATGTAGTTGACCCTATCTAGTATGGGAAAAGGCTTAGTTGTTGTTGTATTAATTTTTTGAATTGAAAAGTTTTTGTTTTGAAGGTTTCCTACTTTATCAACCTTTAGTTTTGTTCCATCAGTTGTAAACACGTGATAAAGGTTTTCTTATGCATGAATTCAAACATTTTTCATTGCAAGTCATATGAAATGTGTAATGAAATCGACGCTTAAATGTAATAGCAGAAGATCGGTGAATATCACCCGAAAAAGCCAATCACAAAGCCTTAGAAAAGACTATAAAATATATGCAACAAAGGCACAATGAAGTTGAAATAAATAAATATTTTTTAACCACAAAAGGCTTGAAAAATTATATACATGAGTGAGGTATTTATAGAAGATTACAAGAGGGAATTAGAGAGAGTACATGAGAAGAGGAAGAAGAGAGTGGAGGGGGTTGGTCATAGCTAGCCCCCAACGGCTAGTGGCCCTGGGGGCCCTTGCCCTAACAACCCGACTAGCCAGGGCCTGTCAAGACTGGGCCCGAGCAACCCATTTTCTAACACCCCCCTCAAACTAACAACTCTCTGACCTGAAGTTTGCCAATCAAAACTGAAATCGAGGAGCATGTTGAAACTGACTTACATTATGAACGACATGAGCAATCTCTGACCGTGTTATGGTAAGATAAGTGCTCCAACCATTTGTCTAGTTGTAAGATCACTCAAAAGTTCACCATCAATTAGGCGCATCTTTTAGTTGAGTACCTCAGGTGTCTCAACAACTTTGTCATATGTAATTCCTGATCGAAGGATATTATCATTAGTAAACTTAGTTTGTGATAAAAAGAATGCTCTATCATGACGAGTTACCTCAATGCCAATCAAATAAGAAAGTTGGCCAAGATCCTTCGTTTTAAACATTTTACCAAGTTCTTGATGATCGACATAGAGCAAAAGAATAACAATACCTACTGAGTACTTATAAACAAAGTTGTGTCAGTATAACAAATAGAAAAATCATGCAATGTCATGAATTCAGTTATTCTATCAAACCAAGCTTTGAGAGCTTGTTTGAGACCATACAAAGCTCTTTTGAGCTTTAAGACTTAGTTTCTAGTAAGATTGAGACCAGGAGGATGTTCTATATATACTTATTCCTTCAACCAACCATTCAAAAAGGCATTTTTAACATCTAACTTATAGATATTCCAATGATGAATTGCACATACAACTATATGTATTCTAACAATTGTCATTCTAGCCATAGGACCAAAGGTTTCTTGATAATTAATTCCATGCTCCTATGAGTAACCTTTGGCAACTAATCTAGCTTTATAGCGATCTAATGAACCATTACCATTAGTCTTAATTTTATAGACCCACCGACAACCTATAGTCTTTTTGTTTGATGGTCTAGAGACAACATCCCAAGTTTGAGTTCTATATAAAGCATCAAACTCTACGTTCATGGTATGAATCCAGTCTTGTGATAACTGAACTTCCTTAAAGGTTCTAGGTTCCTTTATAGCTTAAATATTTGTTACCAAGGCTCTATGTCTCGGTGAAAATTTATCATAGGAGACAAACCTTTCAAGAGGTCTAGAATCACGGTTTGACCTTCTAGTAATTGATACAATTCTCCTAGCATAATATTGATCATAAGGTGTAACATGATGCCTTGAAGTCATTTTCATCAAGGTCATTTTCTACATGAATTACCTCTTCACCTAAAATATCATTCAAGAAGGAATAAGATGAGTCATGAATAGAACTAACATCATCCATGCCTTTAAAAACATATTTATTTTAAAAAAACTTACATCTCGCGATACGTAAAGTTTGCCATTTTTAAAATCATAACATATATACTCTTTTTTATTTATTCCATATCCTAAAAAAATACATTCTATCGCACGAGAGGATAGTTTATCATCTTTGTTACTGTAAATAAAATATTTGTATCTAAAAATACGCAGTCTAGAATAGTTGGGAGAAACTTTAAAGAGTTTTTCTATAGGTAACAAATTTTGTAAAATCGAAAAGGATATTCGATTAATTAAATAACTTGCAATCATAATAGCTTTTGCCCATAAATTTTTAGGAATATCACTTAATAAAAGCAAGGGTATTGTGGTTTCGAAAATATGTCGATGTTTACGTTTCAAAATACCATTTTGTTGGAGAGTCTTAGTATAAAAGGTTTGAGGTATGATTCCAAATTTATCGAGATGGTTTTTAAATTCTTTTGACATAAACTCCCTCTTGAATCCAATCTAAAAATCTATGGAAATAACATAGTAGGAAATCCATCATTTAGATAAAATAGGTGTTGGTCCCCATACATCCGAGTGTACAATTTTAAAGGATTTTGTAGAGATGTGCGTTTTGTTCGAAAAAGGTAGATGTTTCATTTTATCAAGTACACAATCTTTGCAAGATTTTTTTTAATATTATTTATTCCAAGAACATGATACAACTTTTGAATATTAAGATGTTATAATCTTTTGTCATAGGAGGGCATCACTAGTAAAGACATTAGCATATCCTAAACTGTATAGGTAGTCCATAATATAAAGTTTGCCCTCCCTATGGCGACGACCAATCACCTCCTTCGAGAGGCGATCATATACATTATACAATACATCCCATAGATGAAAAAATTATAACACAATTTTTATCTGAGATTTGAGATACAGAAAGTAAGCTTAAATTTAATTTTGGAACAATAATTTTGGAAATTTAAAAAATTTTGTTTTGTAAGTTACCAATTTTATTAACACTCAATTGTGTTCTATCCGCAGTATAAACACATCATAAAGGTTTTCAAACACATGATTTTAAAATGTTTTCATTGCAAGCCATATGAAATGAGTCACCAGAATCAAGAATCGAAGAACCAATACCTTGAACTTGATTAGTTGAAGAAGAGCAAACCGCATCTATTGTTGCTTTGTCTTTGATTTGAGCTTAAATTTTCTTTATTTTTTCTTCGTGTGCAACAATAGAAGGTGAAGCTTATTATTCTACTAATGCCACCTTCCTTTTCAACTACCTTGAACTTGATTAGTTGAAGAAGAGCAAACCGCACCTATTATTGCTTTGTCTTTCATTTGAGCTTCAAGTCTCTTTATTTTTCTTCGAGTATAACAATAGAAGATAAAACTTGTTCTTCTACTAATGTTACATTTCTTTTCAACTTAGGTTAATTTGGCCTTACGTGTCCGACCTCTCTACAATGATGGCAAATAATCTCTTTTCTTGCTTCTTCACTTTTGAATTGTGGACACAAGGCCTTCATATTTGCTCTAGGTTTTTATGCGACTAAGACAGTGTCTCTTTGAAGTCTAGTTTCATTCATTCTTGTTTTTGTCATTTGGAGATCTTTAAAAACCTCTTATTTTGTAAGAAAAGGTTTTCGATGGATAAGAGATGATCTTACCCCTTCAAATTCTTTTCAGAGACTTCTTAGAAATTGATATACAAAATTCTCATTATCCTCACATTTTCTCTCACTAAGACATTATGTACCTTTCTTTTTGTAGTCATATAATTAATTCCAAACATTAGAATATTCACCAAAAAATGTATTTACCCCTTTATCTCCTTGTATAAGTGAGACCAATTTGTCTATTAATGTCATTCTATAAGCCACATCGCTTTGAACATGGGAATTTTTTTAAGTATTCACATTGCTTCTTTAGCGTTGGTGAAATCAGACAAAGTGTTCATAGTGTGCTTATTTATGTTGTTCATGAGCACCCATAGAATTGTTCTATGACCTCCTTCATAGCCCTATTATTTCATATAATTTTTCATAGATTAGGCCCCATGTCTTATAGTTCGAGGGTGTTAAATGAAAGTTAAATCCCTCTTTATCCTTCATATTTGAAGGAGAAAAAGAAACTAAAGAGGTAAACTTAGAAGATACGATCAGCATTCTTCTCGAAGTGATGATCAATATTTCAATGATTGTAAAAACGACTATGATATCATGTAATGAAGTCGATGCTTTAATGTAGTAGCGAAAGATCGGTGAATATTACCTAGAAAAACCAATCATAAAGCCTTAGAAAAAGGCTATAAAACATATGCAACAAAGGCATAATGAAGTGAAAATAAATAAATATTATTTAACCACAAAAAGCTTAAAAAATTATATACATGAGTGAGGTATTTATAGAAGATTACAATAGAGAATTAGAGAGAGTACAAAATAAAGCATTCGAATCAAGTAATCAAAGAGTCACACCTTAGTGTCATAGTTAGAAGTAGAGCATACCACACCAATGATTGCCTTCTCCTTTAATTGTGCTTGAAGAAGCTTTACTTTTTCATGGAGAACAATAATTGAGGAAGAAGAGTTTTGTTTATCTACCAAGGCCACCTTCTTTAATCTTGGGCAGATAGGCTTAATATGTGTGACTTCTTTACAAAAGTAGCAAATAATTTCTCTCTTTGTATCACTTAATCCTTTGGAGCAGCAATTAGGCTTGCCATGTTTTATGGTTCTGAGTGTTGGGCAGTTAATCATCAACATGTACAAAAGATGTCTGTAACAGAAATGAAGATGTTGAGATGGGTGAGTGGTCATACAAGAAAAAACCGTATACATAATGAGGTTATTAGAAACAAATTAGGAGTGGCACCAATAGAGGATAAAATGAGAGAATATCGTTTAAGATGGTTTGGACATATAGAAAGAAGATCAAATGAAGAATCGGTAAGAAGGTTAGAAAAACTAAATTTGGAAAGTATTAAAAGAGGTAGAGGACGACCACAAAAGTGTTGGAAAGAAACAATAAAGAATGATCTAGCTTATTGGGAGTTAACTGCTAACATGGCACAGATAGGGATCTTTGGAAACAAAGAATCCATGTAGCCGACCCCGTCTAGTATGTGAAAAGGCTTAGTTGTTGTTGTTGTTGTCTCACTTAATCCTTTGATCTTGAAATGTAAAGGTCAACATATTTTAGTGTATGCTCCAAAACTTATGCGGTCAAGGCAAAATCTTTTTGATGCTGGGCTTCATTAAGTCTCGTTTCTGCCATTTGGAGGTCGACAAGAACCTTTTTTTTAGTGAGAAGGGCTTACAATGTATAAGAGATGATCTTTTTCCTTCGAATTACTCTCTAAGAATTCTCAAAAGTTGTTATACGAAATCTTCGTTTTCTTCGTATTGTCTTTCACTAAGACATTGTGTACACTTCTTTTATATTTATTTAATTGATTTCAAATATTAGAATACTTGCAATAGAACTCATTCACCCTTTTGTCTCCTTATTTTAGTAATGACATTTTATCACGTAATGCCATCTTATGTGCTGTATCACTTTGAACATAGGATTTCTTAAGTATTCCCATGCTTCTTTCTCATTGGTAAAGTCAGTCAATTTGTCTCTAATGTGATCATTCATATTATTCATGAAAACCCATAAGATTGTCCTATGACCTCCTCCAAATTCCTTTTTTTGTTCCAAAGTGACATTTATAGACGGTTTCAACTTTGATCCACTCGTATAACCCCACAATCTTTTAAAATATATATAGTTTTTCATTGATTGGGCCCATGTTGTTGAATAAGAAACCATGGAGCATAAGGAAGAATAAATGATCAACAATGGAGGAAAAATGGTGGAGGTGTGCATGCATTTGCAGTCGCCACACACTCTCTCTCACCTTTTCTTATTTCTGTTAGTGTAGTGTTTTAAGTTTTTTGTTTAAAAGTTTATGTATTTCAAATGTAAGTGAATGTCTAAGTGTTTGGACCCAATGGATCGGATCAGATCCATTGGGAATCATGTCTTGTTAGTAGGAGTATTTTTGTCTTTTAAGTTAGAATAGGATTAGTATAAATTCTGTTTTGTAATTAGGGTTGAGTGCGAGAAATAAAAGAAGAAACAAGAAACAGTCGGTTGCCAACTGCAGGAGCCGATTCTGCTCTATTTGCATAATGAAGTGTTTGCTTATTTCTTCAATGATTAATTGATAAAATTTAATATGGTATCAGAGCATCTACAGGCTTTTTGAGTGGCGAGCCGAAGCAATCAGGTCTTGAAAAGATCAGAGGTAAGGAAGATTCAACCATCACAAAGTTTTTTCTTTTGTGGCAGACAGCGACAGTGAATGTTTGGTATGGTGTGTGATGTCAAGATAGTCTTGAAATGTTGTTTGTGAATCATAAAAAGAGAACATGCATAAAGAAAAGTGATCTCTGGCCGCAACAGTTCTTTGTCTTTTGTGGAAAGGTTAATGTTGTTCAACTAGTCGCAGCAATCCTTGAATTGTTTCTGATTTTGTCAAACGTTGGGCAGTCTGGCAGCCCTTGAATCTGTTCTACGTTGGTCAGTCCTTGAATCGTTTCTGATTCTGTCAAACGTTGGGCAGTCTGGCAGCCCTTGAATCTATTCTACTGCATCAGCCATCGTGGCACGTTGGTCAGTCCTTGATTTTATTCTGCTGCATCAGCATCGTGGCTTGGATTCTTCTTAATTCTGTCTAAGGTTCAAGTTTATCAACAATAATCTGCAAGTAAAGGACTGTTATAAAATCAATCTAATTTTTTCTTTGTGCATACAAGTCATCGTATCAATAGCAATTCCTCTACCAAATCAGAAAGAAAGGCATTGTGTGCTGTATTGGTACAGTTTTTTGTTCACCTGTTGCAAAGGAAACTAAGTTCAAATTACAGTAAATCACAATGGAAGGGAGATTTAAAGAAGAGGCAATACCAACAGTGTATGGAAACGAACAAAGATCAGAACCATTCTAAGTTACAAATATTCGGCTAGATGGAAAGAATTATAGAGAGTGGGCTCGATTTATCGAACTTGTATTACGGTCCAGGAGAAAAACTTCTATTATCAGACAGGATTCATCATCCCTAGAAGGAAGGGGTGCCGACTACGAACGATGGGCTAAAGATGATGCTCTTGTAAGTTCATGGCTAATACAATCCATGAATCCCTCCATCAGCAAGACTTTTATGTATATGGAATCAGCTGCGGAAATTTGGCCTGCAATGGAAGAGGCTTACTTCAGACAGAAGAATATAGCAAGAGAATATGAGATAATTGAAAGAATAAGAAATGCTGCCAAGGAACTAGATCAGTAAGCGAGTACTATGGAGAATTACGAGAACTTTTGAATGAACAAAGACATATTATAGAAAATAAGTGGTCACTGTGTCAAAGAGATGACTGCTGAAAGAGAAATTCGAAAAGTATTTGATTTACTCTAGGGAGTTTCACCAGAATATGAATCTATAAAGTTAAATATTCTAAGCAAGGAAGAACTTCCATCACTTGGAACAATTTATTCACTTTTACTGAGGGAAGAAGATCGAAAGAATTTAGAGAAGGGTGAACATATACAAACTGACAGATCCTCTTTTATTGGTAGAGGACAGGGTAATTATCAGAGAGGAAGAGATTCATTGAAGCAGAGGAAGAGATAGAAATCAGAATTATGGCAATCAGAATTATGATGAAAAGATGAAACTACTGTGCACTCATTGTGGTAAACGAAGACACACACAGGAAAATTGTTGTGAAATTATTGAAAAACCTCTTGAATATAAGGATTATGGCATAAAAACCATGGAATACAAAGATTATGGCAGCCATGTGGCAACTATGTCTGACAAGAAAGCAGAGGTAAATCCTATAGATGAGATGGCAGAGTTGAAGAAACAGATTGCAAAAATAGAAACACGCCTACGGGATCAACCTTCAACCTCCAACCTCTTCATCCAAGAGAGAATCAAGTCCCCCTACTTCCAACAGTATTAGTGGTAATTACTCTTTTAAAGATTCTACGCCTTTTTCTAATTGGATAATAGATTCAGGGGCTACTAAACATATGGTAAGAAACAAAACTAATCTTATGCAGTATGAAATGACTTCGACTCCTCAGTATGTAAAAGTAGCAAATGGTTCTTTAATTCCTATGGAAGGAAAATGTGCAATTCAGAGGAATAGTTTTAGACTTAACTCAGTGATATATATTATGAAATTTCCAGTAAATCTACTTTCAGTAAGTTCTTTGGTTAGAGATATGAATTGTACAGTTACATTCTCTCCATATGGTCGTGTTTTTCAGGATTTGAAGACGGGAAGAATCTTTGGTCGTGGTGAACTATACAATGGTTTATACGTACTATTTGGTGACCAGAATTTAAGGCAGAAAAGAGCATTTGCAGTTGTTACTATTAAAGAAGAAATAAAAATTTGGCATAGTAGATTAGGACATTTGCCTGTTTCAAAAATAAGAGAGTTTGTCTCATTTTTAATTCCTAGTGATGTGATTATTCAATGCGATGTATGCCAAAGAGCAAAACATCATAGATCAACTTTTCCTAGTAGTGAATCAAGATCAACTGTTCCTTTTGAGTTAATGCATTCTGATGTTTGGGGACCATGTGTAATACCTTCATTGAGAAATTTTAAGTACTTTGTTACTTTTATTGATGATTTTTTCAGACTTACTCTTGTTTATTTGATGAAGTGTAAGTCAGAAATATCTTCGATTTTTCCACTTGTCCATAATCTTATTAAGACCCAGTTCGGTTATACTATTAAAACTCTCAGGTCTGATAATGGTGGAGAATTTTGTAATATTTATATCTTCAAGCTCAAGGCATTATCCATCAGACTTCTTGTGTTTACACTCCACAGCAAAATGGTGTGGCAGAAAGAAATAATAGACACATTTTGGAAATTGCTAGAACCTTACTTCTTGAGCACAATGTTCCAATTTTTTTTTGGCCAGAAGCAATTCTTACTGTTGTATATATCATGAACCGAATTCCAACTGTAATTCTTGCAGGGAGGTCCCCATTTAAGATGATTAAATCAGAAGATAATCCGTTTCATCTTACTCCTAGAATATTTGGATGTGTTTGTTATGTACATGTTCATTAACAGTTCAGAAATAAGCTTGATCCAAGGGCGATAAAATGTATCTTTATTGGATATTCCTGTGAAAAGAAAGGGTATATTTGCTATTATCCTAATTCTTATAGAAAGTATATTTCTATGGATGTGACTTTTTTTAAAACGACTCCATATTACAGTCATTCAAATGATACATCTAACTCTATTTTTGAAGAAACAATTGTTATATCGAGGATTAGTACAAGTGAAGGATCAGAAGAAGAAAAGTCTCTTATAAAGACAGATTAATCCTCAGAAGAAAGCAGAATTCAAGTATACAAAAAGGGGGAGAGAAATATATTTGGGCACGGACAAACAGTTCCTATGAATCAAGGGGGAGAAATAACATCTTATTCAAGTGAAAATATAGAGACAACAAGAGATCAAAACTTATAAGACTCGGATATTCCTATTGCACTCAGAAAAGGGAAGAGATCATGCTATAAGTACCTAATTTCTCAATTTATTTCGTATAATCGATTATCAAAAGGTTACTATAATTTTGTGCTAAAGGCAGAAGTACATCTAATTTCGAAAAACTACTTTGAAGCATCTAAGAACAAGGAATAGGTTGATGCTATGAAGTCCGAAATTCAAGCATTTGAAAAGAATCAAACTTAGAAACTCAGCGATTTACCAGAAGACAGAAAAGCAGTCTCATGCAAGTGGGTATATACAATTGTGAAGTACCAAGCAAATGGTACAATCGAGCAGCTTTTAAAAACAAGATTGGTGATTATGAGGAAACATTTGCACCAGTTGCAAAGTTGAATTCCATTAGAATCCCCATTTCCATTGCAGCAAATTTGGATTGGGAACTACACCAAATGGATGTAAAATGCCTTCTTGAATGGTAAGCTAGAGAAGAGGAGGTCTATATGAAACTGCCCCCTGGATTTGAAGGAGAAAATAATGATGCAAAGTGAGTACCCAAGAGTTAAACAAATCCCTGTATGGATTACAAACAGTCCCCAAGGGCTTGGTTCACAAAATTCAGTACCACTATGAAGCAATTCGGACTATATACAAAGTCAGGCTGACCACACCTTGTTTGGCAGAAAAATCCAGGGGAAGGAAAAAGGGCTGTTCTTATAGTCTATGTAGGCGATATGGTAATCACTGAGTAATGACACGCAAGAAATTGAACATCTCAAGAACTGTTTACAGGCAGAATTTAAGGTTAAAGATCTTGGACAGCTACAATACTTCCTTGGGATGGAAATAGCTAGAAGTAAAACAAGAAGGGTATTTTCATCTCCCAAAGAGAAATTACACTCTTGAGTTACTTAGAAACAGGGGAAGCTAGGGTGTAGACCTGCAGGTACTCCCCTAGACCAAAATTGGAAGCACAAGATTACTGAAGATGACCACTCCAGTTGAGAAAGGGATAGGTATCCACGCCTTGTAGGTAAACTGATCTACCTATCTCTTCCTAGACCAGACATTGCCTATAGTGTTAGTGTAGTGAGCCAGTTTATGCACTCTCCAAAAAAGGAGACATCTGGAGGGCTGTAAACCAGATTCTCCGCTATTTGAAAAAAGCACTCCTGGAAAGATTACTATTCAGGAAGACTGAAAACTCAGAAGTGTTGAGTGTTTTGCAGATGCTGATTGGGCAAGTTCTCCTATTGATAAACGTTCCACAGGATATATAACATTGATTGGAGGCAATATACTATCATGGAAAAGTAAAAAACAGTCTGTGGTAGCAAGGTCGACAGCCGAGGCAGAATACAGAGCAATAGCATCAGGTATGTGTGAAGAAAAGTGGTTGCATTTTTTACTTGGCTTGTTCGCAAAAAAACCTATTTCTATATTCTGTGACAACAAGGCAGCGATACAGATAGCCTCAAATCCAGTATATCATGAGAGAATAAAACATATTGAAATAGATTGTCATTTTATATGGGACATCGTACATGCAAAGGAATTTCAGTTAGAACATATGTAATCAGGACATCAATGTGCAGACATTCTGACAAAAGCAGTTCCTAGAGATCTACTTCAGAGATTGGGCAGCAAGTTGGGTGTAACATCTATCTTTCACCCAACTTGAGAGGGAGTGTTAGTGTAGTGTTTTAAGTTTTTTGTTTAAAAGTTTATGTATTTCAAATGTAAGTGAGTGTCTAAGTGTTTGGACCCAATGGATCTGAATCGTGTCTTGTTAGTAGGGCTATTTTTTGTCTTTTAAGTTAGAATAGGATTAGTATAAATTTTGTCTTGTAATTAGGGTTGAGTTGAACACGAAATAAAAGAAGAAACACGAAGTAATCGGCTGCCAACTGCAGGAGCCGATTCTGCTCTATTTGCAGAATGAAGTGTTTGCTTCTTTCTTCAATGATTAATTGATAAAATTTAATAATTTCATCTAATAGGGTTTAAGCTCTATTAGTTTATTATGTACATAATTGAGTTGGACAAAAAATACCCCTAATAAGTGACTTGAAAATAAAGCTACCTTTAACTTCAACTAAGAACAAACTAAACATTCTAACACACATAAAAGGACTTAATCCAAATGACCCTTCTAATACTCCCCCTCAAGTTGAGAGGAAAATATTAGAACTCTCAACTTGCAAGTATACGTTGTAGAACTCATTTTGATATTGTTTTGGTAAGTATATCCATAACTTGATCACATGACTTCACATAGATTAACTAAACTTTTCCACTGGCAACTTTTTCATGAATAAAATAACAATCAATCTCTGTGTTTCGTTCTCTCATGTTGTACTGGATTTGAAGCAATTTGGATAGTTGCTTTATTATCACTAAACAATTCAGTGGGACCTTGATTCTGAATCTAGAGTTCCCCCAATAATGATTCTAGCATTAAACCTTCACATATTCCTTGTGTCATTACTCAGTATTAAGCTTCAACACTGAACCTTGCAACCACATTTTGTTTCTTACTCTTCCATGACACCACATTACCTCCGATTTGAATAATATAAGCAAATATGGACTTCATTCATATCTTCTTTAGAGCCTACGCAATCTGTATCTATAAAGATTTCAACCTCTTTATGTCCTTGTTTGGAGTAGAGTATCCCAAGTCCTTGAGTAGATTTCAAATATCGCAATATTTTATATATTGCTTCCATATGATATCTTGTTGCTTGATACATAAATCTGCTTACAATGTCAACTGCATACGATATGTCAGAACGTGTAATGGTCAAGTAAATGAGTATTTCAACTGCATATGATTGGTTATGTCTATTGGCTACCAATCTAGCTTTATACCTCTCTATGCTTGCATATGCTCTGTACTTAATTGTGTACACCCACTTACAACCACCTTATTTTCTGTATGATGGAAGGTTTGTCAACTCTCATGTCCCATTCCTTTCTAAAGCTTATAATTCCTTATTCATAACTTCCAGCCACTTATGACTGGACATTGCTTCCTCTGCGTCTACACGAATGGGTTTCACATTTGCATTTAAGATAAAATTCTTATAGTTTTTGAACATACCTTTGTACGATACAAATTAAGAGATGGGTTGAGAACACATTCTTTTTCCTTTTATGATTGTAATGGGAAGTTCCAACTCCTCTATGGTTGGATCTGAAGTTGGATGGGAGTCTTGAGACATGGTTATTTGCTCTTGGGGACAAAATATGTTTATGGTTCCTCGATGGTAAACATTCCATTCCCTTCTTCCATTTGTTTTTGTTTTTCAAATATATCTTTGTATTCATTTTGTTTCTTCACCTGGTCTTCCCAATTATAGTTTGGAACAAAGGGTAATATTGTAGGTACCTGAGTTGGAGGAGACTTTGGATATAACTCCCCTTGTTGCCATAATAGAGTTGAAATTCAAAGAATGAGTCATCTAGAGAGATATAGGTGTTTTGGGTCTTAGGGTCATAACATTTGTAACCCTTTTGAATTAGGGAGTAACCAATAAAGATGCACTTGATTGCATGGGAATCAAGCTTGTCTCTATGGTGATTATGAACATGGACATACATCCGAAAATAAGTTGTACAAGAAATAGTTTTTGTTGAGGCAAAAGTAATTGTATATGAGGCTTTCCATTTAACAATTTGGTAGGCATTTTATTGATCATGAAGACAGAGGTCAGAACAACTTCACCCCAAAACGATTTAGGGATGTTAGCTCCGATGAGTAGGGCACAAGCTACTTCAAGGATGTGTTTATTTCTCCTTTCAACAACTCCATTATGTTGTGGTGTATAATCTCATGACTTTGAAGGTAGCTACTTGATGTTTGAGAAATATATTCTCCTCTTTTATCTGAACTAAGTCTCCTGATAGTTGTATAGAACTGGGTCTCAAATGAATTTATGAAATATAGGGAATATATGTGAGACCTCACTCTTAGATTTCAAAAGAAATATAGAAATCAACTTTGTATAATCATCAATAAAAGTCATAAAATAATGATGCCAATTAAGGGCATAGCAAGGATTAGGACCCCATATATCTAAATGAATCAACTTAGATGAAACAAAAGTTTTTGATTCACTTAAAGGAAATGAGCCACAAGTATGTTTTACCTTCTGGCATACCTCATAATTAATTGAAATAGATGAAGGAAGAGTACTAAAAGTCTTGAAAAATATGTTTCTAAGTTTAAAAATAGAAAATATGCTCCTAAGCTAGGGAGGCTTTCCAACTAAATCTCAGCACTGCTCTCGAGTGTGTCTTGTTTTTTCACAATGAGAATATTACAACTTATCTTTTTTTTTTTATAGAAGATATCACGACCTCTTCCTCTAGAGGAACCATGACCTCGAGAAGAAGTGGAGTAGAAAATGTTTCCCTTTCCTATGAGTGCTCATTAAGATGGGCATGAAGTAACCACACTCCCCCTTTCTAAAATTTTGAGATCCTCTTCTTTGATTAGGAGTGAGTAAACCCTCCCCAAGGAGGGAAGTTCTCTACTAAGTATATTTCCTTTGATTGACTCAAAGTCTTAAGATACTCCCCATAACAAATCACTTCTATCTTCTTTTGTTTGTGAGTTGATGCTACTCTATCTTCTAACACATGTTTTGTAGTTAAAGTTAATTGAAAATTGAAACCCTTTTCTTTCATTTCCAAGGAGTATAAGCTTCAAATGAGTGAACTTACTTGATAAATGCTTAAAGAAGTGAGGTAAATCTCTAAGTCCCTTTAATGGAGACTTCTAGGCTTTGGCACACTTTTTGAGGCAACGACTTGATAATCACGAAGAGCAGATAGACTTTGATACCATGTGATGAAGATGATACTTCAACATGTTGAATGGAGAAGTAAATATCCAATACACGTATAAGTCATCAAAGAATGACTATAAAAAGGCTTTAAAAAAATCTAGAATAATAGCAAATACACTCAAAAGAACGTATATAAATTGTCCAAGAAGACTTAACCGTTATTGAATACTTGGTGTGTATTTATAGAGTGGAGAGGAGAGAGGAGTGAAGTAGATAGTGGGCAGCCAATAGCATTTCGTTATTGGCTGCCGAAGATAGCCGTTGGGTATAGCTTAATGGCTAGTAAAGTAACCATTGGGCCCCTGGTGGCTCCGATGCTTGATTACATGTATGTACACTTTCATAATAAGAAAAATACGGTAAAATACCTAGATAAATATATGTATTTTAACACATACCGTGTCATTTGATATTGTACGACACATGCACATCGCTTTTGTGCGATATGAACATCCATACACTATTAGAATTCATGATATCGTGTTGTCCGAAATGGTACGATATATTGCTTTCTTTCGTTTTATTATGTGACTGACTAAAACCTATTAGAATTCATGATGGAGTTGAATATAGAATGTTAAAGATCAATTATCCTAGTCATGATAGAGTTGAACTTGTGAAGCTAGAGGTTCCTGATCTTAGTCTGGTCAGAAAACCTGTAAGAGATGGTGAAACCCATTTGTTAATTCACACTGAGATCTCCAAATAAATTCACTCACTGTATGCTACTTGTTGCAGATCATGGCGATTGTCAGTGAGCTTCAGGAAACTGTTTTCACACTTGATCAGCAAGAAAAACAGGTTGGTGATGATGTCATTGCGTTGCTCCAGCAGGACAGAAGTGTTGATAGTAGCAGCGATGACAAGTTTGAACTTGAAGCTTTTCATCAGGCGGCTTTAAAGTTAGGTATCACTTCTTCCAGAGCGGCTCTCACTGAGAGAAGAGCTCTTAAGAAGCTGATTGAAAAGGCTCACTGGGAAAATGACCCAAGGAAGGGGTCTATTGTTTCTTATTTATTGCATCTCATGAGGAAGTACTCAAAGCTTTTCAGAAATGAATGCGGAGATGATGTTGACTCTCAGGGATCTACTCCTCGTTCCCCAACAACCCAGTTTTCTCTTGAAGATAGTGCTGGTTCTAGACAAACTTTTGTTGATCAGCTTTCGAAAATTGTCTCTTTCGATGTTAAATCAAATGGCAGGAAGTCAGGCAACCTGCCGATAATCCCAGAAGAATTCAGATGCCCAATTTCATTGCAACTGATGTATGATCCGGTCATAATTTCATCTGGACAAACATATGAGAGAGTTTGCATAGAGAAGTGGTTCAGTGATGGGCATGACACCTGCCCAAAGACTCAACAGAAACTGTCTCACCTCTTTCTAACTCCGAATTACTGTGTCAAAGCCCTCATTACTACTTGGTGCGAACAGAATGGAGTGAGTCATCCAGAACACCCCCGTGATTCCCTTGATTTGGGTTATTGGCGATTGACATCATCCGGTTGTGAGAATACCAAACGCAGGTCAAGAGAGAGATTTAACTCTGGTCATGTAAAACCAGCTAAAGTTGTTCCTTTGGAGTACAGTGAAGGATTAAATGTGTCAGAAAAGCATGAGGAGACAGCGATTCAGGATATTGGTTTCAGAAATATCGAGATGGATCCAACTCAAAGGTACACAAAGATGCTGACTTCGCTTAATAGCGAGCTGGATGTAGAAGCACAATGTAGAGCAGTAGAGGAGATACGACTTTTGCTAAAAGATGACGAAGAGGCTAGGCTTTATATGGGAGAGAAAGGTCTTGTTGATGCCCTTGTGAAATTTTTGAAAACTGCGGTACACCTAGGGAATGACAAGTACCAGGAGTCTGGAGCTTTGGCTCTTTTCAACCTTGGTGTCAACAATGACAGGTAGTTTTCCAACTTTAACTTTTACTTGGAAGTATACATGCAATGTTGATGTTCAAGCTGTTATGATGAAGTTGTAAGGTTTGACTACTGACTGAGACTCCTTCAGTTAGACTGGCTACACCTACCTGATGAGTTATAACTTTGTTCTTTCAAGCTATGCTTCCTCTATGAGATAATTTATGCGGTAACCATGTGTTTCTGGTCGGACTCTGTATAATTGCCTGTCAAGTGCATGGTCCTGCTTGTCTGATGACATCTCAGGCTTTCATTCGTTTAGCTTACTTGTACAACTCCAACAACTATTTGAATGCACATACATAACGTGCTTCCATACTTGTCACAGAATCTAGTTTCTCACCTGTCTGTTGCCCGACTTTATGCGTCTTATTTCCTCTACATCATTAGCCCCTGTGGACATACAGAACGCCTTGCGTGCTTCTTTATGCTTATACATAGACTCGTGATGTATCACTACTAAAGTTCATCTTGATAAGTTGTTGAGGAAAGGCATGTTACGGACACTAAATTATGTATTATAATACATGATCTGGTGCTATTTCATTATTTTTGGGTAATAGTTTTTTACGAAGATGAATTCATTACGTCTTGTTGAGAGCAGTGGTATCAAGAGAGCTCACATCATAACTGCAATTTACCATGCTCAAGTAAAAGCAGAAGATGCGGCTAAATTATTGTATATTTGTAGGTCAAGGTTTTGCGGTACTGAGAACTTAAGTTCAGCTTTCTGGATTGCGCTTGACACTTACAAATCTGCCATATAGATTCTTTAGGTTTATATCCTTGTAATCTTTCAAACAGTTTCCTGTTTGAAATCTGTTTGTTAAATGTCAAGTGTTGACATTGTGCATTGAATTGCTTATGTGTGCGAGTGTTTAACAGGAACAAGAAATTGATGGTAGATGGAGGTGTTCTTCCGCTCCTTGAAGAGATCCAGCAATCAAGCGCCTTCGAAGCAGCCACTGCCCTTTACCTCAACCTTTCTTGTTTTGATGAAGCAAAAGCAATAATTGGCTCTTCTTCTAAAGCCATTCCATTCTTGGTCAGTTGTCTCCAGCAGACTAAAAGGCAATGCAAGCTCGATGCCCTCCAAGCTGTGTACAGTCTCTCCACACTTCCGAGCAATATTCCTCTTTTGCTGTCTGCCGGGGCAGTTCTCAACCTTGCTACTAGCATACTCAGTGGCTCGGAAAATAGTTGCCCTGAAAAGGTTATTGCAGTTCTCTGCAATTTAGCATCCACTGAACAAGGCAAAGCAGAAGTCATGATGTGTCCCAGCCTCATTGGTTTTCTTGCATGCACTCTTGACTGCGGCACACAAGTCGAGCAAGAACTGGCAGTCTCCTTCCTTCTGACGTTGTGTGTAGGAGATGAGAAATGCAGCCAACTTGTGTTGCAGGAAGGAATAGTCCCGTCTTTGGTATCGATTTCTATAAATGGGACACCAGGAGGGCAGGAGAAGGCACTGAAGCTGTTGATGCATTTTAGAGAAATGCGAGAGCAGGAAGAAGGGAATAGCGGCCCCGAAACCGTCGGAACTACTGTTACTATCACTACAACTGGAAACTCTATCGAAGAACCACAACCAAAAGAGGTAAAACAATTGTCCAAAACTAAAACGAAGAGACTCGGGAAGAGTCTGAAATCCATGTGCAAGCTGAAGTTATTCTCAATTTACCAATGTCAGTGAGGGTGATATCTATACAAAGTGTCTGCATAGTGTTTTTCTTTTCCCTTTTGAATAGCTTTTTTTCTTGTATAGTTCTGGGCCAAGTTGTAAATGAATGGAGGCATGCATATCTGTGGTTGATCTTCCTCTTCACTTTTTGAGACTGACGGTTGTGCAATGCCTTCCTGTTTCCGGGCACTCTTTAGTGCTCTGTGATGCTTATGTGGAGGCATTCATACTTCTGTAAAGCTGAAAAAGGTAATGGTGTCTTTGATAACATTCAGAAGCTGGAACAATTTCAATCACAGTTGGTGGAACTACACTATGGTGGTGTACGCACAATAGGATTAGCAGTTCCCCACTTTTTCTTTTCTGGGTACAAGGGGAAGGCTGAAGGCAGATGCCCGTCGTATCGAATTCATGACCTTCAATTTGTGAGTCGTCCCGTAGACAGGTGACATATTGCTCGTTGCTCAGCTCTTCCTGTCTTTGTCCTTCCTCTCAGGTAATGTGTGCAAGTGCAACGACAAACCTTGACAAAGAACGAAGAGTTTCATTATGCTCCACTTCTGTCACCACAAGATAAATGGATTGACAATCACCATAGAAGTCAAACATATCATCGTAGAGAACAATGAAACTGAAGGGATCAAGAAATACCCGGGGTGGGGGAAATAGAATCTGCAGCATCGAATATAGAACTACACAGTTACTCTAATGATCAAAAGAGAACCTCATTCATGTGTTCTTGGTGAATCCCACGCAACGCTCCTAGCTAAAGCAATGTATTTTCCGTATTTTTCCCTTCGTTAGAATCTAGCTCAGTTGGTAGAGCGCAAGGCTCTTAACCTTGTGGTCGTGGGTTCGAGCCCCACGGTGGGCGTTTCCTTTATTTACACCTTTTTTCCCCCTTCGGGCCATCTTTCATGTCCCGTAGATCAACTTGTCAATATGGCGTTTCCTTTATTTACACCTCCTTTTTTCCCCCTTCGGGCCATCTTTCATGTCCCGTAGATCAACTTGTCAATATGGCGTTTCCTTTATTTACACCTCCTTTTTTCCCCCTTCGGGCCATCTTTCATGTCCCGTAGATCAACTTGTCAATATGGC
This sequence comes from Brasenia schreberi, assembly GCA_036023115.1. Classification (NCBI taxonomy): domain Eukaryota; kingdom Viridiplantae; phylum Streptophyta; class Magnoliopsida; order Nymphaeales; family Cabombaceae; genus Brasenia; species Brasenia schreberi. The sequence continues at coordinate 20,799,589 of JAYKKT010000082.1, forward strand.
GTTTCCTTTATTTACACCTCCTTTTTCCCCCTTCGGGCCATCTTTCATGTCCCGTAGATCAACTTGTCAATATGGCGTTTCCTTTATTTACACCTCCTTTTTTCCCCCTTCGGGCCATCTTTCATGTCCCGTAGATCAACTTGTCAATATGGCGTTTCCTTTATTTACACCTCCTTTTTTCCCCCTTCGGGCCATCTTTCATGTCCCGTAGATCAACTTGTCAATATGGCGTTTCCTTTATTTACACCTCCTTTTTTCCCCCTTCGGGCCATCTTTCATGTCCCGTAGATCAACTTGTCAATATCGACTTTCGAGGTCAACCTTTTGCTTTTGTCAAACTATTCAAGAAACGGCTAAATGGGCTCTCTCGCGCGTTTAGATTATTTTGTCAACATCGATTTTTGAATTTTGCCATTTGCTTTTGTCAAACTATTCAAAGATATGCTAAATCCAAAGCTAAACCAAGAGGCACACGGTTCGTTGTTTGAAAGTACACCCGAACCTTGTGGGGTTATCAACTACGATAACTTGTTTTAAGGAATTCTAAGGATGTGTGATAAGAATGTGGGAAGGCGTCGACCTTCGTTCTTAGAAATACTCAACCGATTCTGTGAGTCTCTAAGAATTCTCAAATAAGTATCTCAATTAATTACTCAAGATCCGTACGAGAGTAATGCATGTGAGTGTTCTTAAGAGTCTTGACGTGACTCAAGAAATAGATAACCAAAACGAAAAAAAAAAAGACAATAAAAAGACTAAGTCAAGAAAAAAGAAAAATTCCTTTTCAAAGCGAGTGAATCGGAAAGGACTGAAATATGATGATTTCGTAATGCTTTTTTTTTTATAAATGGTTTTAGAGAAGGCCTTTTGGATTCTGTTCGTTTTCTTCTTCTAATATCGAGTTTGGAGCTTTAATTTTCCTTTTCTCCGCTACTTATTCATTAATTACCTATATTGCGCATAGGGGCAATGTCACCATTTTCTGGAAACCTGTTATCATCATGAATATTTCAGTTTCGATAAGTTCTTAGGGCTTCTGACTAGGTTTGAATTTTAGCGATAACACTTTCATATTAAGTGGGATCGGATACAATTCTTGATTCTTGACCTCTATGATGCTTGACCGTGTGCTTTTCTCAGATTTGATTCAGAGAAAGGGGTTCTACTTTTTTATTCCTTAATACTCTCAAAGCCACACTTTGTCCCTATTGATGTCTTACACCTTTTCATCGGACTCCACTTCTATAAATATTCAAATCATCTTAAGCATGTCTCTCATTTCTAAGATAAACTTTAACAGGTGAATAATTTCAATAGTTGACCTTGTCGATACATTCATGTCGATAGGTTTTATTATGCCTGTACTTGTCTCAACTTTAACAGGTCTTTCCGCTGTTTTTTAAGATATTAATAATTATTTTTACCCTTATTTAGCAAATTTTTGGTTGTTTGCTTTGTTCTTATATATTGTATTACTGTATCATTTCATTATATTATATTGAATAATTTGTAAGAAAAGTATCATGTATAATCTTGTATTAGAGTAATCATCATTTCAAAAGCTTTATCATGAACATGTTTTATATATAGATATGTGTGCATGTGTGTATGAGACAGAGAGTAGTTTTCCAAACTTCAACATTTTCAAAGAGTGGATCCACAACTCTAATGACTAAAATATTTCTTATTATATGTGACAGACACACTTACTAACAATAAGACAAAATTATTCGTTAATCCACATGCAGGCCACAATCGTTCATGGATTCATACACTACAAAGAAAGACGTCTAAGAATATTGGAACACTGAACAAGCAACCAACCAAACTCACATGCATGAATGTGAGGTCAAGCCATGTGATGCATGCCTTAGTTTATGAAAGGGGTGATATCCAGGCATCATTATATTCACAAGGGATTTTCTCCAAGATAAACAATGGTTATACAGCATAATCAACCCGTTTTACGCAAAGTACTTCGTAAACCGATGGCACACGAGTGCTAGCATACTAGAAGAAGAGTTGAATCTAAGGGTCATGGTTCCGAAAACCATGATTCTGTATTTGATTTGTAAGTAAACATGATATTTTTAGTTTTATAACGAGATGAGATAGCAACAAGAGAGAAAAAGAGGTGCTTTGGTTTTCTTATGATGTCCATGGGTTTAGTTTGTACGGCACTTCTCCTCTTGTGCCTACGTTTTTTTTATTTAGGATTGGGCCTATGCAACTATAATTCCATGCCAACACGAGATTTTGCATTTGATGTAAAACGAAACTTAGAATTGAATTACAAGCACAAAAAGTCATCATGGATGTGGCCATGTTCTTTATTTAGGGTTGCGTGATGCATTTGTTTGTGTGCCCCTATCACATGGCGAACCGTTGTCATGGTTACGGTAGTTGTGTATTTGTATGTGTCTTATTTTGAATCTTTATGATCTAGTTGTGGTTTCGAATGTACACCTAGGTCGAGACAAGGAGATATTAGATTTATTTGATTCAGAAAATTTTATGCTTCTTAATGTGCAACAGCCTCATTATGATTAAGGTTGGAGTTTGGAGCTAGTCTAAGAGCTTGAATTTGCTTAAATACCAAGCTGAAAAAATGAGAAGACCCTAATACAATTACCTCGAGGTATAATATATATATAGTAGCGGATGGTAGCGGTGATGAGAGAGAGAGAGAAAGTTGTTAGAAAGCCTCTCATAGTACTAATCATTACTACAGTTTGTGCGGATGGGTAGCGGTGATGAGAGAGAGTGAAAGTTGTTAAAAAGCCTCTCATAGTAGACATTACTAATCATTACTACAGTTTGTGCGGATGGTAGCGGTGATGACATTTATCGGATTTAATGCACTCATATTTAATGACATTGAACCTCATGTCAATGTTGACGGATATGTATATTGTCCATGCGATTGAACATACCGTATAGATCTTCTAGTAGAATATGATATAAAAGGGTATCTAGCAACTCAAAGTTTTCTATATTATATATAGTATAAGACTTAACAAGCTTTCATTAGTAGAAACAAACTTAACTGACCATGTACATGTGCAAGTTGAACACGAAAATGCGGGGATGAGTCACAACGAACCGAAATACAAGCCACTTGGTTCATATATGAACCATAAAAGGAAACTGAAACACATACCATGAAGGACATAGACCGTGTTTGCAAAGGGGTCGACGCAAGGGAAAGGGCCTTTATCCAATAGATGGGCAATCAGGGGTTCCACCCATTTTCCGACACACACACACACATATATATATATATATATATATATATATATATATATATATATATATATATATATATAGAGAGAGAGAGAGAGAGAGAGAGAGAGAGAGAGTAGCTTGGGTTCGATTTGGTTCTTGGTTCGATTCTGATTCCAGCAAGTTTCTAGCCCGGTTTGGTTCTGATTGGAACTACCGGGTCGGTTTGGAAGTCAAGACGAAGGAAAACAAATTCTTTTAGTAGTACCATAAAGGACATGTATATTTGCAAATAACCCCAATATTTACCTGGACACAGTAGCTTTTCCATCCCAACTTACCTGCCTTGTGTTGCTGTTGACACAAACCCGTAGAAGACCCAACCCAGTCTTCTCATAGTACTGCCGACTCGTTGTAATTCTCCCTTTTAACACCAACTGTGGATGGTTCTTCCGTTCGAACTTAGCTGCTTGGGTTGACATGCTTTTGGCACGAACACGAACTGGCATGACACTAACACGATACTGAACACAAAACTCCCCATTATGGATTTCAGCTCCTTCCTGTATCCAGAAAGAGGTGGTTCTCAAACATATCACTACAAAAACTGAAGACTAGTGCCTGGTGGAATGCATTGTTTAACATGCTCAAGCACATCTGCGGGTTCGATTTTAGCAGGAAAAAACTTGATGCTTCAGTTTATGGTTCTAGTCTTGAAAAGGAACCAAATCAAACCATTATATATACATATAGATATAAATCTTTATAAGTTTATGTATATGAACTTTATAACCTCATGTACATATATAAAATATAAATCATAAATCCAAAATAATCTGATGACATAATATATTGTATTTAGTAAAACTCTTAAATAAATGGTAGCATGGTTTAGAACTGAATCAAACCAGAACCAATGATTTGGTTTGGTTTCGTTCTGGTCATAACACGGTTTGATTCGGTTCTCTAAAAATAGAGAAGCGAGACTAACGGTTTCGTTAGAGTTTGAGACTATAACTAAACCAAACCGAGCCATCAAGTGGTACACTAAATTAACCAAGTTCAGATTCCCCTGCACACACACACACAACACACACACACACACACACACATATATATATATATATATACATAGAGAGAGAGAGAGAGAGAGAGAGAGAGAGAGAGAGAGAGAAAGACTTTAATGAAAAGGTCACACCCGGTCCCGTCGGTCAGGCTGGAATTTATTCTCCCACGCCATGAAGCGCGAGCCACCGTACCTGGCGAGGTCCATTGAACGCGTCTCATTCTGCTGACTTACGTCCGGTCGCCATCCTCCTTCAAGCTTCTGTCATTACTTTAATTTCCTAAGTTACCCTCGTTCAGTCTCATACCTGCCAGGTTTGAAACCGGTTCAGCGGTTTAAACCATTTTTTTAGTTTTTCCGAAAATTTTAGAAATTTTATATGCATTTCAGCTTTAAACGGGTTGAGATTCATACCAGAACCAAAACTAGACCCAAAACCAGAAACAACTCGATTCTGGTTTCGTTATGTTCCTGGTTTTACGAGAATTGAAATTGCCGGTTCCAATTCACCTCTAACCAAACGGGTGTTTGATTGATTCAACAACACAACCCGGAAAATCAAAGTGTCGAGTTAGGAGTTAGGCACACTAGGTCAGGTATGTGTCGGCTCCAAGCAACCAGACAAAAGTTGGATAGTGTGTAGGTTGAACCGGGTCTGACCCAATTGTACACTATATATTGGGGTTTAAACCGGGTCCATCCGTAGCCTCACCAAACCTATCAGTCTTGGTTTTAGATGACCTGAAAAAGGGTTGGGTCAGGGTTAATCTAAGCAGTGGCCCGACCCGGACCAATTGCCCGTCTCAGTGTAGATCGGCCACTGACCCGACTCCAGTCTAATTGAGATTAAGGTTAATCCAATCAGGCTGAACTTAGTAAAGGATTGCAATATCCAAAGAAAGAAATCCAATGAATCAAAATCATACATTCTCCGATATTTCCGGATCCACATCATTCTTCTCACCAAGGATCCGTGAAGTGTCTGCCCATATCCATTAATTTATTTGCAGACAGTTACAGGTATTCGGGTCAAGAGTCCTTTTCAGTTCTGATTGTGAAAGACACTCCTTTAGACCAGTATCAATCGACTCGGTACGCCTGAACGACTCGTAGAACCGAGTCTATCAATCTACAGCCATCCCACTTCAGTGGCGTGGCAGTCTGTCATTTTGGGTTGTTTTGGTGTCAAGAAACACCCTCTCATCTTACTTTTATCAATATTATATCAACTTTCTCTCAGATAATCTCATTATAGATTCAACCTTTTCTTAAATTACTACACATCCACTTCAAAAGAGAGAATCATCTTTATTTGGATCAAAAGATTATATCTAATCCAATAAGCTTGGGTTCTTGTAGCCAGTCGACTATGAATTCCGAAGGTACTGCTTTGCATTTTGGAGATTGATGTAACAGCCATAATCCTTTGAATCAGACACGGGAACAAAAAGAGAACACGATTGGAAGACAAATTGAGATTCAGTACTATTTGCATCCGAACCCAAATGAGCCAAACCCTTGAAACAGATTAGTTAAACAAATTGGGTTTCAATAATATTTGCATCTGAACCAAATGGGCCAAATCCTTGAAATAGATTATCTGAATCAATGTGGAATCCAATTAGTTAACTCACATCATAGGGAACCCGATTAGGTTGGATTTATACTAGGATCTGGACAAAATCCAACCCGTTGATATCCGTACCGACAAGCTTGGGTTTGCTGAGACTCGATACATAACCGAGTCGAGTCGGACTCACACACGCAGACTCAATCACTGCAACCGGGTGTAAATGAGTGAGAAGCCAAGTTTCTCCGTTCGAATTCTAGTGAGAGAGTCAATTACTGCGATGGGATGTACATGAGAGAAAAGGCATTTCACATTGTGGGTTCTCTCACTGTTGACACAATCTGTCTGTTCGAACTGTCTCTCACAGTAGACGCCATATCTGTCTGTTGAATCCTGTTGTGGGTTCTCTTACTGCCTAAATTCATGAACGCGCAATTCTCTTCCCCTGGACAATCGCACCATACAATCTCTCTCTCTGTCTAACACCATGATTCCATTTCTAGAATCCTATTTTGATTGTTCCAAACCTCTAATGGAGAATCTGTTCCTCTTCCTTCTATCCCATTGAAAAGGCATTTATCATCGTCGTCGTTCTTGTATTGTTCATCATCATCTTCTATCTCTCGCTAAGCATGTATTCAAACCAGTCGCAGATGGAGGGCGGGCTCATGCGCTACAGGTCCGCGCCGAGCTCCTTCCTTCAGAGTCTGGTGACCGGAGATGAATTCCATCATCCGCCGTCGGAGAATTTGACGGGGAGGTTCTTCTCTGGCAATTCGTCCTGCAATACGTCGGAATCGAGCTGCCGGATGACCGTCTCCCCTTCGGCGGCCACGCTGGATCTCGAAGAAGCAGAACCCTGCCGGCCGGACGCCCAGCAACCTTCCCTGCTTCCACCGGCCGAGTTGGAAATTGCCTTTCAGGGAGGTGCTGGGTTTCCTTCTGTAGGTCATGTGGGTATGTCGAATTTCGCAGCGTCTAGTAATTTCAAGAGCACTCTCACAAGGCACAGTAGTTCTCCCGCTGGACTCTTGTCCAATCTCCATCTGGAAAAAGGTAGGCCTTTTTGTTCGTGTGGATTTTCCATAATTTCTTTGATGATTCAAGGAGATTAGCCGGTTTTGATTTGTGGGTGTCGTTCATATCGATAGATTTTTTTAATAATTCAAATGCTTGTAGGCTTTTGTTCCTTTTCCTGGCTTTCTTGGTATTTGTCTAGTGACAATGAATTATTTCCTTTATTATGTAGTGTTCATATTATTCATGTTGGTCAGTTTCATGTTAGTTTCCATCTTCGTTTATATATTTAAGATCATTCTAATTTTGGGTTCCGAATTTCCAATAAATATCATACTTCTCAAAGGAGATTTGAGCATTGCTCTGTTATTGGGGGGTTGATCTCGATGAAATACTGTTACAGAACATCTGTATTTATTTTTTTCATCTGCAACCTCGGATTTTTCATCAGCAAAACTATTTAGGTTTTTATTTGTTTTCACGTGGTTGTTCGCAGGGCTGAACCTCTGTTGAGGGGAATGACCTACAGAGAGGAAGATTTTTTTCTTTTTCGGTATTTACCCGGAGGGAATTGCCTTGATGTGGAAACTGTAGCAGTTTTCACTTTTCAGTGTTTACAACAATACGATACATAATTTTTGTCTAGAGAGGAATAACGGGTGGGGTTAAGGGTCCTGCGATATTTATGTTCTGAGCTTTTGGCCTTTGAAAGCCATTTACCAGCATGCCCTGGATTGATGAATGTGATATACCCTTGTGTCCTATCGTGACCTGTATAAGCAAATGACGTGAATAGCCTTGTGTCTCCTTTGCTGGCACGGTGACCTTTTTAACGAGTGAACATGTCTTGTATAAGAGAGCATTTTCCTCTTTGCTGGCAAAGTGGCCTTCTTTTTAACAAGGACTCAACATGTCTGGTGGGGTTAAGGGTCCTGCGATATTTATGTTCTGAGCTTTTGGCCTTTGAAAGCCATTTACCAGCATGCCCTGGATTGATGAATGTGATATACCCTTGTGTCCTATCGTGACCTGTATAAGCAAATGACGTGAATAGCCTTGTGTCTCCTTTGCTGGCACGGTGACCTTTTTAACGAGTGAACATGTCTTGTATAAGAGAGCATTTTCCTCTTTGCTGGCAAAGTGGCCTTCTTTTTAACAAGGACTCAACATGTCTTGTATGAGAGAGAGAGAGAGAGAGAGAGAGAGAGTGAGACGTAACTTTTGCAAAGTACCCATTGCGTGGACCGGCTGGTTCCCCAATATTTCAGCTTTCTCTGTCATGGTCTTATCTTTTGTGGGTGACCATTTACGGGTGTATGCATGTCTTTGTATGCAAGGATGCCTGTATCTATTTATATGCACATGACTAAGATCCCATTCTGATTTTATGGTTTTTTATTTCATTTTTCTTAAATTGCCCCTTTCACTAGAGGACACAAAGGTTACGTTGCTTTGCACTGTGATGCTTCTTCTTGTGAAAATGAGAAAGTGACATGTCATGATTTTATTTAGCAACATGGGCCTTTGGTTACTTTGATAACCTTAGTATGTTATTGGACTAAATCTTTAAAAGGAAGTGTCGAGGAAAGGAGCATGTCATACTGTTTGTTTTCAAAATGGATGAGAGTTTGCATATGCATCATAGATCTTGTGTCCCACTGGTGATGGATGCTCTCTCTCTCTCTCTCTCGCCTTGCTGCGGTTGAGTGCACATAGGGACCTCATGGTTTGAATTGTTTGGAGAGAACGCTGTTTGTGGTTTTTATGAAGCAGTGCATTTTATATGTCGAACATTTAGAGTACTACCGATTCTAATTTTAGTTGCAGAAACTTTTGTAAAAGCTGTTCCCTTCGCATTCACTGGTTGTAAGAAAATAAAGAGAGCAAGTTTGCGTGGTCAATTACACATTCGATGATCTCTCTCTCTCAAAGTCACAAAATGGGAGGGGTGTGTGAAAGCTCACTTTAATCTTACAAATGTTGTCTTCTGGACTCTACTTAAAGCTCCTTAACATGGTTATCAACAGTGCCAATTAAATGTTATTCTGAAAATATTGATAAACCGTTCTGCGGACCTGTTAAAAGATGTGTCACGGGCCATGTTAGCTTATATTAAAGTGAGATGCCATGTCGTTTGCCACATTAGCATCGCTTGCCACATCAACATCGGATGTCACGTTAGATGCTACATAAGCTTATATTTAATATTAAGTATTCTTAATATTAATAATTATTATATGTTAAGTTCAATAATACTAAAGTTATATTAAAATTTTAATTTAATATTTAATAATACTTAAATATTATTTAAATTTAAATAGTAATTAATATTATATACTATTTAATATTACTAATTATTGTATATTTAATAATACTAAAGTTATATTAGATATTTTATTTAATATTTAATAGTACTTAAATATTAATTAAAACTAAATATTCTTACTGCAGCCATGTCACTCCTTGCATGCGAATCCATCTTCCACGTCAACTATGATTGATGCCGTTAGTGCTCAAGGACCAAACTGATAACCATCGAAAACCATAGAGTAGCTGTAGTTTTGAAACCAAATGAACCAAATTGAAAACCTCATGGTACTTTTGTGAAGTTTTTCCTTGATTTCCTTTAGCAATATCATCTCCAAAGAAAAGTTTCCAAGAAAAATATGGCCAAAGAGCCGCAAGTATGATTTTGGTGGTCATGGTTTTGACATTTGATGTAGCAGTTTGGATTTTTCATTCTCCCTAAACCATTTAGGGGCCCTTCAGAACTTGCTGCTGAATTGACATTTGATTTAGTGATACTAAGCTACAGAAATAGAAAATTTCTAAGCGTAACACATATTTACCCTCAAGCCGGTAAGCATGGATCAACTGATGGCACCTCAAGGATAAGCTTGTCATGATCGATAAAATGTGGGAATGATCTTGGAATAGGATGGGAGCTAGAGATGGATATTTGATTCACCTATATGGAATGATTTTGGAGAACCCTTCCAAAATACTAGGGAAAACTTTTATTAAGGTGGAAAGAGTCGAGTTGCAAATTGAAAGCTTTCTTGTAATTGAAACAAAGTAGAAACGGAATGCAAACAAACTTCTTCATCTTGTTAATGTTTGAGATCCACTTGGATTTTCCTAATACGTGCCTCTATATGAACTAGCCATACTGTGCTATTTGGTTAATAATCCTTGAATTTCTATAGCAATTTATGCAGCTTTTGCATTTGCCTTCTCTCTCTCTCTCTCCAGGGTATTCTTTGACTGGAGTTGGAAGTTTTAACTTTGAGAATTGCTCCAGTGGGGAGCGTGGAATTGCACAAAGGAGGTTAAAGTCTCAGTTGAGTTTCTCGAGGCAGGACTCACCGAGAAGTCTTATTTCTCAATTATCAGATATTAGCATGCCAGATGTCGTTGAAAGCCTAACAGGCAATAGCAGCTCTAATGATGGAAGCTTAGTCTCATCCACCAAGTCTTACATTACCAATGGCTTTCCATTAGGTTCTTGGGATGATATACATCCTTCTGTCTTTGGTGCAGCCTCTAGGAAACATTCTAGAGATATGAATGGTGATGAAATTCATGGACTCGATGATGCACAGGTAAATTAGAACTCTTATTGTAAAGGGATTATATGAACGGATTATATTGACTAATTGAGTTTCAATGCCAATTTCGTTGAAGTTGAATCTTAAGGATTTTAGTCAGAAAAGAAAAGGTAGCTGTTGTTTTCTCAGTAGAATTTCTTGCATATCCCAGTCTATTTAATTTCATTTCAGTTACAATTGTTTTTCTTTTTCTGTCTTTTTGATGTGTCCTTTTCTGAAACCTGATCTCAGTTTGGCCTATCTGCGGACATGGATTCAATGGAGACACTTCTGCAGATTCAACAAGATTCAGTTCCGTGCAAGATCCGTGCAAAACGTGGTTGTGCCACACACCCTAGGAGCATAGCTGAGAGGGTCAGTTATGCCCTCTACTATATTTTTGACATGGTCTTATTTGTGACTGTAAGTATGTTTTTATATCAAATGTGGCTTAATGACCCTTCACGTTTAGGAAAGAAGAACAAGGATAAGTGAGAAGCTGAGAAAGTTGCAGGAGCTTGTGCCCAACATGGACAAGGCAAATTCTGTTCTTATGCTTGTGCATTTATTTTTTGACCAATATACAATTGCAGAAGGGTTCCTTTTCTAATCATACATTATCTTAATACTGTTTGTTAGTACTCTTTTATCTTTAATGGGCAGACCGTTAGATTCACAAACATTTGTTCTGCAGTTAATGTATGTGTCAAAAAATTTAAATCCAAGATCTCAACTGGTGCAGCTGATAGGAAAATGCACTTAACATTCCAATTGTAAGTTCATCAGAGAGGGGAGGCCCTTATATTTCACAACAGTGGATACAAGGCAGCCATTAACTCCCTTCCAGTGTCACTTTTAAGAGTATCAAATGACAAAGGAAACCTATGTGACCTATTTTATGAATAATGTGTTTATGGCTGAATGCCAGGGTGTCCTGCTGTTATAACGACATGACATGTTCAATAATGTGAGGACCCAAAATTACAACGGCAATTCCATTTAGTGACCCTTGCACACCATAGCTTTGTTATGCTGATAGATTGTTAGAGATTTGATTGGAAGGCTTTCCTTTAGTGGAGTTTCTGCATATTGTTATTACATTATACAACTGGATGATTTAGCAAATTGTGTACTATAAACCATGTAGTATGTGATTCCAGCCATTGGATATATGATATATGAATGTAGCTAAAAGTCAGAGAAAACTAGTATTATTTGAGCCATTATGGATGGATTTTAACTTCTAAAGATATGCGAATATTCAACTATTTTCTCCTGAAGAACCTGAATGATTTTCTGAAAATGGTGTAAGGTCCTTGATTATATATGCACACAAACACATTTACATAGGCATATACACAACAACAAAAAAAGCCTTTTCCTACAATAGGTGGGGTTTGCTACGTGGATTCTTTGATGCCATAGAGCTCAATCTTGTACCATATTAGCAGTTAATTCCAAAAACACATAATGCTTGATAGTTTCTCTCCAACAATTTTACATATACATATATGATGCACAAATCTTCTCAAACTCAAAGTATGATAGGAAATGTGGACAAGTGTAGCATGTTTTTTTCTTCAAATTTAGAAGGATCTGGTCATATTGTTATTACCACCTAGTAAAAGATCCTGATCAAATTATTCTGAACCACTCCATGAATGGAAGATCTATAAGCAAGCAGTTCAGGGAACAAAACAAGAGCGCCAGAGGAGTTCACTTTCCATGGTACACTGGTCGTGTCATCTCGACACTTCTGCCTGTCTTGTGTACGTGGAGCCAGGTCTTTTTTCCTATTCCAGCTTCATGAAGTTGGCAGGGCTAGGCAGCCCCCTTGTTGTCTGCAGAGCGTCCCTCGGGGCTCTTACGGTCTCTGGGCCTTACCAGATAGGGGGCAGTCCCCAAAATCCAATTGATTGGTTGAATCATTCTTCCAGTTTATAGTTCATACAACACAAAGCTGCTGAATCGCTCAGTAGGGTCTTCTGCATGTCCTCTATTACCCCCACCCCAACCCTTCTATTTGCACTTGTCTGTACCACATGAATTGTTCGCAGAAGTAATCTTGTTACCAAAGCTTCTACCAACTTTTGGTTTGCCTGTAGCTTTCAGATATGTGCTTGTTTTCTGCTTCGATTATGATGATGCTGTTTATGTTAGCTTAAGCAATTCTCTACTCTATTGCAGCAAACAAATACTGCAGACATGCTGGATCTGGCTGTTCTTTATATCAAAACGCTTCAGAATGATCATCAGGTCTTGCACTTTCTTTCTTAAGGTTGATTTTGGGAGATTCATTTCATAAATGAATTCGTTAAGTGAGGTGCACCTCTATTTGAACTCTCTGAAGCGAGATTTGCCGTACATGTCATGACCACAAACTGAAGAGGGCTATTGATTAACATCGGTTATATTTAGAACCCACATATATGGTAACTAGTGAGAGAACTCATTTAACAAGAAGCCTCACGGTGGTAGGCTCTGAGAAATGGATCATGTCTGCCTTTAAAACATTATATATATATATATATATATATATATATATATATATATATATATATATATATATATGTACGCGTATATGTGTGTATATATATGTATATGGGTAGATCTACTGAATTGCTTAGATATTTTAGAGTTCTACTGAATGTTTACTTTTTTCCCTATACATTTAGTCCCTATTTGCAGAAAAAGTGGCATATGTATGATTGTAGAATTTAAGAGTAATCTGTCGTGTCATGCTGGCAACTATGCAAAAATTAGTTTTAGTTGTGGTTCTAATATAAAGGTAAAAAAGAGATGTATGAGAAAACCATTGTAACTTCACAAGCCTGTTGGATTCCGATTGTTCTAGTGGATAACTTTCTTTGAGGAATGTTGAATCTATAAATGCCTTTGTTTTTAGTAACTAGTCAGTTTTGCATAGCAAATTGCAGCATACATCAGAATTTTTTCAAGGATTTCGGAAGTATTAAATTTGGAAATCTTGATTGTTTGGTGGAACATTCTACTATAATTCAAATCCTATTCAACTGTACTGAACACTTAACAAGGACCATGATGCAATTAGTACTAAATATACATCTTAGTGAAATAAAAAGGTGCATTGTAAACACAGTGAGAATTGTTCGACATCTGCTGTAGAAATCACTATGTATCCCCAACAATGCTAAAGTTTGAACCTTTATCATGATTAGTTTCACAAAACAAGATGAGAGCAAAACCATGTTATAGATCCTCTTTTTCTAATACCCTCGAATGCCCATCTTTATTAGTCAAGCAATATAGGAAGATACGCGAACTTTGATGGTATATATTTGTTCTTTGATGTTTGACTTGCCTTGTTGGTTTATGTACACTGTGATGCGCAGCTTGTCATCATTTTTCTAAAGTACAAATTCCTTTCCATGCTAATAAAATGTTATTTTTGGCTTTTTCCAGCATTATGTATGATCAGTAATCTTAATCTAACTTATTGACGATGCAGAAACTCTCGCAAGAGTGTGCCAATTGCACTTGTTCAAGCAAGCAAGAAACGAAGAATTAGCATGAACATGTAAAGGGAAAAAAACGGAACTCGGTTTTTTGCCGTGGATGAGAAGGTGCTTGATCAGTCAAGATGAAGACCAGCATGATACATGGACCTCTCAAGTGTCAAACTGAGTTTGTACATACAAACAGAGATCCGACACACACTCAGATCGTGAGTTCCTTCAAGAATGTTGGCCCCTGTGAAATTGTTGGTTTTGCCTGTCATTTTTCCGCAGAGGCGTTCTACTAAATCTTCTAATTTCACAATTATCAGTATCTAGCCTTTGATGGTAGCAGTGGCTTCAGCAGCATTTGTCTTTTCATTATGCTGTCAGTGGTTTCGTTTTGAAGGGGAACTCGTCATCATCGGGTTTGGGTAAGCAGGCAAAAGCCATCTATTTTATAGTATCCTTTTAATCTGGCTTGTGTGTGTGCGTGCGAGTGTGAGAAGAGAGAGAGGGGTTATCATGATCCATGTCAAGAAAACCCATATAGTACTTGTTAGTTATGTGAAGAAGTGCCACAACAGCAACAACAACTAAGCTTTATTTCATTTTAGGGTCAGCATGTGAAGAAATAAAAAAATTAGAGAATAATATATATATATATATATATATATATATATATATATATATATATATATATATATATATATTATTCTCTGATACCAAACTGTCACGGTGTTAATTTTTTGAAGAGAGAGAGAGAGAGAATGGTAAATGTGCACTCATTTGTGCTTAAATTTGTTCAAACAACTCCATTATTAGACCAACAAGATTAATAAGAGATTTGAATTTAAAACACAAAAGGTATTATTATACTTTTCCTTATTTACATTTAATATACTAGTACATTAAATACCTTTTAAATTTAAATCTCTATTATTTTCATGTCAATCGATCGATGAAAATGCTTAAGTGGATTTAAGCTTGAATGAGTGAGAACATGGACTATACACTCACCCCATTCATGCTCTCATCTTATGGACTATAGAGATAGTAGATGGTTGTGGTGGTAAAACAAAAAATTTCCACCGTTGATTATCTTAATCAATGTTAGAGATGCTTGAGTATATTTGAGCACAACTTTAGTTTCAGCATTTATCACAACTATATATAAGAAGCTTGGTACATGATAAAACAAATCTCAAACATCTAATTTGAAAGATAGATAAGATTTCAATTTTAAAAAGAAAAAGTCACTTATACTTTTTGCAAATGTAATTAATTTAAAAAATAGCTTTTGCTTTTTAAATTCAAATCCAAACCATCTCTCATTCAAATTAGATTATTAAAATTTGTTTACATTTATTAGTGTGTAGTGTTGTTAACATATACCATGCACTATATATATATATATATATATATATATATATATATATATATATATATATATATAGATAGATAGTCCTAAATGCTAATTTTACATAAACATCTTTATCTTTGAAATCAAAGATAGAGATTTGAATTAAAATAACATTATACTTTACACTTACACTAAATACAAAGTATTATATTACCTCAGTAGTTAATCTAAAAAATTGAACAGCAAAGATGTTTTATGTAAATTATACACTGAGATGCACTATGTACAATAGATTACCTTTATATATATATATATATAGGGAGAGAGAGAGAGAGAAAGAGGAGTATGCTAGGGTACCCCGAGAGTACCTGGACGGTAGTTGGGATGTTTGTAGAAGAAGAAAAAATTGAAAGTACGAAAACAGATAGATTTTTTCTTCCCACACACTTGACCATTGGTTGTGCCCAATTCCAAAGTCAGGAATCCGGAAGAATAGAATCCATGACCTCATCTTGTGAGTGAAGCGGCTTGCCAGGTGAGCCGAGGCTAGTGCGACAAACATAACCTTTAGTTGTCACTTTCTTTCCTTTTTCCCTTATTCTGGAGGGACAGAGGTTGTGGTTGTTGGCTACAAAATGCACCACACCGCATACCTTTCATGATACGAGAACCATAAAGTATTCAAGTTTAAATAAATACCGTAAGGTTTACATCCGCTTTCGGAAAGAAGAAAGTAGGCTCCCTTTGCTTTACACAAAAGATGAGAAAGAACTCACGAAGAGAGAGAGAGAGAGAGAGAGAGAGAGAGAGAGAGAGAGAGAGAGAGAGAGATTATCTGCTTTAATAGCCTCAAAAGCAGATAAAATGCAGCTTTACTTACAACACACAAACTGTTTACAGACCCACTATTTTCAGCTCCTTGAACCACCCATGAAATGCCAAAGAAAAGGAGGAGAAACTGCAGAGAAGAAGTGATTTTAGAAAAGAAAACAGGTTAACAACCACGATATCCACAACAGTAAACGAATAAAAACCCTAATCCAATATAAGTTGGAAGTTGCAACCAAAACCAACCAATATCCATAAGCTTTACTTAGGTGCCACGTACTCAGCAGAAAAATGGTAAAGTGCTATAAAAGACCAAACTTCTTAGGATTTAAATAAAATATAACACAAGGATTCGAAACATTCATCTACTCAACTTCTTGCAGTATGAAGGTAGTCAACAAAATGCAGCAAACTAGCTTCCATGAACTCAATCAAATGCTTAAACTGATCTCAGATGCTGGAGAGTGAGCGGGATGTAGTTTACAAAACCTACAACTACAACTAAGCCTTTTTCTCATTCGAGATGGGGTTGGTTACATGGATTCTTTGTTTTTTTTTGTAAAATTCATACTAAAGACAAAGTTTTACGATCTCTCCGAAGCCTACCACAACCCTCCTCGGACTTGGGGTCAAGCAAGGATGATCCCTTACACAAGAGGGAGTTTAAATAACGCATAACACAAGAATTCAAGGCATTCACCCACCGAAATTCTTACATAATGAAGATAGTCAACAAAATTCAGCAAATCAGCTTCCATGAACTCAATCAAATGCCTAAACCGATCCTGTCGATGCCGGAAAGCCAACTGCTGGTTAAAATTATTCATACACCCAGACAAGGGAATTCGAGCACAGATGAACTGGCCAAATACAGTTTAAAGCTCCCACTGGGCACTCGTTTGTGGACAGAACCGCCTGAATTCCTTGCAGCACAGCTCTTAGCTGACACGATGAACATTGTTCTCCCAAGAGGGATGTAACAGTTTCCAACCGTATGTGCGCAAAAGCCAGCCCTATAAAAGAACGAGTTACTAACATAACAAGTTTTGTTTTTCAAATGATTTTAATGAAGAAAAATACACAAGGATCCATGGCATTCATCCACTCAAATTCTTCAAGTATGAAGATCATCAAGAAAGTATAGAAAATCAGCTGAATGGGAGACTTAGTTATTCATCTAACAGAAAACCATATTGGCTATGGGCAACAAATGCAACGGATAAAAGGCACAACCAACATAACGTTACATCAAGAAGATGGTTTAAACCGAAACCCAAAACATTTATATTCTGAACTCCAGATCAGTACAGATTAACAACATACATAAAATAGGAAGTAAGCGGAGATTGAAAGATGAAAACAAAAGGGGAAAACCTTTCAAATCTTGATGATCTTAGCAGCTCTAACCTCAGGGTTCTCCCTGGCAATGACCTCCTTTCCAGCAGCCTTACAATCGTAAGAACAATCATGGGCGTCCGAGTATCGGTGCCGACCGCAGAAGAGGTCGCCGCACCGGCACCGGAATCCGGTCAGCCCCACCTTTCTGTGGCAACTCGAACACTGTCGACTCGCGTTTCGGTTTCTCGGCATGCTTCTCCGGCGTGTCTACGCCTGAAGTAGACGACGGCGATGGCGAAAATGAAGATGGGGATGATGAAGACGGTGCTAACGATGACAAGGTTTGGGAATTCGGTTTCTTGAGGAGGGATTTGGCATAGCATTTAGAGCACATATTGAGGTGACGGGGCTACCAAAAAGGCCGCAATTGTTAACGCAGAGAGCGACACCCTCTGGGATCTTGCAATCTGTTTCATCCTTCTCCCTTTTCCAGCTCTCCTGCGCCATACTTTCCTAGGAATTTCTGCCGATTTCCTGGGTTCCGAAATCCAATACTCAAGGAAAAGAATTGCCAAGATGAGAATAGCTTCAACAGAAATTATGAGTCAGAGAATTCCCTGACGGAAACAGAAAGAGTAAGCCCAAAACCGCAGATGGGAACTAAAAGGACGAGATTTTACACCTCAAATATTTCAAAACAGTACAGAAAGCAGAAAGCACAAGGCTAAAATCAAATTCGGTGGCTTCCAACAATAATCCTGAAGAGGAGCCTTGGGTTTGCAAAGAACTTGAGAAGAGGGATCTGCCGAACAACCTATATATATATATATATATATATATATATATATATATATATATATATATATATATATATCGAGAATTCGATCCAACAAATGAAAGGGGAAGAACAAAAGGGATTGCAAGAAAGCTAGCAATCCCCTCCAACGTGAGGAGCACAAAAGGAAGAATGGCTTAATATGAGATCACAGACCCGAAGGATTACATATAGAAACACGAAATAGGGGGAGAAAAGATCGATTATAAGAGCTACCAAAACGCTTTACCACGAAAAAGCAGAAATGAGGTTCGGATTGATCGGAAACCACATAAACGAAATGATTTCGTCAAACAGAGGGAAAGGGATCGATGAAAAGGGTGAGAAGGAAACCGATTGATGCAATGAAGGGGGGGAAGAAGGAAGACGAATAGAGGGATTGGATCTGAGAAATGGTTGCAAAATGCGTCTGATCGGTAGCTTCAGAAACCTGAAAAGAATGGAGAAATTTATAAGTGGTAAAGGGGTAAGGAAAAACGAAATATGCCCAAGAAAAGGTTCCCAACCACGCTTTGATGGTGGGCAGCAAAAGATTGTTCTCATTTTGGACACGCGGAAGAGGGGATACATTTTTCCCATGTAGATGGATTCTTTGTTTTTTTGGCAAGTCTGATTCCGGGTTTGGGACCAGCGATACATCGGCAAAATTAAATGCGGAAGAGGAGATGCATGTCAGATTAGGGGGTCGACTCACAAGTTGAATGTCATGAGTTTGATACATAGAGCCTTCATCTAGCTTTGGCCTCCCATCAAGGCAGCCAGGACAGAGTTTCTAGCTTCTCTTTCCAGCCGAGTCTGGTGGAGTTGAGTCCATTTTTGGTACAGTGAGAAGGCCGAAGCCAGATGAACGCCTTCAATAATATCATGAGTCAACACCCTAGCCAGGTGAGCAATTTGTTCTTCGTGCAACAACAACAACAACTAGCCTTTTCCTATACTAGACGGGTCGGCTACATGGATTCTTTGTTTCCACAGATCTCTATCGTGTGTCATGTTAGCAGTTAACTCAACATAAGCTAGATCATTCTTTATTGTTTCTTTGTAACACTTTTGTGGTCGTCCTCTAGCTCTTTTAATACTTTCCAAATTTAGTTTTTCATACATTCTTAAAAGTTTTTCTTTTGATCTTCTTTCTATATGTCCAAACCATCTTAAACGATATTCTTTCATTTTACCCTCTATTGGTGTCACTCCTAATTTGTTTCTAATAACCTCATTATGTATATGGTCTTTTCTTGTATGATCACTCATCTATCTCAACATCTTCATTTCTGTCACAAACGTCTTTTGTACATGTTGATGATACCCTACACTCATAACCATAAAACATGACAGGCCTAATCGTTGCTCTATAATATTTACCTTTTTAATGGTATTTTCTTATCACAAAGAATACCTTATGCTCCTCTCCATTTTAACCAACCAACATTAATTCTATGCGTAACATCTCCATCAATTCTTCCATCACTCTAAAAAATTAACCCTAGATATTTAAAACTTTCCTTTTGAGGGATCCAATGTGTGTCAATTTTAATTTTTATGTCCTTTAAGATAACCAAATGATCAAACTTACATTTCATATATTTTGTCTTTGTTCTACTAAGTCGGAAGTCTTTGCTTTCTAATGTTTCTCTCCATAGTTCCAATTTTCTATTAACGTTTTCTTTAGACTCCTCAACTAATACAATGTCATCTGCAAATAACATACACCAAGGTACTTCATCTTGAATATGTTTTGTTAACTCATCAATCACCATTATAAATAAGTATGAACTTAAAGTTGATCCTTGATGTAACCAAATATTAACTTCAAAGAAGTTTGTCATTTATTCATGAGTCTTCACACATGTTTTTGCACCATCATACATGTCTCTTGTCCATGGAATACCTCTTTTTTCCAAAGTTCTCAAAAGAACCTCTCTCATTACCCTATCATAAGCTTTTTCTAGATCAATAAATATCATGTGAAGGTCTTTCTTTTTTGGTTTAAAATATTACATGATACGTCTCAAAAGGTGAATTGCTTCAATAGTAGATATGCCTAGCATGAATTCAAATTGGTTCTCTGTCATACTTGATACTTGTCTTAAATTACATTCGATAATTCTTTCCCATAATTTCATAGTATGACTCATTAACTTCCTTGATACCTCGATATGCAATTTGTTCTTTGTGCAATTGAACTCAATTTTGGGTCACTGTCAAATCCAAATCTAAAATCTTTTGAGATCTTTATCCATATCAAACTGTTAATAGTTGTAGGGGGTTCGAATCATGTTCAGATCCAACTAGGGTCCGAAGTCAGTTTGGGGTTCTAAGCTAGCTAGGAGCCTAAGAGCTGGGTCCAGCTCAAAATGTCAAGGCAGACATAATTCAGCATTGATATTTGGCAAATCTAGTAGAATCAAGACATCAAATTGGTTAAACCAACTTGTATTCAGTTTCGTATTTGCTGTGAGAAAAAAGTCCCATTCTAATAATAATTTAGCTCATCTTTTATCTTGAGAAATGATAATCAAGAACATAACCTGAACTAGGTCTCCTCCGATGCGAGAATCGGGGTGTTCCCAAGGTGGCACACAACTGACTTTTCTAGCCAAGCCCACCTAGCATCGGGAAACGCTTGGTTGAGTTAAAGGAGGAAGCAATGAGCAACAGAAGCAAGTGCCATGCTAATGACATTTCTCACGATGATGATAATGAAAGCAGCAAACCATGAACGAGGAACTCAAACAATATTGGAGAAATTACATAATCCAAAGTAACTGGGTGTGCTGATGGTCTGAATACAATAGTAATCAAGATGCCTGCTTTCAGAAACAAGAGTGTGAAGAAAACGTGAATCCTTTTGATAAAAGGACGAGTGGAGTGCAATTCCTTGCAGATAAAAGATAACCTCTTAATCCATGCACTTCCTTTCAGTTGTTGAGCAATAGAGAAGGCTGAATACATAAATTTGCAGATCAGCTTCCATTGTAATATTTTTTTATCTCAGCATCAACTTAGGCTAGCGATCCTCAGAAAGCTTCTTGAGCTTCTTCTCAACTATCCTCGCAAACTCTGCATCTGATGTCGATAGCAATTGATTAAGCAACAATCTTACACCCATCTCTTTCACAAGCGCATACCTTGGCTTGATCCTCTCTTCCAGTCTGTACCCAAAATACTGAGGGAACTTCACAAGCTCAGATTTATGATAATCCATAGTCAGAAAGAACTCCCATTTGGGATGCAAATTCTCCACCAGACTAAACGTATACAGTGTTCCATATCTTGATATCATGGTTGTCACCTCCTCCGCACTATAGCCCTTCTTCAGGAAAAACTCAGTTACAGGTTTCAAGTTGGCCTCTATACTTAAGCCAAATGCCTGAGGTGCCCGTTGAAGCAAGACTCCGGCACTGACCCCCAAAGATTGGAAGTAATCAGCTGTTGGACGCAGCTTATCTTCCACGCTATAGCTGACAATGTGTGGGCATCTTGTTAGTATTTTGCCAATAACTTCTGCTGAAATACCAAGTTCTGCAAGGTAATCTACTGATGCCCTGACTTTCTGTCTGCTATAGGTAAGCAATGCGGGAAACCTGTATATAACCTTTGCCCATTGTTTCTTGTCGACGCCCAAGCTCTCCATGTACTTCATCATAGGCATTAAATTTTCTGAGAGGCTAATACCACATAGCTGAGGCCTTTTGAAAATAATACTGGGTATGTCTGATTCCGGCACACCAAGTTGGGAAAGGAACTCAACTACTGGTTTGATTTTGCCATCCAAGCTGTAGTATGCAAAAGATGGGAACCTTCGGACCATATCCTTGACCTGGTCATGATCTAAGCCAAGTTCCAGAAGGTAACGCACTTGAATTGAGAGTTGTCCATCAGAACCCAAGTTGCTCACCTTAGAGATGGCCTTTTGTTTCTTTGAATCAAGGTTCGTCGATTTTGGTTGTGGCAATTGGGGGGCTCTCTCTTTTCCAGGAGGATCTGGGAAGTTCTCAACAACATCTACCAAAATCTCTCCATGTTCTTCAAGGAGGGACTCAAGGTAGGGGATTAGTGCTTCTCTGATCTCAAGGGTGGTCAATTCCCTTCCTGCTTGCAAGAGATGAATCAGCCAGTCAAAAGGAAGATGGTAATAGAACAAATGAAAACATAGAAAAGAATCGAGTTGAGAAACAGCCAACCTACTAGGTATCGTGATTTGTGAATTGAATGAAGTCTAGCTATTAGGTGTCCGACAAAATGGTCTGATCTATTAATTGTTCTTGCCGTTGTTGCATTGCTCAAGCCCAGTTTCCTCAGAAACAGAGATAAAACAGCCTTGGCTTCTTCTCTTTCCGCAGTCAGTAGACTTGAGGAAACTGTTGTGAAGTTGTTGGGTCCATCTAGCTCAAAGTCAGCAACTAAGATACAAAGGCAACACCGCATTTAGTAAAATACCAAGTTCACATAAGAAAAATCATCAGTTGTGCTGGAACAACTCAAGATCAGCAAAAGTACTAATCAATGTTGACAAACAAGCGAGTTTGCACTAGACCGATGAGAATTGAATCACTTGTGTAGAAAAAATCATCATTTGCACAGGATACTGGGCTCGTATTCATCTCCTTCATTAACATGGCAGGGCACCATGGCTCCTCTGAAAGATGTAGTACTGCTTGTAGTAGCAGTCTATATGTGCAAGCTTAAATCTTGAACCCTGATTTTGGAAAGTGAGCATTCTTGCCACTCACATTCCATATCATGCTAGTAGCTTTTAAAAAATGATGAAAGTGTGCTGATAAAAATTCCGAAAAAAGTATTTGCAGAGAAAGCAATCAATGTGAAACAGTAGAAAAACTTTAGTTAGAAAAGTTTTGGAATTATGGCATTCAGCTTGTAGAACTTAAAGTTTCTACTGAAGACTAATGGTAGAAATCAGAACTGTCCAGTAACATGTCTACCAGTTGGGAACCTCTAATTACCTTGAAGTTGGGAAAACAGCAGGGGGAGGCCACAAGTATGACGCCAATGCAACAGAATCATGGCTTACAAGGCTTCAGACAACCAGAAAAGTGTGAAACAAAAGAAGCAAACCACTAGTTCAA
Source organism: Brasenia schreberi (assembly GCA_036023115.1). Taxonomy (NCBI): domain Eukaryota; kingdom Viridiplantae; phylum Streptophyta; class Magnoliopsida; order Nymphaeales; family Cabombaceae; genus Brasenia; species Brasenia schreberi. The sequence continues at coordinate 20,822,975 of JAYKKT010000082.1, forward strand.
TGTAACATCAACATTTAGAAATGGATGCTAGTGAAAAACTGAGAACGCTTCGGACTTTCATTGGGAACAGTTATTCTATAGGTTTGAAAGTGCCTAGCATAAAAAGGGAAACATATCCAGATTTTCTTGGTCCTGTTGCTGCAAACCTTCTACCATGCATTTGCAAATTGTGGTACATACAACAAAGAGCATTTTCCTAGATGACTCTCCTGGTTGTATCTTTCCCAATGATTTAGGTATATATGGGTTCAAGGTCAGCCATTGCATATCTAACAGCAGAAAATCATTATCCAAATATTATGGAGAACATGAGATACAGAGTGCAAAAGAAAAGGCCAAATTACTGATTCAACACCGTACCTGACTTTGCTTGACAAAAAGATGTCTGCCTAGAAAGGCTTACTCGCATCCTACAATCCACAAAAAGACAGTGTTAGATTGCTCTAACATAGAATTTAAATCTCCTTTCGGTATTTTCTGATATAAGGGGGAAATGGACAAATTTGAGAAAAAGAATTTGAGTTCATATTGTAGAATTTTCTTAAAAAATACTTTTATACGATTGAAGAGTATATAAGGGAGAAGAAGGAAGAAGAGAGGGCATCGCGTCTACATTGATTGTCAGCTCCTTCTCTCTCTCTCTCTACACACTCTCATCTCACGGTAACCCTAATGGGTTACAGATTTTATATTAAATGAATTAAAAGACTGAAATACCCCTATACTAAAGATATTCTTCTTAGTAACTCCTCTTGGATCCAGACTAGTATAAATCCAAATAAGTCTAGATCCAAGTTTGTTTATTCAATACGCTCTTTCAAGTTGGGCGTGGGATACTAGTTACTCCCAACTTGCTAAGAGCTCTCTTTAAACCTACTTGAGTCCTTGGCTTTATCAATATGTTTGTTGCTTGGTCATTACATACACAAGTTTGAAGATCCCTTAAATGATTTCTCTCCAATGAAGTGACAACCTACTTCAATGTGTTTTGTCCTCTCATGATATACAAAATTTGAGGCGATTTGTATACTATTTGTAAAGAATTTAATAGGAGTCTTTATTCTGATCTTGCCACTATCAATTGACCCTACCCAATTAGTATACGAAAAAAATTCAGTATCTAGTGATTGGTTAGGTGTATACAGGATTCCGTGAGTAAGTGTGGATTTAAGGTATCGGATTATGTGAAACCCAATGTGTTGTTTTGTTAGAGCATGCATCCACCTACTAACATAACTCACAATAAAACTAATATGAGGCCTCATGATGGTGAGGTATATCAACTTACAAACCAGTCTGATATCTACCAATATCTTCATATAGTTCTTCATTTTTATCACTTGCCCTCTTATTTGATTCGATGTGAACATCACACGACCGACATTCCAGCATCTTTGTCTCTTCCAATAAGTCTAAAACATATTTCCTCTAACATGTAAATATTCCTTTATTGCAACTTACCATTTCAATTCCAAATAATAGTGTAAATTGCCCATATCCTTCAAGTCAAACAAACTATGTAGCCTTTTTTTAAGGGAGTCGATACCCCCTAACAGACTTCTTTGAAGTTAATATTGGTTACATCAAGGATCAACTTTAAGTCCATATTTATAATGGTGATTGATGAGTTAAAAAAATATATTCAAGATGAAGTACCTTGGTATACGTTATTTGCAAATGACATTGTGTTAGTGGAGGAGTCTAAGGAAAAAGTTAATAGAAAATTGGAACTATCGAGAGAAACATTAGAAAGCAAAGGCCTCCGACTTAGTAGTGTAATAAAGACAATGCTCCAATATAGTTGTGAAAGATCGATAAATAAATATCACCACAATGCAACTATCACAAGGCCTTAGAAAAGGTTATAGTCGAATGCAACGAAAGCACACCAAAAGAATAATGAATACAAAGCAAACCAATTGAATAAATAATCTTTATTGATTAGCCACAAAAGGCTTAATGTTTACAATAGGGTTTAGAAGTATTTATAGAGAAGATAAGAGGAAGTGAGAGGAAGAATAAAAGAAGTGAAGTGGGGTTGGTCACAGCCAACCCCCAACGGCTACCCAACTAGCCATTAGAGGCATGGGCCCCCAACGGCTAGTGGCCCTGGGAGCCCTGACCCTGAAGGCCTAGTGGGTCAGGGCCGAGTCCGAGTGACCCTTTTTTCTAACACCCCCTCAAACTGACAGTTGCATGACCTGAAGTATGCCAATTAAATATTGAAATCGAGGAGCAGGTAATGACTCGGTGAAAATATCTACAAGTTGATATTCTGATTTTAAAAACTGTAATAAGATGCTCTTCACGAACGTAATGACAGTTCATCTCTTTGTGCTTTATACACTCATAAAAGGTATGATTGTTGGCTATATATATAGAACTTTTGTTGTCGCAGAACATGATTAGAAACGCTTTTAATTGTATGCCCAAGTCCTGAAGTAGTCATCGCAACCAAGTTAGTTCTGTAGTTATGTTGGTCATTGCACGATACTCAGCTTCAGTGGAAGAAAGAGACACCTTTTGTTGTTTCTTGCATCTCCATGAGATGGGTGAGTGACAAAGGAATATGCAGTAACTGATAGTTAAGTGTTTGTCATTCACATCACCACCCCAATCAGCATCAGTATATGTGAGCAACTAGGATAAAGAGGAAGATTATAGAAATACTCCCTTAGTTAAGGTTTGTCGAATATAACGAACAACAATCCTCATAACAACACTCATATGCATTGAGGTGGGCGCATGTTGAAATTGACTTACAGTATGAACAACATGAGCAATATCTGGTTGTGTTATGGTAAGATAGGTGAGTGCTCCAACCATCTGTCTATAAGGTGTGGGATCACTCAAAAGTTTGCCATCAACTAGACGTATCTTTTAATTGATTACCTCAGGTGTCTCAACAACTTTGTTATCTATTATACCTGATCTAAGAATAACATCATTAGTAAACTTAGTTTATGATAAAAAGAAACCTCTATCATCACGAGTTACCTCAATGCCAAGAAAATAAGAAAGTTGACCAAAATTCTTCGTTTCAGACATATTACCAAGTTCTTGCTTGATTTGTTGGATATCAATATTATCACTACCTCTAATAATTATATCATCGACGTAGAGCAAAAGAATAACAATACCTAAAGAGAATTTTCTTATAAACAAAGTTGTGTCAATATAACAGATAGTAAAACCATGGAGTGTCATGAGTTTGATCATTCAATCAAATCAAGTTTTGGGAGCTTGTTTGATACCATATAAAGCTCTTTTGAGCTTTAAAACTTGGTTTGTAGAAAGATTGAGACCAGGAGGAGGCTCCATATATACTTTTTCCTTCAACCAAACATTCAAAAAAGCATTTTTAACGTCTAATTAATAGATATTTCAATGATGAATTACACACACAACTATAAGTGTTCTAACAATTGTCATTCTAGCCACAGGAGCAAAAGTCTCTTCATAATCAATTACATATTCTTATGTATAACCTTTGACAACTAATCTAGTTTTATAGCGATCTAATGAACCATCACCATTAGTCTTGATTTTATAGACTCACCAACAACCTATAGTCTTTTTGTTTGATGGTCTAAAGACAATATCCCAAGTTTAAAGCATCCAACTATTTGTTCATTGCATGAATCCAATCTTGTGATAATTGGGTTTTCTTGAAGGTTCTAGGTTCCTTTATAGCTGAAATATTTGTTACTAAAGCTCTATGTCTTGGTAAAAAACTATTATATGAGACAAATCTTTCAGGAGGTCTAGAATCATGGTTTGACCTTCTAGGAATAGGCACAAATCTATTGTAATGTTGATCAAAAGGTGTAATAGGGTGTATTGTAATCATATGTTCATCAAGATCATTTTCTTCATGAATTACCTCTTCACCTAAAATATCATTTAAGAAGGAATAAGAGGAGTCATCAAGAGAACTATCATCATCCGTGCCTTTAAAAACATATTCATTTTAAAAAAACTTAACATCCCGTGATACATAAAGCTTATCATTTTTACAATCATAACACCTATACCTGTTTTTGGTTATTCCATATCCTAGAAGGACACATTCTATGGCCAGAGATGACAGTTTATCATCTTTGTCAGTATAAACAAAGGATTTACATAAAAAAAATACGTAGTCTTGAATAGTTGAAAGAAACTTTAAAGAGTTTTTCTATAGGAGACAGTTGCATGACCTGAAGTATGCCAATTAAATATTGAAATCGAGGAGCAGGTAATGACTCGGTGAAAATATCTACAAGTTGATATTCTGATTTTAAAAACTGTAATAAGATGCTCTTCACGAACGTAATGACAGTTCATCTCTTTGTGCTTTATACACTCATAAAAGGTATGATTGTTGGCTATATATATAGAACTTTTGTTGTCGCAGAACATGATTAGAAACGCTTTTAATTGTATGCCCAAGTCCTGAAGTAGTCATCGCAACCAAGTTAGTTCTGTAGTTATGTTGGTCATTGCACGATACTCAGCTTCAGTGGAAGAAAGAGACACCTTTTGTTGTTTCTTGCATCTCCATGAGATGGGTGAGTGACAAAGGAATATGCAGTAACTGATAGTTAAGTGTTTGTCATTCACATCACCACCCCAATCAGCATCAGTATATGTGAGCAACTAGGATAAAGAGGAAGATTATAGAAATACTCCCTTAGTTAAGGTTTGTCGAATATAACGAACAACAATCCTCATAACAACACTCATATGCATTGAGGTGGGCGCATGTTGAAATTGACTTACAGTATGAACAACATGAGCAATATCTGGTTGTGTTATGGTAAGATAGGTGAGTGCTCCAACCATCTGTCTATAAGGTGTGGGATCACTCAAAAGTTTGCCATCAACTAGACGTATCTTTTAATTGATTACCTCAGGTGTCTCAACAACTTTGTTATCTATTATACCTGATCTAAGAATAACATCATTAGTAAACTTAGTTTATGATAAAAAGAAACCTCTATCATCACGAGTTACCTCAATGCCAAGAAAATAAGAAAGTTGACCAAAATTCTTCGTTTCAGACATATTACCAAGTTCTTGCTTGATTTGTTGGATATCAATATTATCACTACCTCTAATAATTATATCATCGACGTAGAGCAAAAGAATAACAATACCTAAAGAGAATTTTCTTATAAACAAAGTTGTGTCAATATAACAGATAGTAAAACCATGGAGTGTCATGAGTTTGATCATTCAATCAAATCAAGTTTTGGGAGCTTGTTTGATACCATATAAAGCTCTTTTGAGCTTTAAAACTTGGTTTGTAGAAAGATTGAGACCAGGAGGAGGCTCCATATATACTTTTTCCTTCAACCAAACATTCAAAAAAGCATTTTTAACGTCTAATTAATAGATATTTCAATGATGAATTACACACACAACTATAAGTGTTCTAACAATTGTCATTCTAGCCACAGGAGCAAAAGTCTCTTCATAATCAATTACATATTCTTATGTATAACCTTTGACAACTAATCTAGTTTTATAGCGATCTAATGAACCATCACCATTAGTCTTGATTTTATAGACTCACCAACAACCTATAGTCTTTTTGTTTGATGGTCTAAAGACAATATCCCAAGTTTAAAGCATCCAACTATTTGTTCATTGCATGAATCCAATCTTGTGATAATTGGGTTTTCTTGAAGGTTCTAGGTTCCTTTATAGCTGAAATATTTGTTACTAAAGCTCTATGTCTTGGTAAAAAACTATTATATGAGACAAATCTTTCAGGAGGTCTAGAATCATGGTTTGACCTTCTAGGAATAGGCACAAATCTATTGTAATGTTGATCAAAAGGTGTAATAGGGTGTATTGTAATCATATGTTCATCAAGATCATTTTCTTCATGAATTACCTCTTCACCTAAAATATCATTTAAGAAGGAATAAGAGGAGTCATCAAGAGAACTATCATCATCCGTGCCTTTAAAAACATATTCATTTTAAAAAAACTTAACATCCCGTGATACATAAAGCTTATCATTTTTACAATCATAACACCTATACCTGTTTTTGGTTATTCCATATCCTAGAAGGACACATTCTATGGCCAGAGATGACAGTTTATCATCTTTGTCAGTATAAACAAAGGATTTACATAAAAAAAATACGTAGTCTTGAATAGTTGAAAGAAACTTTAAAGAGTTTTTCTATAGGAGACACATTTTGTAAAACCGAAGAAGGCATCCGATTAATTAAATAGACAATAGTTATAATAGTTTTTGCCAAAAAATTTTTAGGAACACCACTTGATAAAAGAAAAGTTCTTTTGGTTTCCAAAATATTTATATGCTTACGTTTGGAAATACCATTTTGTTGAGTAGTCTTAGAGCAAGAAATTTGATGTATAATTTCAAATGTATTGAAATGGTTTTTAAAACCATTTAACATAAATTCTCCCCCGGAATCGGATCTAAAAATCTTGATTTCAGAATCAAATGAATTTTTTACAAGATTATGAAAGATAACAAAATTTTGAAAGACATCGGATTTTGCTTTTAAAAGATATTCTCATGTATACCTAGTAAAGTCATCTATAAAAATGACATAATAGAAAATGCCTTCTTTAGACAAAATGGGTATCGGATCCCATACATCCGAATGAACTATTTCGAAAGGTCTTATTGTAACATTTATTTTGTTTAAAAATGAAAGATGTTGCATTTTACCAAGAACACAATCTTTGCAAGAAAAAGATTCCTTAGATTTCATTCAAAGAAGACATTGATATAATTTTTGAGCATTAAAATGTCCTAATCTCTTGAGCCATAAAAGATCATCATTTGACAAAACATTAACATATCATATACTATGTAAATAGTCCATAATGTAAAGTCCGCCCTCTCAATGGCCACGACCAATCACCTTCTTCGAGAGAAAATCCTTTATAATACATCCCGTGGATAAAAAGGTTACAACACAATTTTTATCTGAAATTTGAAATACAGAGAGTAAGTTTAAATTTAGTTTTAGAACAACACTAATTTTAGAGATTTCAAAATTTTTATTTTGTAAATCACCAATTTTATCTACATATAATTTTGTTCCATCCACGGTGTAAACACAAGATGAAGATTTTTTAATATATGAGTTTAAAATTCTTTCATTAAAAGTCATATGAAATAAAGCACCCGAATCAAGAATTCAAGAAGTCATACCTTGAATTTCTTTTGTTGAAGAAGAGCAAACCGCACCAACTATTGCTTTCTCCTTCATTTGAGCTTCAAGTTGCTTCACTTTTTCTTGAAGTATAAGGATGGAAGATGAAGCATGTTCTTCCACTAAGGTCACCTTCTTTTTTAATTTAGGGCAATTTGACCTTATGTGCCCAACTTCTCTACAATGATGGCAAATGACCTCCTTTTTTGCTTCGCTCGATCCTTCATTTTTGAAATGGGGAGGACGATAAGCTTTCACATTTGCTCTGGGTTTAGATGTGACAAGTATGGTATCTTTTTGAAACATAACTTCATTCATTCTTGTGTCCGCCATTTGAAGATCGGTAAGAACCTCTTCTTTGGTAGGAAATGACTTCCGATGAATAAGAGATACCTAACTCCTTCAAATTCTTCTCGAAGACCTCGTAGAAATTGATATACAAAATTATCATTGTCTTCATATTATCTCTTATTAAGATATTGTTTACATTTTTTTCTATAACCATGTAGTTGGTTCCAAATATTGGAATATTCGCCAAAGAAATCGTTTACCCATCTCCTTGTCTAAGAGAGACCAATTTGTCTCTTAATGTCATTCTATTAGCAATGACACTTTGAACATGAGATTTTTTTAAGTATTTCCATGCTTCTTTTGCATTAGTGAAGTCGGTCAAAGTGTCTATAGTGTGCTCATTTATATTATTCATGAGCACCCGTATGATCGTTCAATGACCTCTTTCGTATTTTTCTTTTTGCTAAGTGTAGCACTAATGGAGGGTTCTACCTTCGAACCACTTACATAACCCCATAATTTTTTGAAATATAGATAATTTTTCATAGTTTGGGCCCATGTTTTGTAGTTTGAAGGTGTTAAACAAAAATTAAATCCTCCATTTTCATCCATATTTCAAGGAAAAAATAATTATAAAGAGGTAAACTTACAACAAAATCAAAAGTACTATCGACACGCTTCTTGAGGAGCAATCAGCATTTTCACGATCGAAAATAGCTCTTATATCATGTAATGAAGACGATGCTCCAATATAGTTGCGGAAGATCGATGAATAAATATCACCACAATGTAACTATCACAAGGCCTTAGAAAAGGTTATAGTCGAGTGCAATGAAGGCACACCAAAAGAATAACGAACACAAAGCAAACCAACCAAATAAATAATCTTTATTGATTAGCCATGAAAGGCTTAATGTTTACAATGGAGTTTAGAAATATTTATAGAGAAGAGAAGAGGAAGTGAGAGGAAGAATACAAGAAGTGAAGGGGGGTTGGTCACAGCCAGCCCCCAATGACTACCCAACTAGCCGTTGGAGGCCTGGGCCCCCAACGGCTAGTGGCCCGACGGCCTAGTGGGTCAGGGCCTACCAGGGGCGGGTCTGAGTGACCCTTTTTTCTAACAAGTAGAATAAAGACAAAATATATGGAATGTAAGTTTGATCATTTAGTTACTTTCAAAGACATAGAAATTAAAATTGGCACACATTGCATCCCCAAAAAGAAAAGTTTTAAATACCCAGCCAATTTTTCAGAGTGATGAAGAATTGATGGAGATGTTATGAATAAAATTAATGTTGGTTGGTTAAAATGGAGAGGAGCATCAAATATTCTTTGTGATAAGAAGATATCATTAAAGTTATAAGGTAACTATTATAGAGCAACAATTAGACCTACCGTTTTATGGTTCTGAGTGTTGGGAATGAGGTTATTAAAAACAAATTAGGAGTGGCCCCAATAGAGGATAAAATGAGAGAATATCGTTTAAGATGGTTTAAACATATAGAAAGAAGATCAAAAGAAGAACCTATAAGAAGGTATGAAAAACTAAATTTGAAAAGTATTAAAAGAGGTAGAGAATGACCACAAAAGTGTAGGAAAGAAACAATAAAGAATGATCTAGCTTATTGTGAGTTAACTGCTAATATGGCACATGATAGGGATATGTAGAAACAAAGAATCCATGTAGTTGACCCCGTCTAGTATGGGAAAAGGCTTAGTTGTTGTTGTTGAGCGAATGTATATATTGATCTTAATGAAGGATTAAAAATGAATTGATATCTTGATTGCGGAAAGATGATCTGGAATTGTTTCAAAGGAAGTTGTGGGAAGTTGGATACTATGTTTCTAGAAATTCTTGTCATAAGCAAACACAAAAATTACACAGTATTTGATTTATGATCTTTTTAGATAAACTTTTGGTAATCAACCGTAAGTTTAAGGGGTTGTTAAATGTAATAGGTGGCACGGATCATTAGGGCCCGTGCACTATTTGTGTATGGTATGGGCCACTAGGGCTCGCTACTAGAGCCATTGGAGGGCTAGAGCCTCCAACGGCATGCTTGCCAACGGCTAATGCTGGCCAGCCAGCACTTGCTGCCTCTTCTTCTCTCCTTATTGTGTACAATGCTCTATAAATACTCCATATTCATATCAATAAAGCATGTTGTCTAGAACAACCTTTGATTTGTGTTTTGACTCTCTTGTTCTCGACTCTTGTTGTGTTCTTGGCGTATGACATCCATATTCGGATGCTTTGATATCTTGGCACTCAATCAACACTTTGATGTTTTATAACTTGCTGATTCAACATTCGATTGTTGACTATTATTTACAGGTTGTGCATAACCTTTGCTCATTCCCAATTGATTTGTGTCGTGTGCCATCTTTGATTTATCATTTCTAATGATTTCATTCAGTAACTGCTACACTAAGAAGTGTTCGGATTGTATTCATCTTTGCTAGAGGTACAAATGTTTGTGTGTAGTCTATCTCACATGATTGGTTGTACCCTTTGGCCACTAAACGAGCTTTGTATCTCTTAATGGATCTATCTGCCTTAATTTAATGGCATAGACTCATTTACAACCCACTGTTTTTCCGCTTCGTGAGAGATATGCAAGTTCTAAGTGTCGTTATTTTCTAGTGATACAATTTTATTATTTATTGCTTATCTTCATTTTAGAACATACTTGGCTTCTTCGAAGTGCTTTAGAATATAATGGGCTTATGCATTCTTCACAAACAATTGATATTCTTTTGGAAGATTAGAGTAAGACACATATTGACTAATAGGATATTTAATTGTCCCATGTTTTCCTTTTCTTATGACAATAGGCAGATCATCAAAATGATCAAAAAAAGGAATTGAAGGATTTACCTAAGAAGCTTATGGAACTGAATAAGGAGAATGATTCAGATCAAGAGTAACATTAGGATTGGGCATGACGATTTGTATGTTCCCTCTTGATTATATCTTCAAAACTTTGTCTACATCTAGTTCTTTCTATACAATTTTTTGCTCTTTATCTTCAACTGATTTACAGTCTTCTGTAGACAAGATAGGCAAAATTATTGTAGATGATATGTTTGGCAAATCACTATTCTTTGTAATATAAAAAAGAAATGAAATGTCACATCCATCATGACATAAGTCCTTTTTTTACTGGGTCATAATATTTATAACCCTTTTGGATAGGTGAGTAGCCCAAAAAAATATACTTAACTGGTCTAGCATCCAATTTATCTCTCAAGTTTCCATATATATATGAACAATATATGAAATTGTTTTTGACTAGGACATTGGGAATGCAACGGAGTGCTCCCCCTAGCACCATACTTGGCATACGATTTATCAAGTAGACTGCAGTTAGAACAACTTTCCCCAGTAGTACTTAGGAACATTATATCCTAGTAACAATGTTCTTGCAACTTAAAGTATATGACGATTTTTTCTTTCAACAACTCCATTTTGCTAAGGAGTATTAGGGTAAGAAGTGTGATGTATTCTATGTTTCAAAAAAAATGCATGTAAGTGATGTGACATAAATTCTCCTCCATTATCAGTACGAATAATCTTAATGGGCACTTAGAATTGTTTATGAACAAACATATGAAATATGGGTAGAATACCTTTCACTTCATCCTCGAACTTCATAAGATAAATCACAATAAATTGAGTACAGTCATCAATAAATGATACAAAATATTTATAACCATGTAAAAAAGTGGTAGAATAAGGACTTCAAATATCATAATGAACAATTTCAAAGGTTTTAATGTTCTCGATTCATTAATAAAAAATGACACATGATGGTGCTTAACCTTTTGACAAATATCACAGTGTAAAGTAAAGTCATAATCAATAGTTAATCTTGGTAATAATCTCTTTATTTTTTAAGGTGGTAAATGTCCTAATTTATGATACCACAAAACTACTGCCATGAAGGTAGATAGATCATTTGTTTTTGTCCTCCATGTCTTCTCAAAGAAATAAAACCATTTCTTCGTGCTACCCTAACCAAAGATCTTTTTGTCTTTAGTTCTTGAAAGACACAACCAGTACCTTAGAAGATTACGAAGCAATTTAGATATCTAGTTAGGGTACATATAGATAATAAATTAATAGAAAGACTAGGGACAAGCAGAACATTATTGAGTATCCCCAAAGGTAATCATACTCTATTTTTCTACTATAGGAGTATGAGAGCCATTAGCCAACTTAATGTCATTCTTTTCATGTACCATCTAATATTCATGAAAAAATTTCCTATGTCCCATCAATATAGTCTTTGGAACCCAAATCAATTACCCAAATTCTTGATTGAGAATAAAATATTTTACACATTGCCATGAACGAGAAGGGATATGCCATTGTTTCCTGAGGATCTGCAGTTAAGAAAGAGGATGTTGCTCGTGAATAAGCCAAACGAGTATTAGTCTCTTTTAAATTCTTTTCCATTTCTGCTAATGAGTCTAGTATAGCTTCATGAGTTGCCTTGCCACGATTATCACTGTAGTATAATTTATTGACAGAAACTGGGTCGACCCACCAGATCCCATTAATTTTTCTTAGTGTGTTGAGATTTTTCATAGTGAGAACACTTTAATTTGTCTGTCTCATTTGGCGTTGCTCTGATCGACCTCTACGTCTGCCACCAAATGCTCCTCCCCGACCTTGATGTCCAACAGTTGGGTTCCTTCTTGCAAATGTTTACTTTTAGTGCTCAACTTACCTTCCTTCTTGAAGTTCTTTTTGTCTTCCTCTATCAATACAACAACAACAACTAAGCCTTTTCCCATACTAGACGAGGTCGACTACATGGATTCTTTATTTTAACATAGCCCTATCATGTGTCATGTTAGCAGTTAACTCAACATAAGCTAGATCATTCTTTATTGTTTCTTTCCAACACTTTTATGGACGTCTTCTACCTCTTTTAGTACTTTCAAAATGTAGTTTTTCATACTTTCTTACAGGCACTTCTTTTAATCTTCTTTCTACATGTCCAAACCATCTTAAACTATATTCTCTCATTTTGTCGTCTGTTGGTGTTACTCTCAATTTATTTCTAATAACCTCATTATGTATACAACCTTTCCTTGTACGATCACTCATCCATCTCAACATCTTCATTTCTACTACAAACATCTTTTGTAAATATTGATGATTAACGACCCAACACTCAAAACTGTAAAACATGACAGGTCTAATTGTTGCTCTATAATATTTACCTTTTAACTTTAATGGTATCTTCTTATCACAAAGAATACCTCATGCTCCTCTCCATTTTAACCAATCTACATTAATTTTATGCATAACATGTTCATCAATTCTTCCATCACTCTGAAAAATTGACCCTAGGTATTTAAAACTTTCCTTTTACGAGATGCAATGTATGTCAATTTTAATTTCTATGTCCTCTGAAGTAACCAAATGATTAATCTTACATTCCATATATTTTGTCTTTGTTCTACTAAGTCGGAGGCATTTACTTTCTAATATTTCTCTCCATAGTTCTAATTTTCTATTAACTTTTTCCTTAAACTCCTCCACTAACACAACCAAGGTACTTCATCTTGAATATGTTTTGTTAATTCATTATTCACCATTATAAAAAAAGTATATACTTAAAGTTGATCCTTGATGTAACCCAATATTAACTTCAAAGAAGTTTGCCATTCTTTCATGAGTCCTCACACATGTTTTTGTGCTATTGTACATGTCTCTTATAAGGTTTATGTATGTCAATGGGATATTTCTTTTTCCAAGGTTTTGCAAAGAACATCTCTTGGTATTCTATCCTAAGTTTTTCTAGATCAATAAATATCATGTGAAGGTCTTTCTTTTTTGGTCTAAAATATTACATGATACGTCTGAAAAGGTGAATCACTTCAATAGTAGATATGCCTAGCACGAATCCAAATTGGTTCTCTGTCGTACTTAATACTTGTCTTAAATTACATTCGATAATTCTTTTTCATAATTTCATAGTATGGCTCATTAACTTGATACTCTGATAATTCATATAATTTTGAATGTCTCCTTTGTTCTTATATATGGGTATGAGTGTACTTGCTCTCCATTCCTCGGGCATCTTTTGGTTTCTCCAAATTTCATTAAATAGTCTTGTGAGCCAAGTGATTTCTATCTCTTATAGGATTTTCAAAACTTCTATAAGAATATTGTCTGGTCCATTTACCACCCTTCGTATGTTTAAGAGCCTCTTTGACTAGAAGTCTATAGGTTATAGATGGGTTTATAAAATAAAACTAAATAGTGATGGAATACTAAAAAGATATAAAGCATGTTTAGTTGCCAAAGGATATACTCAGGAATATGGTATAGACTATGAGGCGACCTTTGCTCCCGTAGCCAAAATTACAACTGTAAGAACTCTTATTACTATTAATAATGTAAAGAATTTGAATATTTTTTAAATGGATGTCAAAAATGTCTTTTTAATTTGTTTTATACAAGAAGAAGTGTATATGGAACAACCTCCTAGTTTTTGAGGATTTTGAATACTAACCATGTTTTTAAATTTGAAAAAGGCCTTGTATGGAGTTTAAAGCAAGCTCCTAAAGCATGGTATAAAAGGCCGAAGTAAGTTTCTTTGGAAAATAGTTTTTCAAGAGGCAAGTCGACATACCTCTTTTTATTAAAAATAAAAGCATGACATTCTTCTCAGGTAAGTATATGTGGATGATATTATTATCATTGAAAGTGATAATATCAGTATTCATAACATTAAAGATGAGCTTCATAAAGAATTTAATATGAAAGATCTTGGGTTTTTGTATTATCTTTTTGATATTGAAGTAACTCGTAATGATAAAGGTTCCTTTTTGTCACAAACAAAGTTTGTTCATGATATTGTTAACAGATTAGGATTATCTTATGACAAATTTGTAAAAACTCCTAAAGTACTTAGGCAGAAAATGAGGCTTGGAGATTAGAAACCACTTCAGGACTCCACTCCATATCGGCAAATGGTTGGTGCTTTAACTTATCTAACTATTACTCGACCTGATATTATGCATGTTGTACAAACTAAGTCAATTTCAACATGCACTCACTACCGTCAACATGAGTGCGGACATGAGAATAGTTAGATATGTTAAACACACCACAGAAAAGGGAGTTTTCTTACTTTTCTCATCCTCTTTAAAATTAATTGCCAATACTGACACTGAATGGGGAGGTGATATCAATAATAGACACTCCACCACATGTTTTTGTGTGTTTTTATGTGACTTTCTCACCTGATGAAAGTATAAAAAGTAGCAAAAGGTCTCACTTTCATCCATATAGGTCGAATACAAAGCAATGACAACAACAACAACAGAAATAACGTGTCTTAGACAACTCTTAGAAGACCTATACATACATTTGGAGTCTCTGTCTCAGATGTACTGTGACAATAAGAGTTTCATGTATATTGCACACAATAACACCTTTCACGAGTGTATAAAGCACATTGAAATGGATTGTCACTAGTTTCAAGAAAAATATCTACAAGAAAATCTTGATCTCCAATATATTTAGACTGAGTATCAACTTGCAGATATATTAACTAAAGCTCTTTCAGCACCTCGGTTTCAATAACTTAAAAGCAAACTGTCAATTGTTCCTCTGTGAGTTTGAGGGAGGGTGTTAGAAGAAGGATTGTTAACTGCCACCATTGCCACCTGCTACTGCCATCACCTACCGCCACCACATGCTGCCAACTGCTAGGTTAGTTGTTGCAGTCAGCCAACCAACGGCCAATAATCCAACAACTAGATTTTCTAGCCGTTGGGCCAAGCCAACACACTAGTCGTTGGGTGTTGGCCCTCTTTCTCCCTCTCTCTTTCATCTTTCCTACTCTCTCTTCCTATTGGATTCTACCTTCCTTTGTCTATAAATACCTCCGCTTCATTCTTGTAATATCAAGTTGTGGGACTTTCCCTTGATAATAAAGTGTTCTTTCTTCAAAGTGTTTATGTTGTGCAATTTGGTGCTTAAGGCACACTTGGATTGATTCTTGGTGAAATGCTTAAGGCACTTTGTGTGGCTATTGAGATCGGGCAAGGCCGATCTTCATTACACACATAACTGCCTAAATAAAATTTACTTCAAAAGCGAAAGTTACAAAATTCAAATGAGGGAGTTATTTAGAAGATGTGGGTAGGAAAACCAACCATCAAAATGATAAGTGTCTCCAAGAGGATAGATTAGTGCAGCCACCCACAATCATGGCAAACAATGGGAGGATTAGTGAATCCAGCAAAAGAACAACATACTACAAGAGAAAAGGGAGTTCATAGAGAAAGGGGTCCCCGGACTTTATAATGAAAAATTAATATTTGTTCAAGTTTTTGTTTCCTGTTTTGTTTGTATTTGGTTGCAATCAACCATAGTTATTAAAGATGTGCTTTTTTATGTGTTTCCATATTGTTTGTTTATCGCACTCAGCTTACTGGAATCATATCTAGCCTACCCTTTTAAGTCCAAGTTACTGCCAAAGAGGCTTAGGAAACCCACAATAGCCTGATCCCTGCCTGAACAGTGCGTCTCCATCCTGTGAGATCGGCAAATAGCATTGTAAGTGCAAGTTATCAATTAGGCCAACAGTCATTAGATACACGGACTTAATCATGTTTCCTGGCATGCCGCTCGATTCCTCAATCTTTCCTCGCTCTAATGGAGGATTTTTGTACTACAGCTTGTTTGTGTACATGTATGTACATATATAGTTGTACTCCCAAAATACATGAGCCTATCCAGCCCAGGCTAAGCAGCTCCAAAAACCAGTTGATCAAAGCCTCAAACACTTTTATTTGTGAAGCATAGCCGAACATGAGTTGACCGCTCTCTACCAACCCTAGCTACAACCAGCCGTACTACAAACAGGCCGGAATGTAGTTACTCAGTAAGATCAATGCTTCTGTCTTAAGGAAATTAGTGAGCTATGCATTTCTGATTCATGAATGGGTAAGTAATGAGAGCACATGGAAAGCTCTGTTGGGTAATAATTTTATCTCTATCATCTCTAAACTCAGTTAGAAATATTTGTTGGCTTAGCTTAATTCTTACTGGTAGCAGATGATAGGGCTCTGTGGAAACAAAGAATCCATGTAGCCGACCCCATTAGTATGGGAAAGACTTAGTTGTTGTTCTATCTTAATTCTTACTGGTACATCTCTAGGTTCAGTAACAAATCTTTTCCAATTTTCATCTTCTCATTTATTGTGTAAGGGAGAAGGTTTTCTCCCTCGACACCATGCTTGCAATTATCACGGATTAAGAAAGAACCAAACATAACAAAACACCAAAATCCACTAACATACATAGAACTAGAGTAGCTCAAACCAAATTAAATAACAATATCACAATTCTCCAACAATTGAAACTAAGAAAAGAAAAAAACGGCGAGATGAAAACCCACAAGAGGGAAGATAAAATAATAGAGAAGAGAAAACCCAACTGATTTAAAAGCCTAAATAGAATAAAAACAAACAGATATCATGACGAACGAAATGCAAACAAGAAAAAATAAAAAGAGAAGTGGAAGATACCTAATCAATGAAGAGGAAGGAGTGAGTACAGGCATGGTTTGGTGGTCGAAAAACAGCTGCTTTGCAGCATTAACGACAGAGAAAGATCTCATGCTGCGGCTTCAAGTTGTGATTTCACTACCGAACTCCAAAAACAAGACGACGGAGTTAGAATTTACGAAGGGATTTTCGTGGGTGTTGATTTTGGCTTCCTCCGCTCCCTCATTGGACTGTTTTCAGACCGCTGTCCTGACATCTCACATTCCACAGGATAAAAATGGAGCGATGATGGTTCGGAAAACAACCCGACCCGTACAGTAAACTTCGAGCGTTGATGTGGCGGGCTTGACTCGTTAGTGTCCCGGTCTCGTGATTGTATTTGGTTCTGATGTACAAAATTGGAATATATATATATATATATATATATATATATATATGAAAACTGGGTTTTGCTCACTGATTGCTTTTTTTAGGTGTATAATTTCAAACTAATTTTTTTTAAGGAGCTTTAAAATATGAATGAGTGAGTGAGCATGTGTCAATGTGTACAGGATCCCATCACTATTTGAAACTCCCTTTTATATTAGACCATTCAATGAATGCGTACTGTCCACTTAATTAGTTTGGATGGTTTACATTTCATTAAATAATTTTAATGAAACGTAGCATTAATTCGATGTCGTTATGACATAGTGAGCACTATGCATCGTTGTCATCCTTCTCTGGTTTAGCTTCTCCATTACAGGTAATCCATGATGCCTTGGTCTTCAAATGACATGAGGATTTTGTTCGGGGTTCTCGATTTTCAAATTGTTTGCCAAAGTTGCTTATTCGAAAGCATCATGTGATAATTTTGAATGAAAGAACGGGAAAAATTGAAACTCATATCATAACCAGATGTACACAATGCTTAGAAAAAGGATATCATGATGGGACGTCAGGTCCTTCTTTTGGTGTTATTTGGCAATCTTCCACAACCCTGATTCTTTACATAAAGTCTCCTTAGTTATGAGTCCTGATATTCAAGCTAAATATGTTTCTACCTGTTTGAAAGCTCACTCAAAGACTTTTTCAGCATAATCATGAAACCAATATGGTAATTACGATTTGTATGTGATGCTTCTAGATGACATTGTGGGCTATGGTGAAATCTCCTTTGTTTCTTGGAGGCGACTTGCAGAGAATGGATTCAAGCACCTTGTCTATCGTCACCAATACTGTTTTGTTGGATATACACAACAGAAGCGTTAACAACAGAGAGGTATGCAAAGTGCATTACTCATCATAACTGAGTCAGCTGCAATGAACTTCTCTTTGTATGGCAGAGTAACAAGGTCTGGATCAATAATATCCGAATATGGGTGGCAGAAGAATCTGCAGGTAACTATAACATTACTTACTGTCTTTGCATAATATTGAGGATAGATACCATGGTAGGTGAAGAACATTGAAAGAGAAAAAAAACTGCAGGTGAAGAATATATTGCATTCTTCAACTTGGACTGTTCGGCAAGGAGAATATCTGTTAAATTGGATGATGTTGCTCAGAAGCTTAGCGGCCGTGCAGATTCCATGAATGCATCTGGACATGGTTTCCAGGGATGTAGAGCTTTTGATGTTTGGGATGATAGAGATCTTGGAAGTATCAATACTTCATTTAGTGCTACTATTCCAAAGCACGGATGTATCCTACTTGTGTTGAATTGCTCCTAGCTGAAACAATCCATTGAGAGCCCCTTCGGAGTTGCTTCAAATGCCTAGATTTGAGCATACTTTTATGGAGCAGCATATTACAAGTTGAGCTTGTTCTTCCTATAAGGGTTTTTCGATCACGCGCATCTGAGGTGAAAATCGAAGGGATCACATTTTCGTTTCATGCTCCACTGCAGTTTTTCAGGATGCTATATGGGTGTTCCCTTGGTAGCCATGGGTCATGAAATATATCAATGGATAAATCATAGCCCACGAGCTATAATAGGCCTTTTCCGATCACTTTTTCTCCTTCAATTAGATTTCACCATCCCAAAAGGGTTAGTCCCTAATTAATCTCTCATTAATGACGATCGTGGAAAGTATTTTTTATAAACTTTATAGAATAATGAGTATTTGTCATGTAAGTGTCTCTAGAATTGTTTAACAATCATCAAAAAGTTAATTGCTTTAAGGTCTTTTAGCCTCAAATCGCCTTCCATCCTATTTCGGCAAAAGAGGTCCCAGCCAACCCATTAGAAACCCTCTTCTCTTCGACACTCCACCAATATATTGTTAATATCTATTGAATATTATCAATGAATCCTTCACGTAGTTTAAAATATGTCTCGGATACCTATTGATTTCACCATGATCTCTCATTCTACTTTACGCTGCAAATTTCTTTTCCATTGGTACAACCTTTTGGCCATGTTCTCTTTTATGAAGGTTTCCTTCTTGGATCTTTAAATGATGGAAGGAAGACCAAAATATTTTTCTTGGGCACCCGCATCGGTGATGGGAAGTATTGTAAAAAGCTACAAACGCATTCGAGATAGGGTGTCATTGCTGAAGTGAACTGCCAATTTCGCAAGGTTTACCTATTGACCACCGATACTCTCATACAAGTTCAACATGCTTAAAAGTTTTTCACAATACCGAGGTGAAGCTTTACCAAAAAGAACGCAACATCAAGATACTATCGGGCCTCCACTATTAATATGATAAACCTTCAATGCAAAGAAGAAATAAGAGGGGAGAGAGGATCTCCTTGACGAAGGCTTCTTTTGGTTTTGAAGTATCTATGAATGTATCCATCCAAGAAGATTGAGAACGAGACCAAATTACGGCTTACTCCTATTAATCTTATTAATCATGAACCAAAGGAATTGAAATTCGACCTGGTCATTTGCCATACTCCTATCTAATTTGATTGTTATGAAATTGTGAAATCAATGTACTTTCAATAAAGGAGGAGGGTTGTGTAAGGGATCACCCTTACATTGTCGGTCTCAAGCCCACATAAAGGAGGAGGGTTGTGTTAGGCTTCCGATAGTCAGCGTAAAACTTCGTTGGATTTTTATAATATGGATTACAAACATTATGATAATTGCTTTGGGGCATCCTCACCTAGCAACGTGCTGCAGAGCCCGAATGCAATAATAAGTAAGAAAGAGTCACTACATTTTCGCTCAAATATAGTGAATCAATTGTATAGAGGGTTCCCACATCATGGATGTATGTGGGAAAAGAAATTACTCCCACTATATTGTCGCTCGAATTTAGTGAATAATTTTCAGAGAAGGTCCCCATATTTTGAATATGGATTGATGCGGGGGGTAATTAAGCTAGTCCTAAAAAATAAGATTCGTATTGGTTCTTGGAATATCGTAACATTATCCAGTAAGCTAATGGAGGTGGTAGATACTATGATTCGGAGAAAGATTCATATTCTATGTTTACAAGAATGGAGAAAAAGCAAAGGAGATAGAGGATACATGTTTTAAATTATGGCACTCAAGTAAAGAAAAGGCTTGAAATGGAGTTGGTATTATCATAAATAAAGATTTAAAGGAGAGTGTAGTAGACATACAACGATATGGTGACCGAATCATTATGTTAAAATTAGTGTTAGGAGTATAGGTTTTGAATATATTTTGTGCTTATGCACCCGAAGTAAGACTAGAAGATAGTATAAAGACAACTTTTTGGGAAGAGTTAGATAAGGTAATTCAAAAGATTCCACAAAAAAAGATGATTTGTTTAGGAGGAGACTTAAATGGATATTTCGGTAAAGAGGTATTAGGATATCAAGGGATTCATGAAAACTTTGGTTTTAGAGATATAAATGAGGAAGGTAGGGAGATTTTAAATTTTGCTATGGCATTTGATATCTTTATAGTCAATATAATCTTCAAAAAATGAGATGAACATTTAATTACTTATAAGAGTGACTTATCACAAACACAAATTGATTATTTTATTTGTAAAAAAAAGATAGAACGTGTTGTAAAGATTGTAAGGTAATTTCATGAGAAAGCTTAACCACCTAACATCGACTTTTAGTTATGGATTTATAAATTAAAAAATAGACAAAGAAGAAAAGAGTGCATCGAGCTATTCAGACTAAATGGTGAAACCTAAAAAGTGAGAAAGTACTTATATTTAAATAGAAAGTCCTTCAAGAAGATCTTTGGAATTATGTTGGTACACCTTGTGATATGTGAAACAATATGGCTACACATATTAGAAAAGCGGAGAAAGATGTATTAGGTATATCTAAAGGAGGTGTACCGGTACAAAAAGAAGTTTAGTGGTGGAGTGAAGTAGTGCAAAATAAAATTAAGGCAAAGAGGGCATGTTACAAATTATATTATACTAAAAAAACTAATGAAACTTTAGAGGCTTATAAGAAAGCAAAAAAAGTCATGAGTTAAGCAAAAACTAAAATTTGGAAGGATTTATATAAAAAACTCAACTCAAAAGAAGGTGAAAGAGATGTTTTCATGATAGCTAAGACTAGAGATAAGAAAACTAAAGATCTTAATTATGTTAGATACATCAAAGACGAAGATGAAAAAATTCTAGTGGCAAATGATGATATAATAAATAGGTGGAAAAACTATTTTTATAAGTTTTTTTAATGAAAATGAAGATGTTAGTATTAACTTAAGAAAGTTAGCCAAATCAGAAAAGTATATAAACTACAATTTCTACTGATACAAAAAAATGAAGTCAACGAGGCTCTTAAACATATGAAGGGTGGTAAATCGGGAGGACAAATAATAAAATCAGAAACATCTATTCACAAGATTAAAGGAAAATTATTTCCTAACTCACATGTTCTGATCTCTGTGGCTGTGTGAAAAATATTCTTGTTTCTGCTGCGTGATCAACATGTCTAGCGTGTGGCGCGTTGCATATTTCTTTTGAGCGGAAGGCACTGATTGGGACATACAGTGTAATAGGTAGCATGACATGGACTGTTTTGTTTCTTTGTTTTTGAGTTTTTAGATATGGTCTTCCTCTCTAATCGTTTGCATGTGATCTGCATGACTTGTTTAGTACAAACCAACCTTTTCATTATTCAAATACATTATGTGAACATTTTGAGCCGACCCCATCTAGTATGGGAAAAGGCTTAGTTGTTGTTGTATCCACAATCTTGAAAATCTCAAGACTGAAGAGCAGTTGCTTTGTCCATCAGGATGTAGTCCGCTAAATAACCTGATTCCTACGCATCATACCCAACATTTTTCCTACAAAGCGCTGGTTTAACGAGTCTGTCTGCAGTGGGGTTGG
Source organism: Brasenia schreberi (assembly GCA_036023115.1). Classification (NCBI taxonomy): domain Eukaryota; kingdom Viridiplantae; phylum Streptophyta; class Magnoliopsida; order Nymphaeales; family Cabombaceae; genus Brasenia; species Brasenia schreberi. The sequence continues at coordinate 20,845,257 of JAYKKT010000082.1, forward strand.
TAAGGATGATGTTGCTCAGTTGAAATTCCTCCTGCAAATATTTCTCCTATTTCATGGCGATCATTGAGAAGGTTGTCTGAAACTGATTTGGCTGCCTGAAGGCAAGAAAATCACATTGGGGATGGTCCTCGGAGTTGTACTAACAAGTGCATCCTTTTGGCAATAACAATGCCACTCTGATATCTTGTACAAATTAAGATCACTTGACGCACTTTGATTTGCAATGCACAACTTGTTCTTTGTTTTACTTATTTAAATCTAGGTAAGACCTTCTGATTCACTGGCAAGAAGTGATGCTTCCAGTTAGTCATATGACAACTTATCGTGTAATATGTGTGCAAGAACATAGGGCGTTTTCCATATTTAGTTATCCTTCAGTGTCTGGTTGGATGTGTCTCTGTGCTTCAGGCGAGGGTAGTAACAATTGGACAGATCTAATCTGTCTATGCTTTACATATCTAGCTTTGTTATGTGTTTCATGGTTTTACTATTGCTCTGAATAATACATCGTTAGTTCATTACAAGGAGCTGGTTTGGATCTGAACTTAGACCTATTGCGCATTTCTGGATCTGGGTCCAATCTGGTATTTTGTTAACAGGCTTGTTATCTTTTCCATCCTCATTTTGATAATAATTGTTGAAATACAACCCAAATAGGAATAATACCAAAACTAAACATGAAACAACATTAAAATGAAACAAGGAGGTGTTGGCGTCCATGGGTTGCCGTCCCCACTCTCTTATTCCATTCACTTGAAAAACAAGTTTTACACTTAGGGCATTACTTATAATAGTTTATAAGCAATGGATCAGAATATGATCCATTGGGATTTGTATGATCCAAATACAAGAAATAATTGTAGAAATATAAATCAACGAGAATCTCCAACACTCTCCCTGAAGTTGGGTCTTAATACTTGGAACACCCAACTTGCCGAGAGCTTTCTTTAATCCATTTGCAACTATTGGTTTTATAAGAATATCAACCAACTGGTAACGAACATGAATGATGTTGAAAATTCCTTGGGAAATATTTTTTATGATAAAATGACAGACAACTTCGATATGTTTTGTTCTCTCATAAAATACTGGATTAGAAGCCATTTGGAGTGCATCTTTACTGTCTGTAAAGAAATTAATTAGAATAATCTTTCCCTTACAAATTTCTTCTAATAGCGATAAAATCCATAATCCCTTGTACATACCAAGGGCAATTGCATGATACTCTACTTCAGCACTAGATCTAGCTACCACTGATTGTTTCTTATTTTTTCATGAGACAATATTACCCGCTAGTCATACAACGTACCAGAGGTAGATCTTCGATCATCCATAGAGCCAACCAATCAGCATCTAAATAAATTAAGTCCATACTTATTTATAATGGTGATTGATGAGTTAGAAAACATATTGAAGATAAGTACTTTGGAGTATGTTATTTGCATATGACATTGTGTTAGTGGAGGAGTCTAAGGAAAAAGTTAATAGAAAATTGGAACTATGGAGAGAAACATTAGAAAGCAAAGGCCTCCAACTTAGTAGAACAAAGACAAAATATATGGAATGTAAGTTTGATCATTTGGTTAGCTCAGAGGACATAGAAATTAAAATTGGCACACATTGCATTCTATAGAACTTTGGAAAATACTAGGAGAAATAAGAATCACTTGGTTCACAAGACTATTTAATGAAATATGAAAAAACCAAAAGATGCACTAGGAATAGAGAGCAAGTACACTTATACCCATATATAAGAACAAGAGAGACATTCAAAATTGTGTGAATTATTAAGGTATCAAGTTAATGAGTCATACTATGAAATTGAGGGAAAGAATTATTGAATGTAGGTTTAGACAAGTATCAAGTACAACATAGAACTAATTTGAATTCATGCTAGGTAGATGTACTGTTGAAGCGATTCACCTTTTGAGATGTCTTATGAAATATTTTAGAGCAAAAAAGAAAGACCTTCACATGATATTTATTGATTTTAAAAAAACTTATGATAGGGTACTGAGAGAGGTTCTTTGAAGAACTTTGAAAAAAAGGGGTATCCCATTGACATATATTAACCTTATAAGAGACATGTATGATAGTACAAAAACATGTGTGAGGACTCATGAAGGAACGACAGACTTCTTTGAAGTTAATATTCGGTTACATCAAGGATCTACTTTAAGTCCATACTTATTTATAATGGTGAGTATCTGTAAGAAGGTATGAAAAACATGTGTAAGAAAAGACCATATACATAATGAGGTTATTAGAAATAAATTAGGAGTGACACCAATAGAGGATAAAATGAGAGAATATCGTTTAAGATGGTTTGGACATATAGAAAGAAGATCAAAAGAAAAACCTATAAGAAGGTATGAAAAACTAAATTTGAAAAGTATTAAAAGAGGTAGAGAACGATCACAAAAGTGTTGGAAAGAAACAATAAAGAATGATCTAGCCTATTGTGAGTTAACTGCTAACATGACACACGATAGGGATCTGTGAAAACAAAGAATCCATGTAGCCGACCCCGTCTGGTATGGGAAAAGGCTTAGTTGTTGTTATTGTAATCTACTTTCAAGAAAAACACTTTGGTTGGTACTTATAATCCTCTTCTTGAACCCTTTAACTCTATGAAAAAGGATTTTAGCAATGATTTTATACACCTCCATACATAGACTAATTGTGTGTCTGATACACGTACACGAGGGGAGGTAGAGGATACAAACTACTTATTGCATATTCTATCCCAACCAATTCCAACTATTAATTAAGGAGAATAGATCATCATAATTGAAAAACAAAAAATGAAGTCATAAAAAAAATCAAGTACTCCAAAAAAAAAGTAAATACATTTTTTATTTTCAAACTCAAATCACTCATGACCCTTAATTTAATGGTTGAAATTTATTTAAATTTAATTTGCATATAAATGGTTTGCATCTTCTAACGCCCCACCCTACATGGGGCAGGTTGGGACGGAATTTGACCCCATCCGATAGAAAAACTCCTCTCACACCCCACCCCGCCTTACGGGTCTGAAGGTCCAAGCCCCACACCCACTTCTTTTGTACTCGCCCCACAAATTATGGTTTCGTAGCCTAACCAATTGGCTGAACATGCAATTTCCATGTTTTAGTGTTGCCAAACGGAATAAAATGGAAAATAAAAGGAAAAACCGTCAATCTACATAAGGAGGAACATTTTTGCATCCAGTTCATATTCAATGGTAGAATTCTTCATACTCAATCATAACACCTTCATTTTCATATAGAGGCAATCAATTATCAAGGCAGTACCAATTGTATCAAAAGCAGAACTGAACCTTAATTAACGTACCTTGTATGAGCGAAGCGATGAGAAAATGAAGGTGACATGGCAGGTTTACCTTAAAGGTGACCCCAGCCCACCCTTGCATCACTTGTTACACCCACCCAGCTCCGCTGCGGGGCAGGTTGTCAACCCTGAAAACTCTCCCCATGCGGGGCGGATTAGGGCAGGTACTCGTGGGTCCGAAATTGCCTTCCCTAGCTCCAACTTTTACGCACACATACAAGCTTTCTCCCAAGCCAACTTTGACAATGAGCTGCTTATCTTGTTTACCAGCTCCATTCCTCAACAAGTGCCATTTGTTCTTTGTGAAAACTTGGTTCTCGTCTCTCTCTCTCTCTAGGGTTCGGACACCACTTAAGCATGTTCTTATTCAGGTTTTAAATGCTACGATGGCTCTGATGATGCATGACTGTAGAACTAAATGAGCTGCTCATTGTTCTAGCACAGTTCAGCTCACCCCAACTCATTCCTGTTCAAGTTCCCTACGAGTTGGTAAACAGAAATTGATCTTATCGCTACTTCTTGACCGTAAAAGGAAAACCTTATGTGGTTTTCAACTCAGCTCATACAGATGAACCAGTAAAGTTTATGTTTGAAAGATTATGTGAACTTCACGATGTGCTTCAAATGAGCTTATACATCTCTTGTTCACAAGCAAAGGGTATTTACTCTTAGTATAGAACACCTTCAAATAGGCCCCGAGGACAAGCTAAACAAGACATTTACCAGCCCTACCACCCACCCTATTTTTCATGTCAAAATTAAAAGCATATATCAAATTTTGTTTGGATATATTAACACCCAAGTGTGTTAGCATATACCAGGTTATATATATATGTGTGTGTGTGTGTGTCACCCAAGTGTGTTAGCATATACCAAGTTATATATATATATGTGTGTGTGTGTTACCCAAGTATGTTAGCATATACTAAGTTATATATGCACTAAAGACACATTAGTATTGTCATGGTTACCACAATCTATGGTTTTATCTATTAGTAGAATATTTATTATCTTCATTCAACCAATGATATTTGGAAAGCAATATTTGAGGCTTATTCTCGAAGGAAAAATGTTGCAAAAAAGTATGAGATCCTAGAGAAAACCAGAAACAGTAAGCAAGAAACCATGACTATCAGTGATTATTATGGAGAGTTGCATGGATTATGAGATGAACTACAATTCTACACTAATGTCAAATGCTCAGCTTGTTTCAATGAAAGAAATGAAGAATCTAAAAAATGTAATGTATTTTATTTATTATAGGGAGTTACTTAAGATTATGAAGTTGTTAAAGTGAACATCCTGGGAAGAGAAGAATTACCTTCTCTTGGAATTGTGTACTCTCCTTTTCTGAGAAGAAGATAAAAGAGGTTTAAAAAAGAAGAACACTTTTGAAGTTGATAAATCTTTTTCTATTAAAAAAATCAATTTTAGACTAATCCTAGGCATGGAGGATAGAATAATCATAATAGAGGTCATGAACGCCTCTCATTTGAGGAAAGAGAAAAGTTAAAAATGCTCACATTGTAGTAAGAATCATCACATGAAGGATCGATGTTGAGACTTGATTGGTAAACTTGGTTTTCTTAATATATACAATTTCAGTGTTAATGAAATGTATGAAGGCCTTGCTTCAAGACTTAGTGAGGCACCAAGGGCCACCTTAACTACCTCAACATCATGTAGCCAACCAGGGATGTGTTTATGTTGTAGAGGATCAAGAGTCGGGTATCTCCTATTTAGTTATCACTACCTTATCTGTTTGTGGAATGCTTGCACGTATTTTGTTTAACTCAAGTGCAACAAATTGTTTTGCATCATCCACTTTTGTAAATCATACAAGTAAAGACTTGAAACCATTAGAGAGGTTCTTTGTATGTTTCTTTAATAAGGATATTGTGTCACATTGGATTTTGGGAGATTGTTTTGTGATGGTTGGTGGTCATGACTTGAGAGCAGATTTGATTTTGTTGGGTATTTTGAACTACAATGTAGTTTTTTTGTATAAATTGGTTATCAAGGAACTATGTTGTAATTGATTATAGGAACTTTATTCGTCGAGAGGCCACATTTGATTTTTAGGGTCAATGAGAGAAAATTTTAGTGAAGGATACCTAGCATTTGTTATGCAATATGGTTTTGATGAGAAGTCATTGAAGGATACTATATAGTTAATGAATTTCATGGTGTTTTCATGATAACTTATCTAGATTACCTCATCAACGAGAGGTAGAGTTTGCTATTGATTTACATCCAGGTACTAATCCTATATCTAGGACACCCTATCATATGACTCTCGCAGAGTTACGAGAGTTGTAGGCTCAATTACAAAAATTGTTAGAGAAGAACTTTATTTTATTGAGTATCTCACAATGGGGAGCACTAGTCTAATTCGTGAAAAAAAAAGATGGTTCTCTTCAACTTTGTATCGATTATTGGTAGCTTAATCGGGTGATCATAAAGAACAAGTATCCATTGCCTAGGATTCATGATTTATTCAACCAATTGCAGGGAGCTTATGTGTTTTCGAAGATTTATATTCAGTCTGGATATTATCAATTGAGGATACGAGCAATTGACATACCTAAGATGGATTTTCATACTCAATATGGGCATTATGAATTTTTAGTGATTCCTTTTGGATTGACTAATACCCCAACAACATTCATGGACTTGACGAATTGGGTATTTGAGGATTATTTGGATAAGTTTATCGTGGTATTCATTGATGAGATCTTTGTATATTCTAAGACCAAATAGGGGCATGCTGAGCACTTACATATCATACTTGATTTGTTTTAGAAAAAACAACTATATACTAAGTTCATCGTGGTATTCATTGATGACAACTTGGTATATTCTAAGAGAAAAGAGGAGCATGCTAAATACCTACATGTTGTACTTGATTTGTTGCAAGAAAAATAGTTATATCCTAAGTTCTCCAAATGAGATTTCTAGTTTGATCATGTTGGCTTCCTTGGTCACATTATGTCCAAGGATGGCATCTTTATAGATCCAGCTAAGATCATGACCGTGGTAAATTGGAAAAGACCAAAGAATATCTTTGAGATTCATAGTTTTCTTAAGCTTGCAGGATATTAATGTATATTTATTGAGTGCTTTTTGATATTGCATCTCCTGTCACCCGATTAACGAAAAAGGATACTTGATTTTAGTGGACAAATGAGTGTGAGCAGAGTTTTACAACGTTAAAGATAAAACTATCTTTTGTACTAGTTTTAGCACTACCAGCTAGTAATGAGGACTTCAGGTTTACTCTAATGTCTCAAATAAGGGTCTTGGTTGTATTTTGATGCAACAACATAAAATTATAGCTTATATGTCAAGGCAACTAAAGAAACATGAGGTAAGTTATCTAGTGCATGACTTAAAACTTGCAACAAATGTGTTTAAACTGATGATTTAGAGGCATTATCTATATGGTATTAAGTTTCAGATATTCACTGATGATAAGAGCCTAAAATATATTTTCATACAGCCCCACCTTAACATGTGGCTGATGCGATTACTTGAGTTCTTGCAAGATTGTGATTGTGATATTATTTATCACTATGGAAAAGCTAATGTAGTTACAGATGCCTTAAGCAAAAAAGGAAAAGTGCTAGTAGCCCATTATTCTACTCTAATGTGAATGACACCCGAACTTTGATTTAGAGTACTTGCAGTGCAGAGGGATGATCCTGAGTTGAGGATGATTATAGATGAAGTTCATGGTGGAGGTCGACCTGAATATGAGATATGCGGCAATGATGGTTCCTTACGATTCGAGGGACGCATATGTGTGTATAAGGATGAGTCACTTCAAAAGGAGATTTTAGAGTCAAAGTATCATAGTCGATTTAGCATTCAACCCGGTAGTAGAAAGATGTATAAGGACTTGACTCGATAATATTGATGGTCTCAAATGAAAAAGACAATTTATGAGATATATAACTTGTGAGAAGGTCAAAGTAGACCACCAACGACTCGTAGGTGCCTTGAGATAATTGTCTAATCCTCAAAGAAAATGACAACATATTAACATGGATTTTGTTATCAGACTTTCTTTCACCACTAAGAAGCAGGATGCTATCTGAACAATTGTCAATAGACTTACTAAGGTTACACGATTTATAGTCATATCGAGGAACATGCTAGTATCTCGACTGATTGTTATCTATATCGCTAAGATTGTTAAGTTTTATGATATATTAGAGACCATTACTTCGGATAAAGATCTTCATTTTACCTCTCACTTCTAACAGATCTTATATGATGCTTTAGAGACAAAACTATAGTTAGCATGACCTTCCATCCACATATTGATGGACAAGTTGAGCGTACTATTTAGACTCTAGAGGATATGCTTTGAGCATGTGTATTGCATAGTAAGGACCAATGGGATAACCAACTGTACTTGATTGAGTTCGCATATAATAATAACTACCAGCCAAGCATTGGAACAAGTAAGACGTCCCTTAGTTATGACTTATGACAAGTCAAGAGATACTTTGACAGTCATCACATAGGGCAATTTTTGTTCGTAAGTGCATGAAATCCACACAAGACCGAAAGAAGAGTTACTCACATAAAAGATGTCATGATCTAGAGCTTATTGTTGGTGATTATGTAATTTTAAAGTCTCTTTAGTTCGATGAGTGACTCGTTTCAAACAGAAAGGTAAATTGAATCCTATGTATATCAAACTATACAAGATTTTTAAACGAGTTGGAGATGTTGCCTACTAATTGGAGTTGCCACCATCGTTGACTGGGGTACATAATGTATTCCAAGTATCCATGATGTGGAAGTACATTCTTGACCCTTCGCATGTTATTAAGGTCGAGTCGGTTCACATACGTGAAAATTTATCTTATGAAGAACAATTTGTAACCATCTTAGATAGAAAGGAACAAGTTCTATGTCCTCGAGTTTTAAGAACTCTAAAAGTACATTGGAGCCACAATTCACCGAGTGAATCTACTTGGGAGCTCGAGGGTGAGATGCGAGATAAGTATCTATATCTCTTCAACTATTCTCTAAATTCTGAGGATAAAATTTTTCTTATGGGGGGTAGAATGTAATAGTATGGGTTTGGTCTAGACCCAAACCCAGATATGGATCCACCCGAGGAAAGAACAATGCTCAATCAAGAGCGTTGCTACTATTGCTATAGAAAGCAACAACGTAAATAACAACCACCCATCATGATTTTGCATGGTTAAAGCATGATTCTTGAACGAATTGACATCGTAGGGAAGGTTCTTGTGCTTCCATGATACCGGTTCATTCCAAGCAAGGCAAAACGACCAAGAATGAGTCGAAAAAAGGTATGTTTAACATATTTTTCCAATTGCTTCACAATTTTTTGACGAAAAAAAGGTGATTGCTTCACTGATTCTCGTTTGGATTAGAGGGATTTTGGTCTACACCACTAGCTAGGTTGATTTTAGGTGGTTTGGTGGCCGAATGGTATCAAAAAATAATATTCAATGGCTAGATGTCTTCCTAAACCGAGTTGCTAGGGTTTCTCTTATTTTCTTAGGATTTTCAATTCATATCACTGATGACGATGGGTGATGTTGGTTCATACTGGAAGAGGGGAGAGAGACGGTCTGTTGGGAACTACCCTCGACCTTGGCCATCACCGAAAAATGGCAAAAAAGTCACCAGAAAATCAAGTGAAATTGACTCTTTTGGGCGTGTCCTAATTCTCATGTTGTGTCATGCCCGATGCAATCGTGTCATGTCCAACACACTATGAATTACATCTCATTGTGTTGTGTCTTCATGTCTTGTGTCACACTAATAGTTTTTGTCATATATGTTGTACTTATGTAAAAACGAGATAGAATAAGGTTCTAGGTTGTGATCATGTCAAAAATAGGTTCACCTGTTTGGTATTTGAACATTTTTTGGGTTAGAAAGATGACTTGTTTCAGTAGTTTCAGGCTCTCACTAGGTCTTGTGTCAACACAGGAACACAAACTATCTACTGTGTCGCCCAGTTTGAATCGAATATGAATCTAAGTGATAGTTTGGATCCACGATAACTTAAATGGATCTAAGTTGGGTTTTGGACTATTTTAGTGTCATTTGGGATCCGATTTGGAGACGGTTTATTGCATTAGACGCGTAACTAATTGAGTTTTAATATTTTAATTATTTATAATTGTTTAAATATTAAAATTAGAGGATTTGATGATAATAAGAGTGACCTGGTAGTTTGGAGATTAAATCTTAGTGCTCCTTCAACTAGAGGTTATTTCTTGTTTTAGATGGATTTAAATGTACATGATTGATAAATATTTTAATAATTTTTATGAAATCAAGTTTGCGATTATGAGTTATTTGTTATGCTTTTGAAGTGGAACTTATTTATGAATTGGTTGACAAAGATATGTTTTAATATGCATGTGTTGGTATGAATATGATATTTAAATATTGCATGGATATAGATTTGGATATATGTGGACCCAAATATGATATTGTGAATGTGATAAATTGTAATGGGTTTTGAAATGTAATAATGTTTGGATATATGAGTTGTACTTGTGTGATTTGTGTGGGGTATCTAGAAACTTGCAGGTCCATTGGGCGTTTAGACTTGGGGCAAATATAAAGTGTGTATAGGGCACTCTGCTGTGAAAATCAACGTGGTTTGACTGTCATGAACATGGTGGTGAAGGTCACATAAGGGTGGGTGAGATGACTCTTGTGTCTTTGAAGAAAATATGCTATGGGCTATAATTATAATAACTAATTGATATGTGTGTGTTAGTATGAATTAGAAATGAAAGTGTGATTTGTTATGAAATGTTTGTTAAAATATGCATGATTTTATTATGAATTTTGTTTCAAGATGTTTAACATTCCTATTCAGCTATAGGTCAGAGTTCACCCTACCATTTTACAGTTCATCCTGAAGCCAACATGCCTAAGGTACACAAAGCAGAGTAGCAGTTGAACGAAATACATATTTTGAGATGGTATGATTTAGATGAATAATAGATTGTCTAAATAAACATTTGGCTATCAGGGTTATGTTGAGTGGGCATGCACCATTCTGGACAAATTTTTAGATGTATAGATATTTGATATAATGAAGTTGAATATTTCATTTTAGTTAGATTTTACTATTCCTGTCTTTGATTACCACTCAGGATCACGCCTGTGCGAGAAGTGGCCACATGGTATCGGTTTGAATCAAGTCGTGGTCGCGACTTGTGCGGGTGTAACATCTATATTACAAACAGTGAGGATAAGGGACATCTTGATATATCAGGATTACTTACAAGCTTTGAAGGTCACATTGGACGTAAGATCTGAGAAGAACATATACTTTAAAACTTGATTGTACATTTATATTCAATATTAATGCTCTCTATTCTAATATATTATATAAATATATATTTTCAGACAACAAGAAAAATAATAACTCACATATTACACTATAGGTAGAGCCTACCAGTGAAGGGGACAAATATGAGACAAAAATTGAGATTAAAAGCATAGTTGATTGATTGGATAGTCGGATTTACTATAAGAGGTGATAGATTATACATTGTTTACTGCTTTTAGCAAGCATTGACAACTAAACACAAATAGCTTTCACATGCAATAAGGTTAGATGACTATCAAACTTCATAATGTCCATGAGATACTTGGTCTCCTAATGGGGATACAACTCTTTGTCTTCACATGGGAGATGATGGTTAGAAGCAAGGAAGTTTTTTTAAGAGATATGTTGAGAATGGGCATCTATAAAGTCATGTGAGATTCAGTCTAATAATGTTAAGTTTGAGGTGCTCATAACTATTTTTCAAGGATTAGAGTGAGTAACGAAAATAAGAACTTATGTTATTTGTTGTATGAGTTAGGGTGCACACTATATCAATATAAGTATATAGATAGGGTACCCATAATGCTTGCAAATCTCCTTGCATATAAGGTTTGAAGGGTTAACAGTTAAAAGGTGGCGTGCAACTACATTAGCATATTTCTACATACAAATAGAAAAGGCATCCAAAATAGAAGAACAACTTAGTAAGCGTACTTCTTTATTTAAGGTAATAATATTTAATGTTATTGTTTGCTATATGTATAATTCAATTTTTCGATTCAGTAATTAATAAGCTATTTGTTTTAATTATATGCGTGGATTTATAAGTACTTTTCAGCTTTTAAAGTTGTTATATAACTAGAATAGATGAAGAACCATGAGTAGGCTGATGGATGGGTAGTATGTATCACAAGCAATCACTTGTTGATTGGCTTACTCAATATCATAAGTAATTAGATTTAATGATGACAAATACTTTATTTTGAAGTGAGTTGACTATTTTTTAATTTTTTAATTAAATACAACCTTGTATGTTATATATTCGTATGTAATATATTTTTACATGCTATTTTGTGTAATGTAGATTGATTGATAGTCATATAGTTCTACAAAATATATGAATTGTAATGTATAAAAGTTGTCTAGATATCACAGATGCATTTGATGTGTAGATGTTGTGAAACCTTATATGCAAGATCATTTAGTTCGTCAATTTTTCGGTGTCAAGACATATCAATAGCATTGGTAAGACCATCCATTGAATAGAGTCTTACGAAACCATGCCCATATAGAGTACAACCAAACTTGGTTTGGACAAAAATGGAATTGCAACATAATTGAGTTAAGGTCACGCCGATTTGGATAGAATTTCATTCATAGTTAGTTTCAATGACTAAACGAATGAATTTTCCAATCAATGTGCTTGTGCTACAGAGGTTGTACTAGTTCATGGAAATAAAAACATTTTGTAACAGGTCTATAAGCAGTCAAATTTGTGTTTTAGTTGAGACTGTATTGCTACTGTGGGACAGAGCTTGGTTCTGCATGGTGTAGTGCAAGAGGTTTGTAATTTGTAATCTTGTAATTCACTATAGGAAAATGGTGATGTGAAGCAGTGGACAAGGATGGTCCTTCAGACAAAATGCCGACTAAAATAGTACTAATACAGGTAATGCAATGAGTGTCAAAAGAGACTCACCTTCCGGTTGGATGGGTGGCACTAAGAGTAGTAGCTAAACCAAGCTGAAACTGCCATAGGCGAGGCTCCGCAGCCAAGTCCTCAGCAGGTTGCGAGTGAGCGTGATATGGCACGCATTCCTTACTTCTCATCTAACCAAATTAAATTTCTAGAACCTACGCCATTCGAAGGGGCTCGGGACAAAAGGTTGATCGACAACCTCATATGAGACTTGGAGAAACATTTGCAAGTTTCTCAAGTTGCAGAATAGAATAAGGTGTTGATCGCTACCTTGTATCTCAAGGAAGATGCGAAGACATGGTGGCGTACCTGCCATGGAAGAGAGTGTTGCTCTACCTTTTGATTGGGAGAGATTCAAGCATGAGTTGAGGCATGCCTACGAATTTCAACTGAAGAACCCATGAATTGTTTAAAAACTTGAAGCAAATTGGGTCGACTCAAGAATTTGTGAAGAAATTCCTCACACTACTCCTTGATGTTTGGAATATGAGTGAGGAAGACAAACTATTTTATTTTGAAAATGGCTTACAACCTTGGGCTTAAGTGGAGCATAGGCGTAGAGCACCCACAACCATTATAGAAGTCATTGAATCATTCATAGATCTTAGTATCATGCCCTGACCGTCGGAAGAGCTGATAGAGCTCGCAACATGACCGACACCCGACCCTCGAGTTGGATTAGCCTTAGCGGATTTCACAAGTGTGCAGTGGAATAAGCAATTCAGACAACCTCCGATAGGGAATGTGAGTTGGGCTCCTCTCTTGGATATTAAGTGATTGAAATGGGACTTGGTATCCATTTAACTCACACCATGTAACACGACAAATATTTAAGAGTAAAGACAAAAAAGACATGTTCAATGCAAAGTCAAATTATAATAACTTTATTGACAAAAGAAAAGAGTGTGTGGCCCTGACGCTCTACACTGGTATGTTAGGGGCTCTTCCTATAAAGAGGGTTTTTGTACAAGGGGATGGTACTAGGCCATGTGTTTGTGGTCGAAGGATCACATTTTCCACCACCCAAAGTCATTGTCATCCTCGACAACGTCCACCTCTTCGTCCTCGCTTGTGACAAAATTCAATTCAGCTCATCCCCGTCTCTACTTGGTCCACAATACAAAATAGCTTCCTTCGGCATCCCCTGCATAGATGTGGTCCGTTGGAAGATTCAAGGGTTTGGGGCATAAACTCTCGAGCTACTTTCGTCCACTCGGCATCACGAAGCACTTGAGTTGGCTAGAAGGTTGGATGATACACTTGAGGTCCGATGTTATGAAGGAGTTACATCTGTCTACCTAGCACTTGAGTTTGTGCTTCAAACTTTGACACTCAATATCACCAAAAGCAACCACTCATACTGATAATATGCACAACCCTATGTTCTGTGGCATCATCCAAGAACTTGAAGCTACATGTAAGGCATTTCTTCGCATGAGCGAAGGCGACCTCTATCTGTATTGTCGGCACCCCACCTTGATGGGTATGCAACATCCTTCTAACCCATGAGATGCTACATCTACATTGTTGGTACCCTACCTCCATGCTACTAAATCACGTCCTTGGTCACAATTAGAATCTAACTGACGACACCTTGCCTCACCAAGGGTACCAAGACTCAATGATGGTCTAAGAGCTCCTCACCTGACTTTGAGGAAGCCAACACCAATTCATGTGTGTTGACTATATTTACCACTATGGATTGCATACTATGATGTTGCATGTATCTCCTAAAAAGTGTCAACATGCTTATATAAGGTTTATAGTCCCAATATGGCGACTGCCACTAGAGTCGTAACATATATCACTATTATCTAGTGCAATTCACGCAAGCAACAAGGGTTGGCTTACCAACCTTGGCGCTATAGTACAACCGCATATCTATATCAATGTGCTACTCATCAAGACTTACACTTTGTTACAATGTCCAAGGTATGGTGGAGTTCAGTGCACCTCCATCATAAGAAACGTATTCACCTAAATGATTGACCTACCTGCCACGTGCGATAATGATCCTCGGGGTACCTTGAAGAACAACACCTCGTGTGTCAATCTTTCAATCCTCTTTTCTAATCTCCATTATTGTAGTGCACCTCTTGATGAGCAACACGAAACTAATAGCATTTGAGTGTCGATCTTAGAGTAGCACAAGGCTTTCGAATACTATTATCTCAACAGGAGTGATGTGGTCTCGCTACCGACAATCTAATCATGGGTCACTCTGCATGCCTCAGGGCTTCTGACCTTTTGCAACCGTAATATTTCCTTTGGCTAGTACGTAAGTGATGTTAACCTTGACCCTTTCATTATTTCACCATGAGAGTCTCTCAGCAACACCGTGCTTCCCCATGTGTTTTTCAGGCGACAAACATCCAACGAGACGAAACATTTTCTCATACCAAATATGTCATGCCTTAACCATCGGAAGAGCCGACAAAGCTCGCAATGTGACCGACACCAATAAGTAGTTCACACGAACTCTCATAGGGAATGTGAGTTGGGCTGCTCTCCAGTATGCTAAGTGCCTATAATGGGACTTGGCATCCATTTAACTCATACCACACAACACAACAAACATTTAAGAGTAAAGACACTAAAGACACGTTCAATTCAAAGCCAAATGACAATAGCTTTATTGATAGTAGAAAGGTGTGCATGACCCTGATGCGCTGCACTGTAATGTTAGGGGTTCTTCCCTCAAAAAGAATTTTTATACAAGGGGGTGGCGCTAGGCCATGTGTTCGCGATCGAAGGGTCACATTAGGTCTTCATAAGATGATAGTAATGGGTCTAAGAATAAGAAAGAAAGTGGGTTTAAAGTGGCTAAAAATGATGAAAAGAATGGGAATAGGTAGGAGAAGAGTGTGGGAGATCTATTGACATCCATGGAAAAAATGGAGAAGAGGAGTGGGGCTATGATATGCATGCAACGGGCCTCACCTCTTGTAAAAATATCCTAAGAAGGCAGTTGCATGTACGAGCAAAATCTGGCCGAAGAACGGACCGATGTGCCAAAGGATGAACTTATCGAAGTGCGCAATTTCATCTCCTTAACATCTTGAAACTCGAAGATCCACAATGAGTCTTGAGCTTTGTTAAAGTGAAAATAGGATGATTCACCTTTCAGAAGTTGGTAGATTTGGGAGCGAGTCATTAGTTAGCAAACAACAAACATATAACCATACACTGAACAATGGGTAGCAGGGACTATGCTATGGTAGGAATGCAGGGACAAGTGTTTAGCACAAACATGGGAGGTATGGTGAGGTCAATGACAAATGAATTCTGTAAGGACATAATGACATACGTGTAGAGCATTGGAAGGCCACCAAGAGGGGTTAGAGGAAGCATCATGGCAGGTGGCATGAGTCGTGAGTAGTGCTCAACCGGGGGAGGACCTCAAAGGAGTCACGTGTCCATGAGACCTCGATGGCAAGGTACTGTTTGGCTGGGGGAGAATTGTCACGAGACTTTTCCTGAGGCGCTAGCGTTACAAGTGTGTATGCATGCAAGCTGGCACGATGTGGTTATGCATGGGAGTTTCACAACATCTTGACATAAAGGCATGCACACTCGCATGCTCCGAAGGCGCACGCATGAGGAAGACTATAGAGCGAGGATACCGAGTGGCACGACATCTTGATGTAAATACATTGTTGTCGTGTGTTGGGACTTGTTGAGTTTTTTACAACTTGGTAGTTAGGTAAACCTAGCTTACTTGTAACTAGGTAGACCTAGGGTGAAGTGAATCTAGCCAAGGGGTTCAACCACACCCGATTAGGGGTTAGTCCAACTAGAACAGGATGGTTTTAGATGCTGGAACTATTAGCTGAGTGACAACCTGGCACTAATCATGCCTAATCAAATGGAATATCCTAGTGAATATTTTGTGGAAGAAGCTAAAAGGGACCATTCTTTAATCGAACCTAGTTTGCCTATAAATAAGTTAGTTGGGACAGGAGTAATTGAGTTCAGCAGTGAGTCTTTATCAATTGTTCAGTTAGTCAGTCAAGAGAGAGGGTTGTAGTGAGAAGGTTAGGTGTGGTTGAGTCCAAGCCACAAGTCTTGTGTCGAAGTAATAAGATCATACCTTCACCTTATCCACTGTCTCTTACCTCTTCTATTCTTCTTCTCGTGTGAATTATAGAGAGGGAGTGTTGTTGAGGAAGAGTATTAATCAGAAAGGAGAGGAGCAAGCTTCCCCATTCAATCAAGGAAAATAGTTTCAGGTTTCTACGCATCTGTAAACACCCCAAAATCTCACGATTTTAGAAAGCAAATCCCTGGTTTACAAATCAACCCAAAAGGCCATTTTGCATTTTCAAAAACCTAGGAGCTTCCAAAAGCTTGTAAATACTGTTTTGAAACCCCCATATCTAGTATGAATTTCTTAAACTCGGGCTAAGTCCCATTTTGCCAAAAAGCAAAAGACGAACAAGTGAAGTAGGGAAGACGACACCTGATCGAGAAGCAGCCCAGAAACCAGACCACGAAGGCCAAATCAAAGGCAGCCTCAGAAACAAGTGCAGAAGCCCAAAAGCAACACCCCAGCCTGATAAAAGTTAGGGTCAAAAGGCGAAAGGAAGGCCCAGGCCCGATGCAGAATGCAAGCCCAGCACACCCAGAAGCCAAATCAAATACATCCACCAAGTAGCATGAATCTGAGCTAGAAATGGCGAAATTAAGTAGAAACGGAGTCTAGAATGGCGAGATGGAGTCCAGACGACAAAGTTGGGGAAAACCCAGCACTAGACGGAGCGCTAATGAAGCTAGTGCTCGCACAAAACGTCCGCCTCAAAAAGCCAAGAAGGACCATCCAGAGAAAATTTGGATTGGATCTGGACAATATATATCCAAATTCATATCCAAATAGTGTTTGGATTTGGGTCGATCCAAATAGTGTTTGGATCGGATCTGAACCAAAATATCCAGATCCATATCCATAAAAATGTTGGATTTGGATCGGATATGGATCTCAAAATATCCGAGATCCAAGATCAAGATCCAAATAGTGTTTGGATCCGACATGGATTCCACGATCCAAACACAAGACCCATATCCAAGACCCACCTCATTTTCCTATAAATAGGAGTGAGGGGGTCCCCAAAAGCTCACGTGAAAACCTTGGAGGAGCTTGGAGGAGAGAGAGGGGATTAAGGTGAGTGCTTAGTACTTTCTTAATTTTGTTTAGTGGGTTAATTGTGGGTTAAATGGGATTAAGTGTGGGTTGCACCACCAGTCGGGCTGAGCATACCTGCGCGTGGAAGGCGTGAAGTGGTGGCAACACCCTTGAGCACCACCTAGCCGACCATCCCCCTTTGGTAAGCCTAAAACACCCTAAAACACCCTAAAACACTCTATCTCTAATCCTCTAAACCACCCTAAAACCGACACCACCTAATCCCCCACAGCACCCCTAATCCCAACCACCTCTGGCCTGCCACCCCAACCGACGTACTCCCTTTACACCATCCACCTCCCATCATCACCTGAACACCCAGCACGCCTCGCGCGCACCACACCCGCTCCACTGTCGCCCTGCGTGCGCCCCGCACCTGCTCCACTGCCACCCGACGCCCCGCAGCGTGCCCCGCACCTGTGCGCCCTTAGCCGACCTACTGTCCCTACCTAACACCGACTCCCTACCTTCACCCTACCACTACTACCAACTCCCTACCACCCTACCATGCCACCAACCTACCATACACCACCTCCTAGCCTAGCATCCACAGCCATCACCCCGATTCCCTTCATCATTTCCATCACCATACTCCTTGGCCTACCCTAACCACCTTGCCTTACACTCCCACTCCACAACCCCAATGCCATAACCTAACCCCACTACAAGACACCCTAGCACACCCATGACCTCCTTTGCTTATCCCACTAAAGCCTCACAACCCCAACGCCATAACCTAACCCCACTACAAGACACCCTAGCACACCCGTGACCTCCTTTGCTTATCCCACTAAAGCCTCACAATCCACTTAGCACCCGTGAGCCTTATCTCTCACGTCCAATGCCCCACCAAGCTCAAGCTCGGCCAGCCACTTCATGCCTCAAGCTTCAAGGGGAACACGTCCTTGGCTGCCCAAAGTGGACACAAGCCCAAGTGTGAGAAAGTGAAGACAGACCAGCTATTTGTAAGTGTCTAAACTTGGTCTCTTACGCTAACTTGCTTTAAATTTAATTCAATTCGGATATGGGGTTGTATTAACGGAGCGTTGTCTCCCCCGGGATGTAATATTATTGCTTGACACACGAGACACATACGTGCACTTGAGCCTTAGCTCTTATCTCGTACACCAAGCACCCACGTACACCATTGAGCTTTCACTCTTACTTCAAAGACTCTAGTAAGAGCCTTATAAGCTACAATTTCATTCAGGTTGTTACTTTAAAAGTCATGTGAGTTTGTCATTTCAATTCCACACTCGCACCCAAAGGACACCCGAGCACTTGCTCAAGCACTCACGCACCTTTTGGCCTTGGTAGCCCCTAAGATATAGGCATATCTATATACTTTTAGCTGCGTGAGTTTTCTCGGTTCAGTTGTGTACGTCTTTACATTCGGGGTTGTTAAATTTCAGTCGTGTGAGTTGTCTTTACATTTATACACAACACACACGCACACATTGAGCCTTTCCGCTCTTATATCTATATTTCCCCATTCTGCAAGTTAAATTTCAAGTCGTGTGTGTGAGTTGTCTTTCCATTTACACACAAACACACGCACATGTTGACGACCTTCGGACTCATATATATATACGTATTTCCCATTCCGCACTTTACATTTAAGTCGTGCGAGGTTTTACATTCCAAGTTGCGTGAGTTGTCTTTCAATATATACACAACACACATGCACACATTGAGCCTTTCCGCTCTTATATCTATATCTCCCTTCCGCAATTTCCCTTCCGTAATTTACATTCAAGTCGTATGAGTTGCATTCAATTTGGGTATTTGCCTTCAGCTATGTCTTTCAATTTCGGGTTTACATTCAAGTTGTGTGAGTTGCATAGCATATCCGCCAAACTCGAGATATTGCGCATACTTGCATCCAAAGAAGCCCCGAATACCCCATGCAAACACGCCAATCTTAGGCCACTTGATGCACATACATCCCGCCTAAGTAGATAAAATCGAAAGACTTAGATACGTGCAACCCCACGTAAATAAAATCTGCAAATAGGCATAGAATCGCTCAAGTACTTTCATACTCTTTTCAAAAGTCCATGCTTGTTTAAAATTGATATTTTCTAAAGCGTTTAAACCGACCCTTGAGCACCGGTTCAAGAAGGTTTACAACAAAAAGATCCTACTTGTCCATAGTCACCCCATAAGTCAGATATTTCAAAATATGCTTCGCTAGTTTGAGTAAGCTAGCTGGCACGCCCTAAAGCGACTTAGACACAAAAAAGGTTCACTTCAGGCCTAAGAACCCAGAGTAAAAATTTTCGCGTGTCTACAGATTTGGCACGCCTGGTGGGACTTGGGTCTTAAGAAAAGTCGATAAAAACAAGCAAAGCTCTTGAATTTTTTTTTCAGAAAAGTATTTAACTCTTTTCCTTTTTGTGCATTTCATAGTTAGTTTTTTGAAAAGCATCGGAGTCATGTTGAGTTCAAACTCCAATGAGGTGACCAGCGAGGTCTCACGCACATCAAGTTCTCACTCAAAGAGATTTTCGAAAAATAGAAATAGGAGAAAAGAAATCGAGGATTTGAGAAAAGACTTTGAAGCCAAGATCGCTGCACTTAGCCAAGAGGCCGAGGCAGTCGATTCATGTTCATCTCACGGCGAACCAGCAAAGGCTAAAAAGAAATTTGAAAAAACTCACAAACCCAAGGAAACCTCTGCTATGGAGGGAAATCAAAACCACGAGTCCTTCACTCACAAGGACCGTAAAGCCCTACAACAGCTGCTAAAAGGGCAAAATAAAGAGCAAAGAACGTACGCCCAGTCTGATTTCCTTCCTTTGGATTATGATACAAACAGTGATGACGAAATACCAAATTTCCATCGGTATGATGGCACGGGAGATCCTAGATCTCACTTGCAACTCTTTTCTCGTCGAGCCCATAAGAAAAAGAAGGACTCGATGAAATGGATTTATTGGTTTCCCCTTTCCCTCAAAGGAACTGCTTCAAAATGTCTCGCTTCTTACGATTTGAGTTAGTTCGTAACTTTTGAAGAGTTAGCGAACTGCTTTATGCAAAGGTTTTCGCATAACGTAGAAGTGACGCCAACCTTAAATACTTTGAGGGATACAAAACAAGCGGGGAACGAGGATGTACATGCATTCATCGTTCGATTGAGGTCCCTCTTGGGGCAAGTGAGAGAACCCATTTCAGAAGGATGCGTAGTGATGCTCATCCTCGATAATTTCAAAAATGATTTGAAAACCCTTCTCTCCCTACATGAAATCTCAACTTTTCACAAGTTAATCAAGAAAGCTTCTCTTTTCGAAACAAATCTAAAGAAAGGAGTCTACGATCACTTGTGGAAAGGGAGTGTTGTTCCAAAAACTCGCTTGGAAAAACTCGGAACTTACAGGTTACCCACAATGGACAAAGGGGCAAAGCCCCACAAAGTTGCAAACGTCCGAGTGGATCCAAGGCCGGCGAGTACTTCTAAGAATTTTGCGAATTTTGAAAATAAAAAAGAAAAAAAATTACAAAAGTCCTTCGACAAACGGGAGTATACTCCACTGGGGCAACCTGTGTCGGAGGTCCTGGACCTCCTACTTGCCCAAGGAATGATTGAACTCCCTGAGATTCTCGAGGGAACCACTTCCAAAGGGAGGTTCTTAAATCGATTTTGCAAGTATCATCGGCTCAAAGGCAATGATACAAAGCAATGTTTTTCCCTACTCAACAAGATTGAGAACTTGATAGTGGGAAGGGCAAAGAGGTATGTGCTTTAACGATTTCAAAGAGTCTAGCGCATGCATATCATTCTGGGTTTTCTACTTGTGCACCATCTCTCATCCTTCATAGGAAAATCACCCAAGTAGTAATTCGGGGAGTGCCTAAAGGCCCTCCCCCAGTTAAACCTGTTTTACAAGTCCAAGGTGCTTCAAAACACACGAATAGAGCCATCATAGGCGCGAGCCCTAGGTTGATCGTGGGGGAAGTGACTAGGTCCGGAAGGATCTATCAACCCCCGCATCTACAAAATGCTAAAAAAGTGGTCAGTGTTCCTAGCCCTTCAAAAGCATGTATTCCTAGGATTTCGCCAAAAACGGACAAAGACAAAGTTGTTTTAACGTTGTATGATTTTAAAAATCATCTTTCAAAGATTCCAATTAGCATGTCCATCCTAGAGCTGATACAAACCTCGCCTAGGCATAGACTTGTTTTAGAGAAAATTCTAGAAAGAGCCAAGGTTAGCTCAAACATAACCTCGGAGTCCTTGTCAACCCAAGTGGCGTTTATAGGTGCAAAAATGCCCATCGTGTTCTCGAAAGAGGATATCGAAAGACCCTACGAAGCCCACAACCAAGCCCTGAATATCGAGGTGATATTGAATCACCATTCTCTAGAGAGGTGCCTAGTTGATGGGGGAGGAGGTCTCAACATCCTTCCGCTCCACGTGGCGTATCAAATCGGAGTCACCTTGACCTCAATGAACCCAAGCCCCATCATGATCACTGGATACGATGATAATGCGTCTAGACACTTAGGATCCATAGAATTACCCATGGAAACGGGGGGCATAGCTCACATGGGGGTGTTCCATGTCTTGGACATCCACCCCCACTACAACCTATTGTTGGGAAGGCCCTAGATACACAGCCTACGTGTTGTGCCGTCCACCTTCCATAGGTGTATCAAAATCTCCTTCGAGGACCAAATCATGGTAATTCTAGGTGAGAGCCACCCTCAGCTTCAGGGAATACAGAATTTCTCATGTTTATCTGGTCACCCAACCTTTGGGGATAATCTGGGGTAAGTATTTGTCAAGCCACCCAAGCTCATCCTTCAAAACCCTAGGAGAGTGTTGTGTATAAAGGGGCAGCCCCAAGCTCGCCCACTCAAAACCATCACGATCCTAGGAAAAACCAAGTGTCGTCTGTTCCCCAAAACCCTAGATAAAAAGTCATACGAGCATAACATGGACGATAGCAAGTTTCAAAATCACGAACTATATCAAAAAATTTCAAAAAATAAGAAATCATGGAACATGCTATTGAACATGGGATATATGTCCTACCAAGGTCTAGGGACACAAAGCCAGGGCCTCCTCGAGCCCATACTGCCTAGAGTCAACCCAAGTAGATATGGGATCGGCTATACTCCCAAAATACCACCAGAGCCACCACTTGTGACCACCTAGGTCAAGGGTGCCCTGGAACCTATCCAAGCAGAAACCTACAATTTAGACCTCTTGTTTAGAGTCTAACTTGTGGCGTTTTCCTTTGTAGGTATGATGGAAGATCCCTTCTTAAACCAAAAATCAAAAAAATTGAAAAATCTCAAAATTCAAAAACAATTTGGAAAACCTCAAAAACCAAAAACATTAGAAATTTGTGCAAAAACCAAAAAAATTGTTGTTTGTATAGCTCCAAGTGTCTTTGCTTTGCCAAAATCCAAAAAAATCGAAAAATTAGAAATTTCCAAAAACAAAATCCTGTATATACCAGCTCCTGGTAAAAGTTTGGAAAAAGCCAAGGATTTTGAAAAGAAAGTTGTCTTCATAACAAGACTAAAAGCTTCGAAACCGGTATAAATTCTAAAACAAAAACCAGGTGTTTTCAAAACCCATGCATCGAGTCCAAATTCCCTAGGATTCAATATTCTCGAGAATGATCGAAGCGCGGAAGAAGATCCCCTTCTCCTTGAGGAGGGTTCAACTTCCGAGCTCCCCGAGTTTCATAAAATCTCGATTTTGAAAAACCTTTCAACAATATGCGAACCTTTCACACCTCGCTACAAGATGCGAACCTTTCAACAAACTTTTGATAAAAGGGGTAAAATTCGTATGGGACGATGATTGCCAAAAGGCTTTCGAAAGACTAAAAGCGTATTTGGTTAATCCTCCATTTTAGACCCTCCAAAGCAAGGAAAACCTCTTTTACTCTATATTTCTGTGCATGCGAATGCTTTGGGTGCATTACTGGCCCAATATGAGGATGATACCCATAAAGAGTATGTCATCTACTATATTTCGAAAACTCTATTGGCTTATGAACGAAATTATCAAGCCATGGAGAAGACTTGCTTGGCCTTGGTATGGGCCTGCTAGAAATTTCGATACTACTTCCTAGATCATGAGATCTGGATAGTGTCTAGGCTTGATCCAATCAAGCATCTATTTGAAAAACCTATCCTCACGGGTAGGCTAGGTAAATGGTAGCTCCTCTTGATGGAGTATGACCTGAAATTTCACCATCAAACATCCATCAAGGGCCAAGCCCTAGCCGACTATGTGGCCGACTTCCCTTTGGAAGATTCATATCCTACACTTGACAAAATGCCCGATGAAGTCATATTTCAAAACCAATTTCAAGATCATGTTTTATCAAATTACTCGAACGAAAACCAAGTGTGGAAAATGCACTTCGATAGGGCACGAAACCAAAGAGGGGCTGGGGCAAGAATCGTCCTCATATCCCCTGAAAAGGGGGAAATACCCATAGCCATTCGCCTAGATTTCGAGTGTTCCAACAACACAACCGAGTATGAAGCACTCATACAAGGCTTAAAAATTTCAAAAACTCTAGGAGCATCATGTATCGAAGTCTTTGGAGATTCTTTATTTGTCATAAACCAAGTGTTAAAGATTTGGCAAGTTAAAAACGAAAAACTTCTTCCATACCACGAGTTGGCCACCAAGCTGGTCGAGTCATTCAAATCGTGCACTCTCACACACGTAGGAAGAGAGGATAATGGCATAGCCGACGCCCTCTCATCCTTGGGCTCAGCCCTAAGGGTCGATCCCACTTTGGGAACCAAACCCTTAGAAATATGGCATTCGCCCACTCCATCCACACACGATCTTGAGATTTGCCAAAACAACCAAACTGATACTGAAAAACCTTAGTTTCAAAACATAAAAAGTTTTTTAGAAAATGGAAAATTTTCAGAATTCGCCACATCTAAAGATAAAGCTTTTATACGAAGAATTTCAACCCGATATTCGATTTTGGGAGGGGTTCTTTACAAAAAGAGTTTCACTAGCATCTTACTAAGGTGTGTCGACCTGGAGGAGGCTAGGATAATAATGCATGAATTCCACGATGGAGAATGTGGAGGGCATGTAAATGCCAATATGATGGCAATGAAAATACTTAGAGGGGGTTATTTTTGGTCCACCTTAAAGCAGGATTGCCATGACCATGTTAGGAAGTGTCACCCATGTCAAGTGCATGGACACGCCATCCATACCCCGTCATCCTCATTGCATTCCGTGATCAGCTCCTGGCCATTCACCATGTGGGTGTTTGACATCATAGGACCAATATTTTCACATGCTTTAAATGAGCATAGGTTTATACTAGCAGCCACCGAATACTTTTCCAAATGGGTTGAAGCTACCTCCCTGACCAATGTGCAGGGGCAACATGTAGTGGCATTCATTAGGAAAAATATTTTGGCTCGCTTTGGGGTTCCAAAGGACCTAGTGTTCGACAATGGTACCCCCTTCAAAAATGAGAGGATGGTTAAGTTATGTAACACGTATGGCATAACTCACCACTTCTCATCGCCCTACTACCCTCAAGGCAACGGCCAAGCCAAAGCTACCAATAAGACTCTCATAAGTATTATTGAGAAAACTTTAGAGAAGGGTAGGACGTGGCATGAGAAGCTGGATGAAGCCTTATGGGCTTATACCAGGTATTTCACTTCAGGCCTAAGAACCTAGAGTGAAAATTTTTGCGTGTCTACAGCATCGAAGAAGGAAGGTTGAAGTAGACAGTGGTCTGTTGCTAGAGCATGAGGTTGGATGTGGTTTTGTGACAAAGTGTGTGCTTGTCAAAACGAGACATGACACGTGGTGCGAGGCACTTGGTGTTGGGCATAGCAAGAGTCGCACGTAGCGACAGTTGTAGGATGCTATCGAGATGTGACAAGGATGAGCATGTGTTGGCAATGTGCATGTATTGGTGGTGTGTGGTAATGGCGTTAAGGTGCGTGTGGGCGTGCATGGTGCATGACAATTCTCCCCCAATTATATTGTGACTCATCTTCCAGGCTGTGTGATATTGTTGCACCAAGTCCTTATACTCCCACAACTCCGTCACTAGAAGGCAAATATCCTCATTTGATTCCTTTCCTTCCCAACTAATCAAGTACCAATTGAGCATCACCCTGTATCATGTCTTTCATGCCTTAGAATTAATGAGATGTGACCTATATCTTGCCTCAGGTCCTCATAACAAGGTTTTAGTTGGCTTACATGGAAGACGGGGTGAATCTTAAGTCTTTCAGGTAGGTAGGTTACCCTCCCAATCTTCTCGATAATCTCAAATGGTGTGTCATACTTAGGCTTTAGGTTCAATTGCATCCCTTTCGAAATTTGTCTTTAAATGAAGTTTGGAATCCTAAGTCAAACTCTACCTCCAATGTTATAGTGTCTCTCTTTTCTAGACCTGTTGGCAAAGGTACTCATCCTTCCTCTAGCTCACTCAAGTGAGGTACGCTTCTTCTAGCATGGTATAGCTTTCTCGCATATCTCAAAGTATGATAGGAAAACTTTGATTAGCCCCTCCTTGGGCTAAGTCAAGTGGCAACAAAGGTTGCATCCCATGGTCAACTCAAATGAGCTCTTGCATGTAGTGGAACTCTTGTGTGAGTTGTGTGCAAACTGTGCAATTTCAAGCAATCCAACACAGTTCTTTTGATTGGTTGTTACATAATGTCTCAAATATTCCTCTAGAAGTGCATTAAAACATTATAGATAAGTGTAGCTTAATCCTGGCTCTATAGAAGAGTTCCTTCGAGAAGTGACTTGTAAACTTGGGATCATGATCTTATATGATCTCTTCGGGCATCCCGAAGTGCTTAGCCAAGGTTGGTGATGTCATTTGCAATGCACTCTTTTGATGCTAAAATGAACACTGTATACATAGAAAACTTGTTAACCACAACAAAAATGGACTCAAATCCAACAACAATCAAAAATATACCAATGATTGACACACTCAGCATGTACGGGCATGCTCCTCCACATCACAGAGTCATGTGTGTCCAATAATAACCTCTCTTCAAAGTGTAAGGGTGTGATGTTTTCTTGGGTGTGTGTCATATGAAGAGTCATGAAACTCTCCAAGTATTAAGTGTACCTGTTACTAAATCACCTTTAAGACATGAAACCATGGCCACAATATCAACCACCTTTTTGCGGCTCAGGGTCTCAACCACTATGTTGTGCCTCCCCGGTCTATACTGGCACTTGAACATAGACTCCTCTATGAGCTCTAGCCATCAAGTTTACCTAGCTGTAAGCTTTTTCTATGTCTTAAGGAAGGTGTTACTCATATTATCTCTCACTACTTTGAAGGGTGCATCAAGCAAATAAACTCTCCAAACTCGTAAATAATGAAAAACAACCAAAAATTCTTTTTCGTGACCAGGATATTGGGTTTCTCCTCCTTTAAGCCTCTTGCTCTCCAATGCTATGTGGTGTCCTTCCTAGACAAGTACACCTGCAATTTCCACAACACTGGCTTCTGTGTGAAGTTCAAAGGGTAAGGAAAAACCTGGCAGGTGTAAAACTGATTTGCAAGAGATGGGACCTTTTAGATCTTCAAAGTCTTTCAGGCGGAGTGCATCCCATTCTCATGTTGCCTCCTTCCTAAGCATCTCCATGAGTGGGGCGGCTAGCTTTGAAAACCCTTTTATGAGTCCAAATGACTATAACAACTAGTTGTTGGGGGTTGTTGTAGCCGTTGGGAGGGGGACTCACCCTTGAGGCCAAATCCCCAAATGTACTCAAGAGACCTATTGGGCCCTACTAGCCCAACCTCACTATTACAATTTAACAAGAATTATCTTCCAATCTTTACAACATGATTTATCTTTTTTTCTATAAACAAAATAATTAATTTGTGTTTGTGACAAACCACTCTTATAAGTAATTAAATGTTCATCTCATTTTTTGAAAATTGTATTGGCTATCAAGAGATCAAAAGTCATAAAAATATTTAAAATCTCCCCACCCTCCTCATTTATATCCCCAAAACTAGACAACAACAACAACTGAGCCTTTTCCCATACTAGACGGGATCGACTACATGGATTCTTTGTTTCCACAAATCCCTATCGTGTGCCATGTTAGCAGTTAACTCCCAATAAACTAGATCATTCTTTATTATTCTTCTCCAACACTTTTGTGGTTGTCCTCTACCTCTTTTAATACTTTCCAAATTTAGTTTTTCTAACCTTCTTACAAGTTCTTCTTTTGACTTTATTTCTATATGTCCAAATCTTAAACGATGTTCTCTCATTTTATCCTCTATTGGTGTCACTCCTAATTTGTTTCTAATAACCTCATTATGTATACGGTCCTTTCTTGTATGACCACTCATCCATCTCAACATCTTCATTTCTGTCACAAATATCTTTTGTACATGTTGATGATTAACTGTACTTTGATGGGGCAAGGAACCGATGAGGGCATCTTTACAAACGATTTTCAAAACCATGTTTTAGCAAGTTGTTTGAATGAAAACCAAGTATGAAAAATGCACTTTGATGGGGCAAGGAACTAAAGAGGGGCAGGTGTTGGAGTCATCCTCATATCCCCTGAAAAGGGAGAGATCCCTATTGCTATTCGCCTAGATTTCGAATGTTCCAATAATATGGTCAAATATGAGGCACTCATACAAGGTTTGAAGATTTTGAAAAAAATAGGGGAATCATGCATCGAAGTCTTTGGAGATTCTTTACTTGTTATAAACCAAGTTTTGAAAATTTGGCAAGTCAAAAATAAAAAACTCATTTCATACCACAAATTGGCCACCAAACTGGTTGATTCCTTCAAATCATGTACACTCACTCACATAGGTAGAGAGGACAACGCCATAGCAGATGTCCTCTCATCCTTAGGAACAACCCTAAGGGTCGATCCCACCTTGGGAACCCGATTCATAGAGATATGGCACTCACCTACTCCATCCACCCACGATTTGGAGATTTGCCAAAATGACTAAAATTCCATTCAAAAACCTTGGTTTCAAGATATTAAATTTTTTTTAGAAAACGGAGGATTTTCAGAATTTGCTTCTTCTAGGGATAAAGCTTTTATTCGAAAAATTTCAACCCGATATATGATTTTGAGAGGAGTTCTCTATAAAAGGAGTTTTACCAGCATCTTGTTAAGGTGTATAGACCTTGAGGAGGCTAGGATTATAATGCATGAATTTCACGATGGAAAATGTGGAAGGCATGTCAATGCGAATATGATGGCCATGAAAATACTTAGAGCCGGTTATTTTTGGTCCACCCTCAAGCAAGATTGTCACGATCATGTTAGAAAATGTCACCCATGTCAAGTGCATAGACATGCCATTCATATCACATCATCAACCTTGCATTCCATTGTCAGCCCATGGCCTTTCACCATGTGGGCATTTGACATCTAGCATCAATCTCCCCCAACGCATCTAATGGACATAGGTTCATCCTAGCAGCCACCGAATATTTTTCTAAATGGGTTGAAGCTACCTCCTTAGCTAATGTCCAGGGGCAACATGTAGTGGCATTCATTAAGAACAATATCTTGGCTCGATTTGGAGTTCCAAGAGACCTAGTGTTTTCACATGATCCCAATTAGGACTAGAACCACAACAGGCCAAGTCCCCTTTGGCGCAAATTCTCTCTTACCTATCATAAGAAAAAGGGTTTTTAGAAAGCTAGGATGATTCATATTCTCGAGAAAAGATTTAGGAAGAAAAACAAAAGGGGTATTTTATTCTTCGATATTATCCAAATATATTTGGATCAATGCCAAAGAAGGGCATCTCTAAACACCCAAAATTTTCATAAACTCCTTAATTTCAAAAACCAGCTTACAACCTTTTGAACTTTTTAAAACCCCAAAATTTTGAAGTTTAAACCTTTTTAGAAAATATTTCAAAATAAAGGTTTTGAATTCAAATAAAAAACTCAAGGATTGCAAAACAGCTCAAACGGACAGGTGAAACCCGATCCAAAATCCAGTTTGAGATTAGGTCAAAAAGTGAAGGAGAGGCCTACTTATCCGGATAAAACCGAGATGGAAGATCGAACCTAGTATCCATTTTAAAAGACAAATTTAGCTTCAAAAATGCAAAATAAAACCAAGACCCTAATAAAGCTGTCAAAAATCAAAGACTGGGCCTGTCAAAATAGAAATCAGTGTCCGCTTCGAAATCGGGGATCAACCTCATTAAGTGAAACCTCAAGATGGGGTCAGACAGATTAAAACCAAACATCAAAAAGTCCTAAAAGCGAGAAATTGGTTGTCAAAAGGATTGGAAAAAACCTAGCCTAAAATCGGGTCACCGAGAAACCAGAGCCCGCTTGAAAACCGTTCATTTTATGCACCAAAGAAGGACTAAAAAAAAGAAGTTTGAATTGGATCTTGACCAAGAGATCCAAATCTAGGTCTCATTGAAGATTGGATCGGGTTGGATCCAAAGATCCAAACTCGATCCAAAGAACCACCCTTGGCCTATAAATAGGGCCAAGGGGGTTCACGTGAAGTATCTTGGAAATTTTGGAAGTGAGGAGAGAGGGGAGAGGTTGGAGCTCAAGCAAAAGTTGGTTTACGTGGAGCACTTGTCAACAAAGGGAGAAGGACTTAGTCAACAAAGGTGGAAGGCTTACGTGGAGTCAAGGCTTGGCCAAGGTGAGTTCCTAAGCTCAAGTGGGTTGCATCATGGAGGGTTGACCAAGGAAGACCAAGGCTAGGGACCCGCTACACAAAGGTGGAGGGCTGACTTAGGGCTCAGCTACTGGGTTGCACCAAACAAGACTTGGTGGTTGACCAAGACCTCGCCGAACCACACCAACTTGGGGCTGAACAAAGCCCAAACCGTGGGCTGCCTTGGAGAACCTTGACCTGCATCAAGTGAAGCTTGAAGGACCCGGTTGCACCTGCACGAAGTTTACGGTTGCACCTTGGGCTGACCAAGACCTAGACGAACCTAGTTTGAAGGACCCGACTGCACCTACACCAAGTTCACGGCTGCACCTTGGGTTGACCAAGACCTAGCCGAACCTAGTTTAAAGGACTCGGCTAGGCTTGAAGACTTGCTGCAACTTGGACCGAACCTTGGATGCTTGGCCGAACCACACCAACAAGAGGGTTGCATCGAACGGAACCACGAGCTCGATTGAAGGGAAAAATTGTAAGTTTTTAAAACTTTGATTTTAAACTGTTTTCTCCCTTAAATTCAATTCGGAATGGGGTTGTATTAATGAAGCGAAGCCTCCCCCCATTTTGTAATATTTATGCATGAACACGATCGCACCCACGAGCACTTGACCCTCTTGGCTCTTAACTGGTGGATGAACATGATTGCACCCACGATCACTTGAGCCTTTTCACTCTTAAATTAGTGGATTGTCACGATCACACCCATGAACACTCGAGCCTTTTCGCTCTTTACACTCACATGCACTCGAGCCTTTCCACTCTCTACCTTAATATACATTATAAACATTCTATACTTCGAACCCCCTCTGTTCTTAAGCAAGTATACGTATTTCAATTTGCGTGAGTTTTACTTTCGTGAAAGTAAAGTGTCTGCACTTTCAATTTACGTGAGTTTTACTTTCATGAAAGTAGAGTGTTTGCACTTTCAATTTCCGTGAGTTTTAATTTCGTGAAAGTAGAGTAAATGCACATTAAATTTGCATGAGTTTTACTTCAGATGTAGAGTGGGTGCAATTTCAATTAGGGTGAGTTTGCATCATCGTTCTCAAAAACCCAAAACAAAGATTTATAACATCTCTGCATCCGCTCATCGCAGCAAATCGCTCGAACACTCGCTCCAACCATGCTAAAACTAGGCCACACATTCCACACACACATCCAACCTAAATAAATAAAACTTGTAAGAAACTTAGGGTCGTCCAACCCTCGTAATAAAATTGGCAAAAGCGCACAAAAACCGAATTCGTTCAAAACACTTGTAATTTAAAGTAAAAACTTGTTTGAAACCGATCCTTGAGCGTCGGTTCAAGAAGGTTTAAAGCGAAAAGAGTTCGCTTGCCTACAATCACCAAAGTCAGAAAAACTTTTTAAAGCCTTCGTTAGTTTGTGTAAGCTAGCTGGCACGCTCTCATAAGCATAGGCATGAAAAGGTTCACTTCGAGTTTTATAACTTTGTAGTGAAAATTTTCATGTTTACAACCCTATCATAAGTTTTTTCTAGATCAATAAATATCATGTAAAGGTCTTTCTTTTTTGCTCTAAAATGTTTCATAAGACTTCTCAAAAGGTGAATCGCTTCAAAAGTATATTTGCCTAACATGAATCCAAATTGGTTCTTTGTTGCACTTGATACTTGTCTTAACCTACATTTGATAATTCTTCCTCATAATTTCATAGTATGGCTCCCCAAAACCATAATTTCTATAAATACCTTGATGTCCTAATGCATCTTTATCGACATGTCCATTTAAGTCTCCTTCAAACAAATTATCTCTCTTTGTGGAATTCTTTGAATTACATTGTCTAACTCCTCTCAAAAAGCCTTTTTCGTACTATCTTTTAATCCTACTTAGGGTGTATAAGCACAAACAATATTTAAAGCATCTACTCCTTTCACTATCATAATTCGGTCACTATATCATTGTATGTCTACTACACTATCCTTTAAATCTTTATTTATAATAATATCAACTCTATTTCGAGCCTTTTTCTTTCTTTAGTACCATAATTTAAAACTTGTATTCTCAATATCCTTTGTTTTTTCTCCAAACAACTTTTTGTCTTGCAAACAAAGAATATGAATCTTAGTATCTACCACCTCCATTAACTTGTTGGTCAATGTTTCGATATTTTAAGTATCAATACAAATCTTATTATTTAGGACTAGCTTCCTTACCCTTGCATCTATCAATCTAAATCTTATTATTTAGGACTAGCTTCCTTACCCTTACATGGGGAGAGTTGATGATGTAGTACTACTAATTATGGGACAATTCTGCGGATATTTGAATACTTCAAGTTTAGATTATTGTTATTCTTTCATAAGCCTTTCAACGCCTCCTCGTATGCTTCTCGGGAAGCTTCTTTTGAGCTGGATATAAAAGATCCGGTGAAAGGATCTCTCTGTAGGACGTCAAGTCTTCACACTTTCATTCCTTGAGATCCCTTCATAGTGAAGGTTATTGTCCCTCCACCAGATGGAGAAAACTTCAAGTCACAGAATATCCTCAAGCCTTTGGACGTAAGATGTCTGGAGCATCTTTGTGTACAATCTTCAGAGTGGGTGCTGACTGATTGTGAACCTGTATCATTGTGTTGAAATAAGCCTCAGAAGGATAAACAGTTTTCCAGAAATTGGTTCGATACTATTTCGAAAACAAAATTTGTTACGTCTTAGTTGCAATAACGACGTTCTTGTTCTTGCTGCTTCTTCCGTGATGTGTGGACAATATGCATGTATATCTAGCTTGTTATGTCACTGCTGGCTTTGTTTTAGTGAACTATGACACATGAATATATACCTGGCCTTGTTGTTTCTGCATTGTCAAGATTGTGGGCATGATTTCTTGTACTGCACTCTCGTACTAGTTTGGCTGCACTTGTCTCTTAAATTTGAAGAATAAGTGCCTTGCCATGTTCACCTTGCAAAGGTTTATACCATACGTGTTATTTTAATAGAGGATGAGCCTATTTTTCCAGGTTTCTTACGGGTTTCATAATACTCAAGTTCGCGCTGCAGTTCGTGTTAGTTTAAAGTAGCATTTCACATCTAAATGTTGATTCCTAGTTGACGTCCCTTGAACACATTGATTGGTCGTTGGACCATAGCGCCTCCGCTGCAGTCCTTATTGGTCGTTGGACCTTAGCACCTTTCCTGGATAATCTGTTGCCTAAGAGCATATCTGCACTCCGCTGGAGTATACTGTTATTCTGTGGTTCATTTGTCCTCCATTTTTTCATTGATCGCAGGGGATCAAAACTGATATAGTGATATGTGGCTATGAGGATCGTTATATGGTATCATCTAAGATCTATGCCTTTCTACATTTGTTACATAGTTTCACTAGGTCCCTCGTGCTAAAATTAGTCTTCCCAGGTGATAGTGACTCAGATTGAAAGTATGGGAACAGTGTTACAAGCAAGGTGATTACTCTTGTTCCATGCAGTATTGGGTATATCTATGCGCCCAAATGATCAAGAGAAACATTAGTTCCGAAGTATATTTCTCGGTGAAGCTTGAAAGCATGGAAGTTGGTCGAATCCAGTTTTTTGAGCCTTGAGCAAGATGAATTTGCTGCTTGCAATAATCCAAATTGCACTCACTGTCTCACTAGAGCTGGATTTGAAATTGCACCAACAGTGGCTTCCATTCTGCAAGTTATTCCCCTCAAGGGCATGAATCAAACATATCCTTCTTCAGGCCTCCTCTTGTCTATTATTTGGAAAGGGTGTATATCCCTAGTCTTGGTTTTGTAAGCTCATGTTTCTGTGACGACATTGGCAACTCGTATCCTATCAGGAAAGAGGAAGGAATTTCCACCAACCCGACTTTCAATGTGGCTTTTGTATTTGGGAAGAGGGATGAGGTAATCTGCATTGTTTACTGATCTGATGTGTATTGAGCAAAGCAAATTTCCATCTCGTTCATCTTTTCAGAGGCATTGAATATCTTGTGGAAACATTAAGCACCCAAAAATTTCTTATTCTCGTGATACTTTTTCATTCTGCTGCAGCCAATGATGGTGGCATGTGCAAGACAGCTTATTGAGCATATAAGGTGGGTAATGTGTGTAGCAGTAGGTATAGTTCCTTGCTTATATACTTGCTATTTAACAAGTGAATATGAACCTCCTTTCTATTTTGGAAAGTTGGTCTTTCAACAATACACTTATGCAGTAAGTTATCATGATCAAACGTATAAATACAACTCACGAGATGTTGGCAATATGGTGGTTGCTAATTAGACAAGTCCATGGACATGAATATGTTTAAGGCTTAGGCAAATCAAACTAAAACTTTTAGTCTGGCTTGTGCATGGCTAATCGGCCCTTATTGAAATAGTGCTAGGTCCTAGACACCAGCATCTTGTTTGCAGTTGCTCTTCCGTATCAGATATTGGAGTGATTGAAGACTGTCCTTATTGCAGCATTTTATTTTCTCAACCTGTACGAGTATTGCATCTTCAGCATACAGACTGTTGCCTGTGCTCACTTTATATTTCTCTGACTCTTCCTTTACAGCAGTTCTTGTTCTTCGAAATCCTTGGTGTTATCTCTTGGACTCAAGGACCACACAGCGGTAATAAAATGTCCCGGTATATGGTTCTCATTTATTTTCGAGAAGAAACCTTAACAGATTTTGCTTGAAATTTGCAGGACACTATGAAAAAGATTGTTTCTTATGTGATTGAAAACAGATTGTGGTAATGATACATGCTTTGCAGAACCATCATCTCTTGCTGATTTGTGGCTATCCCAGGAATGTCACACTTGTGATCATAGAGGAAAGCAGCATGTCACGTGATGTGGAGATTGATTATTCAAATATGAGTAGGAAATACTTTTTGTAATTCATTTTGCAGCGTAGGTATCTAGTCTAGTTACTGCCATTGTCTTTGTTAACTGAACGTTTTAAAAACCTTGTGACCCTCCAACTTGGATAATTTCTTAAAGCTTTAGTGCTAGGCGTCATACATAAGCTGGACGGTATACATGGATACTTTGGTAGGGTGAAGTACCATGTTCAAGCAGAGTTGGGTTGCACAAAACCAAAGAGCTCATAGATACCAAAGTTGAAATTAAGCCATCTACCTCACTGAGTGTGGTCTGCAATATGGATTCTTTTCACCATTGCACTCGATCATGTGTTATAATAGCATTTAACTTTTGTCTTGTTTCCTGTCAAGCATTGTGAGGTCTTTCCCTTTCTTTTGAATATTTCATCATATAATTTCTCGCATTTTCTCATAAAGCTCTGTCATTTCTCTGAATGTCTGAGCCATCTTAAGCATCCAACTCGTTTTAATTTCTATTGGTGTCACATTAGAGCAATTGTTGTTGGATCTCCTAAACTTCTACAGGAAAATAAATCCCACATTTTTGTAGATTCAATGCAGATTTCGGTCTTGAGACTGGGAACCTGATTTCTGGGGCCTACGCTGGGCATTATATTATTCAGCCCCTAAATATCCTTGAAGTTGCTGGAGTGATGTGCGCCTCACACTGATCTGATTCATAAAAGGATCTCATCCCCCAAACAGTCTCAGTAGAAAATGGAGATTAATTACTGTCTTGAAATTGTGACAAAAGACAGTCCTAAGATTGAGTAGTTTTCTCGGATTATGAATTTGTTTCCCTGATCACTGTTTTAAACAAATAATGATAGTTCAATGATAAATGACTAAATTATAAGTATGAAGAAGTCTTGCCTAGCAAGTAACACTATTTTTCTTGCAGCAAGTAAATGGAGAAAGCTTGTTTGGTACGAGCAAAGGCTTGGTTTGTGATAAATTAACCAAAATAAAATATACTTACAAGATGTGGTAGATTGGAGACATACCATCCAATGTACCTGACACAGAGGGCGACTCTCGAGTTGGCTGCCTCTCTCTCTTCTTTTTTGTTAAGCTATTCAAAACCCTAATCTCTTATTTATAAATACCATCTAACTTGAATGACTAATCTACCCCTATTACTAAAGAAGTATTAATGATAAAATATAAGAAACAAAATGAATTAAATAAGTGAAACATGTCCACTTTGGGACCCGATTTTTGCCTCTAATACTCTCCCTCAAGTTAGGTGAAAGATATTGAGAATACCCAACTTTGACAAATTGTAAGTTGTATGCCGGTAATAACTTTGGTAAGAAAATCAACTCTTTATTTTTCAAATTTGACATATTCTAGTTTGAATTCTCGGTTGAAGATCTTCTCCCTGATGAAGTTATAATCAAACTCTATATGTTTAGTTCATTCATGATAGACTGGGTTGGAAGTTATCTAAATAGTTACACTGGTATCAAAAGATAGAGGTATAGGTTGTATGGAATGAAATCTCAACTCACAAATTAACGAAGAGACTCACTTTTCTTCACATATACTTGAGCTACAACTCTGTATTTTGCTTCTGTTGTAGATCTAGCAACAATAGTTTATTTTTTACTCTTTCAAGAAATTATATTACCACCGAGTAATGTAACATAGCCTTTAGTAGATTTACGATCATCTTTCGATCCAGCCCAGTCAGCATCAAAGTAAAGTTAAATACTCAAATTGCAACATTTTGAATAATGAAAACCCATACGAGGTGTTGACTTAAGATATGAGATAATACTATACACAACTTCCATATGGTTTTTTGTTGGTAAATGCATAAATCTGCTCACAATACCTACAACATAAGTAATATTTGGATGAGTAATAGTCAAATAAATGAGCTTACCAACCTATTGTTGATACTTGCGTGTGTCTCTAAAATCTTCACTATCACCAATGAACAACTTTTGATTATCTTTTATAGGAGAATCAGTATGTTTACAATAAGATCAATTGTATATTTTTTCTGAGTTAGAAAGATACCTTGATTGGAGTGTTATACCTCAATCCCCAAAAAAATAGTAGACTCTCCCCATATTTGTAGGTCAAATAATTTGTGAAGATTTTGTTTTAATGTTGATATGTCTTCAACATCATCATCTGTTACAATAATATCATCTACATAGACTGCAACAACTGACAACTTTATACCTTTCTTAAAAAATAAAGTATAGTCATTTATGCTTATTAGATATCTCAAACTACATACAATATCACTGAATTTTTCAAACCAGGCTCTAGGTAATTTTTTTAGTCCATAAATAGCTTTGTTTAGTTTTCAAATTGTACCTTCTTTTGTCTTAATACTCAACCTTAGAGGAAGTTCCATAAATACCTCGTCCACATACTCTGTTGAGTGTCGATCTTTTCCACAATAAGAACATATTATTTTATCTTTTTCATAATAATAGAATTGTCCTCGTCCACGTCCTTTGTTATGTTGTCTACCTCTTTCACGATATTGTATTTTCTTTCTACTTTGTAGTTAATATTGTTTAGTAGTATTAATATTATTCTTCTCTAAATTCTTGCGATCTTCTTCATGAATCAGTAAGGAGTAGACTGTGCCAGGTGAAAAAAGTTCTTCTCTGCCTAAAATGTTGATATTTATAGACTCAAATTCAGGATTTACACCCAACAACAGGTCAAAAACTTTCTTCTTTTCATTTTCCAAATTTCTTACTATATAACATGATGAACACTTGATATTGGTATAAAAGAAGAGTTCATCTCATAATTCCCGAAGATCTGCATAATAATAACTAATAGAGTGAGTCCCTTGCTTGTATTTTCTCATTTTTTCCAAGGTCTCATATTCCTTTGCTATATTTTTTTTTCTGTAATAAGCTTCACAAACTTTACTCTAAATTTCATGTGTCGAGACAAGAAACATAAACATTTTCGCTATTGTTTGAATCATAGATTAGAGTAACCAAAATGAAATCAGTGCATCTTCTCTACGCCAACTAGTATACTGTGAGTCTTATGTGACTCGACATGAAAATTGTCCCATGAGATGAGCCTATCTCCCCCTTGCTATTACTGCTAACTCTATTGACCTTGATCACTCTAAATAATTTCTTCCATCTAATTTGGTGGATGTGATCTCAAAAAATTTCACTTTGTTGTTTGTGAAATGTTCAGAGATTTCGTAAGATGTTTCAATCCCTTTTCTTTTATGTGCCATTTGTATATAAATTTGTTAATAAATAATTTGACTTCGTAGAGGCAACTAACACGTAGAATCAAACTTCACAATATTTCAGAATCTTCTAGAATAACCTTAACCTCATCGATCTTCACATCAACATCCCTCCTCTGAAGACTGTGGTTGAAATGCGGTTGATATCTGCTTAAAAAAATAGTTGATCAACTTATCAAAAGACTCACTTCTGTCACCAAGTTGAGGTTCTTCTCTGTTTCATGCGCAGAACTGATCAGTCATAGTCCTTTTAATACAGCAGCATGCAGTGGTATAGTGACCAATAAGATAGATGAGGTCTAGTTCTTCTCAATGCCTTAAAGAGAACAAGAGAACAACCCTTTGACTCAAATCTATACAAAGTAGAAATATATAGACTGGTTATAGGTTGATAGGAGTGTAGTGGGATGTTATCTAGGGATGAACCAAGCAAAAAATATCGATCGATTGGCAATAGACAATCACGACTAGACCTAGCCAGATAGGCGACGGAAACACCAAGCTAGAGCTCTACCTTTTTATAATCATGTGAACAATAGCATTCGTGAACAGTCACAAGAATTGTTTTCGTTGATGCAACAAAGAAAATTTGATATGAAATAAATTCTATACGCTTACTTTGTGCAGACACTTTAAACAAAAATGTTATTAGTTATAAAAATCTAAAGATGTAGATGATCAAGAATCAGAATTCGTCAGTATACAACTCGTATAAACAGTTGTTTCAAAATTGACGCGGCTTATACATGAAGAGAACACAACCAGAATTACAATCCAAACTTTTATCAGTCTCAAAACACATCTGGTAATGACACCCTTTTAAATCATCGGCTGTATCTAGACATGGCTTGTTTCTAACCGACCCGGTGGTGTTAACCAGAACTGAACTGTGCCAAGAACCTGAAATCGGTGAAACCGGAGACCACCCGGTTTGATTTTGGTTTTACCTTTTATAAGCTGGAACCGGCAGTTTGTATAATTTTTTAATATTTTAATAAATTCAATATTTTAATAAAATTACCTGTTCCGAATGATTCACACGGCCAGGCCTTGCTCTACTGTTTAGCACCCTTGTGCAACCCAACAAGGCCTGGGTAACCTCTCCAAGGTCACCTTAGTGCTGAAGAGCCTCTTGCTCACTGCACACGACTTGTTTTCCACAAGCACCCGACTAACATCGGTGTGTTCTTGACCATGTTGGAGAGTCCTCCTTGTGCTGCCACCAAAACCTCCATAAATTGTGGCAGAACCGGCTCCGATACCAAATTGTTATAGCTTTGATACATATAATCGACGCTAGTATCCATCGATAACAAGTCTTCCAATCGAAACCTTCCAAACCACAAAAGCATATACAAGGCTCACCAATTTTCATTTATTTGAGCATGGAAGAGGGCCACAAAGCATTAAGGTCGACCCTTACTTCCCAAAGGAATCTACGCAACTGTCCAAGGTACCTCTAGGTGGTTGCAACCCTTGACCCGGTCCGGCTCTACCAGGAGAGGTGTTGACGAAGACGATCGACAGGTCGCGTGCACATGACCCCCTAGAACAACTCTCATCTCACAGCTTTCCACTCTCTCTCCTCCTTATTCTCTAGGCTTGAAATGAACTATCAAAGGAATCCCCTTCCTAATCCTTCCTCTATCCTAATCTTGCACCCTTTTGTAACACAAGGGGCACGATACATGGATCCTTGGATGGACTGGACAAGCCCTAGACACGACCAAAATTCAAGTACGACATCAACTAGGCGTTGGGGTCTTCTATGGGGGAGAGATTAGTAGCAGGTGTGGGGTGCGCTTGGCCCATTGGTCGTCACTACGACAAGGTGCACACGAGGAGCACGTGCTTGTCAAAACGAGACACGGTGCACGGGGTGCTACGCATTGGGGTTGGTCAAAACGAGAACAGTTTCAGGCGTGAAACTGACTTCTGTGATCGATAGCTTGAGGATCGAGACTCAATTCAGGGACTGTTAGCTCCCTAAGGTCAGATCTAACCGTGATCTAGTGTGTTTGAGGTAGATCAAGGGAAATATCGAATAGATCTTAGCAGATCGGAACAGATCTGTCCAAGAACTCACCGGGAACATTGTCGGAAAACAAAACATTTCTGAATTTCAGTTTCTGTTCCAATTTCAGTGATTTTCTATTGTTTCCTGACTTAATTGAGCTAACAAAAGTGTTGATTAGTGAAGTGTAAGTCAGATCAAACCAGGAGACAACAAATCGGAGCAATTTGTGCCAGAAAATTCAAACAGAAACAAGCTAGTGGAAGAGAAATTGCAGAACAACAATTTCTGTATTAATCTGCTGTTTAAAAGTTGTTTTCTGCTTAATCAAGCTAACTAAATCTGTTCCTGAGTATAGAACATAAGTGAACAGGTCCAATTCAGCAAGTACAGGTCGAGAATTGCCGGAATTTCCAAACAGTTTGGCAGGAAAACGATCAACGAAAAGTTAGCGCAGAAGCGTATAGAAATACTGCAGATGGATTTTCAAGTTTTGAATAGTTAGTTTGAAGGGGATAAACTATTCTTAATTGTCTGAAATTTTGTATACTGATTACCTGTATATCATTCTTGTTCAAACCATTTTTATTTGGCAAATAATGATTCTATAAAGGTTAGTATTGTGGCTGTAAACAGCGGGAAAAACCATCTGTGCAAAATTTTCAGTTTCTGTTAAGTTCAGTCCGTTGGAGTCTGTAACTGTTCTTTTCGGTTCAGTTGAGTGTAACTGAATCCCAGGCTTACCAGGATGGGAAGGGAAGGAAAGAAACAGAAACAGAGGCAGGGTCTTCTAGCAGACCAGTGGCGGACGATGTCTTAGCGCAGATCTTGCAAAAATTGGAGGAATTGCATATGGTACAAACCCAATTTCAGCAAAGTCAGGATTCGATGAAGGAGAGTCAAGCACAGTTGGTTGTGCAAGTTGCCAGATTGCAGAAGCAACCGATTCAGTCTTCCACAGAACCAGAAATGGACCGTCAACATGATCTCAGTCCGGTTCATTCGGTAGGTGTGCGTGAACAGGCACGCGTTTCTCCTAACTTAGCATGTCTGAAACTTCGAATTCCAGAACAAGCACCATTCGGAGGTGCTCGAGATAGAAAGTCTTTGGAAAACTTTCTCTGGGACGTAGAGAGATACATAGGGGTATCTCAAGTGGCTGAACACCAGAAAGTGCTAGTTGCCACATTGTTTCTAAAAGATGATGCGAAAGTGTGGTGGCGGACGAGAGAGGTCACAGCCGCCAATGGAGGTGCCACACTCCCGATGACTTGGGAGGAGTTCCGAATCGAATTAAAGAATCAATTCACACCGACGAATTACAACCACCGGAGACGAGAGCTTCTCATAAAGCTTAAGCATACGTGTACTTTGCATGAATATGTTCAAAAATTCAGCTCTTTGCTATTGGACGTGCGAGACATGAGTGAAGTCGACCAAATGTTTTATTTTGAGCAAGGTTTGCAACCTTGGGCTTAAGTCAAACTTCGAAAGAGAAATCCCTCTAGCATTTTAGAGGCGATTACGGTTGTGGAGAGTTTCGTGGATTTGAAAGCTAGTAAAGGAAATGAAACTCCGAAAAAGAAAGAAAAAGAGAAGTAGAGTAAAGGCAAAAACAAGAAATGAAAGAAAAAGAAAGGATCAGCCAAAAGCACTAAGAGTGGTTCGGGCAAGTCTAAGAAAGGTAAGGTTAGCCAGAAAAAGGAAGAGAAAGGATCAGGTACGTGTTTCATTTGTCAGGGTCCTCACTTGATGAGATTTTGTCCTAAAAAGGCAAAACTAGTTGCCTTACTTGCCGAAGACAATTCAACGGGCACAGGCGCTAGCACCAGTGCACATGCCACTTCCTTCCATCTCTTGGGCACAGCATGCATGCGTGATGAGTCGCACCGAAGTCTTGTGTTTGTAGAGGCGCGCATAGGCGACACTATGACGCGGGCTTTAGCCGATACCGGGGAATCTCATTCTATCATTTCCACAACCACCG
This sequence comes from Brasenia schreberi, assembly GCA_036023115.1. Taxonomy (NCBI): domain Eukaryota; kingdom Viridiplantae; phylum Streptophyta; class Magnoliopsida; order Nymphaeales; family Cabombaceae; genus Brasenia; species Brasenia schreberi. Next base: position 20,887,574 of record JAYKKT010000082.1, read on the forward strand.
CACGGGCTTTAGGGTTGAAGTTGACATCATCGGAGAAGCGTCTTAAGATGGTGAACACTTAAGCTAGCCGAGTATCCGGGATAGTCAAGGATTGCCGAATCTAGGTAGGATGTTGGTCCGGAACCTTGACATTCATCCTTAGCACCATCAATGACTTCAGGGTAGTGTTGGGTTGTGACTTTTTTCGCATAGCACACATGATGGTAACACCTCACGTGGGAGGTCTAGTGTGCGTGGACCCACGACAGCCAGGGTATGTGCCACAGTGTGACCCCGACAAGGCACCGGTTGAGCCTACTTGTGGTGCCTTGTACCTATCAGCTATGCAACTAAAGGATAGCTTGCGTAAAGGCTGTCCCACGGTGGTAGTAGTGCTCCGAGAGGAGAGTCAGCCAGAGATATGGGAGGATATACCCACCGAAGTACAACGTGTGTTGAACGCGTTCGTTGATGTCATGCCGCCAGAACTATCGAAGCAACTATTGCCGAGGCACGCGACAGACCACGCTATAGTGTTGGAGCCCAGTGTGAAGGCGCCTAGTAGGGCCGCCTACCGCATGAGTCCACCGGAGCTCGAGGAGCTTTGTAAGCAATTGGGTGAATTGCTTGAGGCAGGTATGGTACAACCATCTAAGTCTCCATTTGGCTCACCTGTGTTATTCCAGAAAAAGGCCGACGGATCCCTCCGTATGTGTGTAGATTATCGGGCCTTAAACAAAGTAACGGTGAAAGATCGTTACCCGATTCCGTTGGTAGTAGAGTTGTTTGACCGGTTAGGGGGAGCAAGGCGGTTCTCCAAACTAGACCTTAGATCCGGGTATTGGAAAGTTAGAGTGGCTCCAGGGGATGAAGCCAAGACAGCCATGGTGGCTCGCTATGGGACATACGAGTTTTTGGAGATGCCGTTTGGGCTAACCAACACACCCACGACATTTTGTCGTTTGATGAATGATGTTTTACATGGGTTTGTCGACGAGTTTGTGGTCGTCTATCTCAATGACATTGTTATTTGTAGTCACGACCTCGAGGAGCATGTGAAACATCTCTCTAGGTGTTCCAGCAGTTGAGAGAATACACTTTATATATGAAGAGGGAGAAATGTGAGTTCGCTAGGGAAACTATCACATTCCTAGGCCACATCATTGGTGGTGGAGAGATCCGGATGGACCCTAGGAAGGTGAGTGCTATTAGAGATTGGGAGGTACCGAAATCGGTGAGTGAGCTACATAGTTTTCTAGGATTAGCTAACTACTATCGGAAGTTTGTGAGGAACTTTTCGAGAATAGCTACACCACTCATTGAGTTGTTGAAGAAAGGCACTTTGTGAGAGTAGACTTTTAGGTGTGGAGAGGCATTGGAGAGCCTAAAGTCAGCTATCACAGAGGCCCCAATTCTACATTTGCTAGATTTCTCAAAGACGTTTGTGGTCCACACTGACACTAGTGAGAGAGCGCTAGGAGGACTGTTGTCCCAGGACAGACATCCCATTGCCTTTGAGAGCCGTAAACTGAAGAACGCTGAGACACGGTATCCTGCCCATGAACGTGAGTTACTAGCCATCGTACACTGTTTATATTTGTGGAGGGTGTACTTGTTTTGATCTCATTTCACAGTGGTCACGGATAACGTGGCAAACACATTTTTGAAGACCCAAAAGAAACTTAACCCACGTCAGGCTAGATGGTTAGAGTTGCTGGAAGAATATGACTTTGAGTGGTCATATAAACCCGGAAAAGGGAACGTAGTGGCCGACGCCTTGAGTAGGAAGTTATCTCATGTCGTGATTGGGGCCATGACGCGTATCTAGGGTGACTTCGTGCAACGTATCAAGGATGTTGGGGAGAGTGATCCATCGTATAGATATTTGAAGGAGCAAGTTTCGCTTGGACATACAGAGAAGTATGTATCCTGAAATGGAGTATTGTGGACCAAGACTAAGCAGTTGCTCGTTCCGAATATCGATGGATTGAGACGAGCCCTCTTATATGAGGTACACGACGCCGCACACGCTGGACATCCAGGGGTTGAGCGCACAGTCGTATTGTTGGCGTGTGGCTACTACTAGCCTCATATGGTACGGGACATTAGTGACTACGTTCGAGACTCTCTTCTGTGTCAGCAGGACAAAGTGGAGCGCAAGCAACCTATGGGGTTGTTACAGCCGCTTCCCATTCTGGATAGACCTTGGAAAGCTGTCTCTATGGATTTTATCTCAGGACTACCGAGAGTGGATGGTTTCGAGACTATCTTTGTGGTAGTAGACAAATTTTTAAAGTACGGAGTGTTCATGGCAGCATCTCGGGAGTGCAGCGCTAAGCACACCACACGACTCTTTATGCGAAATGTGGTGAAACACTTCGGAGTTTCGAAAGAGATTATATCTGACCGGGATGCTCGCTTTACGAGTAGGTTTTGGAGTAAAGTGTTTAGGATGATGGGAACTCAGCTTCTTTTGTCTTCAGCACATCATGTTCCAAAGTATAGGCACCAAACGAACAAGTATTGCATTTATCAGTGGGGCCCCACACCATCCACCCTATGTGCTAGTACCGCCATGACTGCTGGAATGTCCTATAACTAGAGGCCGAGGTCGATGCTCCAACCTTTTGGGATCCTCGTAATACTTCTTCAACTATGAAATATGAAAGATTGGATGTAATTTTAACCTGCTTGGCAACTCCAACTTATATGCAACCTATCCAATGCAGCGCATGACTCGAAATGGTCCATCATATTTTGGCTTTAACCCATATGACTTTCTTTGTAAACTTGCTTTTGGATATACTCGGGTATCCGAAGCCATACAAAATCCCCAACATTGAACTCATAATCATGCATGTGCCTGTCATCATGCTTAATCGTCCATGCATGTGCTCGATCAAGGGAGGTTTTGGCCTCCTCGTACTGGTCTACCTCTCACATACCTCGTGAAGAGCAATTGGACGACTACCACTACCATCCCCCTTTATCAACTCTAACGGTTTGAGCTGTTGCTATCCCATCGCAAGCTTGAAAAGACTCTTTCCCATGGACGAGCATAAGTGGGTATTATAGTTGAACTAAGCTACCTCAAGTAAGGAACCCAATTTTTCTAACTGGTTGTAACATAGTGGCACAAATATTCCTCCAACATGGAGTTTAAGAGAGATTTTCGGGTAGGTGATGGCCGATAGAAGCTCCTCCTACCACAAGCCACACTTGCACGTGAAAGGGATATGCCGGGACCTTCCTAGCATCTTGCAACCAACACTCTATATGCTACACCACGGTTCTCTCTCACATTCTCCCCCCTCTTATCTCTTCTAGGTTTGCACACACACGATGGCGAGTAACCATACGGAATGATGTAGAAGGAAAGCTGACCTTTATTATACTCAAAGAGCAACACTAGGCTAGAGCTTCCTAAAGAAAACTCAATGTGCCATAGTCTCTAGAGGGATCTATGGTTATTACTAACCACACAAATTATGTGAGTCCCATGCGGGTTATCCAATTATAATCCCAACCCAAAACACAACAAATAACACTAGTGTAACTAATGGGATGCGTGGTTACAAGCAGGGTTCACACGTGAGGTTTGGTGGGCAGGGGGAGAACGTTCTGGAGCGCGCGCCAAACCACAGGTCTGTGACCGTGTTTAACTCGTGCATTCGACCTGTGAAGTGACCCTACAGCCAACTGGGTTCATTGCTCGTTTGTGACGGCCCTCACGCTCGCCCCGGAACAGGTCGTTGCCCTCTCTCTCTCTCTCTCTTCCAAGTGGTCCGTCGGACTCTCACTACCCGATATCTCCTCCCACCTCCTCTCTTTGTGCTTGTAAATGGGGAGAGTTTCTTCCTATGTTTTCTTCCGTTTTGTTCAACCTGTCTTCTTCTTTCTAGAGCAAGATATGTGATTTGTGGACTTACTGTCCGTTTAGTATTTAGCGCATGAAGTCCTTACTTTAGCAAAATATGTGATTTATAGACTTTATTGTCCGTTTAGTATTTACCGCGTGAAGTTTTTCTAACTGTTTCTTCCATATCAAATGAGTCCCCGAAATGTTCAATCGTTTGTCAGTTGACTCCTTGTGCGGTTCGATGGCAGTAAAAGTAGATGTATGACTGCAGAACACTTAATTGGACATCTTTTTTCCATCTTAATACCTGTTTTTTTTCTCCTACCTTTCAATCTGCTCTTGTTTGGAAAAATAAATCTTGTTTGATTCTCTTTGAGCTTTTTATGTTATTCATGTGCTTCCTACTGAACATAAGATCATTTCTTGTTAAAATTGTGGGGTTTCCCCCGTTTTCCCCCATTCATGTCAGACAGTCCGTCCTATGGCTTTTAAGCAAATGGGTTGAGACGAGTTGTTCTCATTTATCTAAGAAGTCGAGTTTTCATCAGAATGACGGGTTTGAATTTACGTTTCTGACAATATCATGCTGACTGTTGCCTAGGAAACCTGCGAATTTGATGGATCCTCAAGCTATTTGTTTTCCGGTTCCTCACAAAGAGTTAACAATTGATATCAAGGTAATATGATTCACTAAAGGAAGTGATATCAAGGTCGTTTCTATGACATTCAATTTATGAAGTGCTCTGCATGATTCAAAATTAGCATTATGTTAACAAATGGTTACAATATTCAGCTTTGCAGAATATTCATCATGGAGTTGTATTTTTGATGAAATGTGTGTTGTTTCTGGTCGTGTTATGGAGCAATTGAAAGCTTGCCGGATGTAGCCTCCCTTTTTTGTAAAAAATTCATAAATGTGATATATCTCATCTTCTTCTTGTCACGGCTATGTCACAGGGTTTCACAAATCGACCACCTCATGCATCTCACAAGAGAATGAGCTCAAGCCAACCGTCATAATCATGGATGTAGTGTTCTTCCTTATGCATGGCATTGTGTGATTGGCATCAAATATATACTTGCACATGAAACTTTGCTTCATGGATCGATATTGGGTATTTTGGGTATTGCAGTTGTAACATGTGCACCTTGCAAAGGGTTATGTTATATGTTCGACAATGAAAAGTGTTGTCTGAGTTGCACTAATAGAATTCTTGTTCTTGCTGCATCTTGTGTGATGTGTGGACGATATGCATGTATTCTATCTAGCTTGTTATGTTACTGCTGCCTTTTTTATTGAATTATGCATAAATATACACCTTGCCTTGTCGTTGCTGCACTTATCTATTGAATTTGAAGAATAAGGTATTGTTCACGTTGGTTTAGTGTATTCATCGTTGTTAGGTTTCTTCACAATCATGACTACGTGATGTTGCAATTTACTTTAGTAATATTTTGATGAGCTAAGAAAAGCAGGAAATGCTATAGAAAGGGAAAACATTTGATAATCCTCATCCTCAATTCTTCATGATTTTTGCTAGACAAAAATAACAACAACAAAGCTTTTTCCCATACTTGATGGGGTCGGCTACATGGATTCTTTGTTTCCACGGAGCCCTATCATGTGCTATGCTGGCAGTTAACTCAACACGAGCTAAAGTAGCCCTCCCTAAACTTGCAATGTATATACCGAAAGTTTGTATGATAAAAACATAAATCTAAGGGCTGACAAGGATTTGGTGAAGAAATCTACCAACTATAACTCTGAAAGAACATAACACATAGTCAATCTTTTCTTCAAATATTCCTCCCTAACATAGTGATAGTCAATCTCAATATGTTTAGTTCTTTCACGAAAAGTATTATTTAAAGCAATATAAATAGCATTTTTGTTGTCACAAAGTAATTCTGTCGAGTCCTCCAAAGTAACCTCCATGTCTACTAGGAGTTTAGTGACCAAAGATATCTTAGCAGTTGTGGTCACCATCGCTCTATATTCTGTTTCTTTAGATGATAAAGATACCTTGTGGTGCATTTTATATTGCCAATAAATTAGAGAATCACCTAAAAATCCAGTAGTGGAATGTCTATCATTAACATCCCATACCAATTAGATGATGTTAGAATGATGCCACTTGTAAGTGTATCTTTTATGTATCTCATAATCCGCATAACCGTACCGATGTGTACACTGGTGGGGCTTGTTGATTCTGGCTTACCACATTTACTGCATGTGCTATGTCTGGTCGAAAGATGGTAAGATACGCCAAGACTCCTATCATCTATCTATAGGGAGTAGGATCCTTTAATGTTTCCTGATTTGTAGTCCTCATCTTGGTTCCCATCACTTCTGACGTGCTTACTTTCTTGCCATCTATCACTCTTGACCTGTTGACAATATCACTAACAAACTTTATTTGTAACATAAAGTAGCCTATGTTATTACGGGTTATTTTTATTCTAAAAATAATTAAGAAGTTCAAGATCTTTTATTTCAATTTCTTTATGCAAATCTCTTTTTATTTGTAATATCCCATTTTTATCACTTCTAGTGATCATATCATCTACGTACATAAGTAAAATCATAATACTTGCACAAGTTTTTCTCACTAATAATACAGTGTTAGAATAACAAGAGCAAAAATTCCGTACATGCATAAAATACTCAAATCTATCAAACCGAGCCTTAAGAGCTTGTTTGAGTCTATATAAAACCTTTTTTAGTTTAAGAAATAGATACTTGGATCAACGAATCCTAGAGGGAGAGCCATATAGATTTCTTGATTAAGGTTTCCATTAAAAAAACATTTTTAACATCCAATTGATATATCCCATTCTTTAATTACACAAATAAAAATTAAAATACGAACAATAGTCATACGGGCAATTGACGCAAATATTTCTTTATAATCAACCTCATATTCTTGGGAGTACTCCTTAGCCACAAGTTTGGCTTTATACCTTCCAATAGAACCATCACTATGTGTTTTGACCTTATAGATCCATCTACAACCAATAATTATCTTTTCTTTGGGTTTCAGAACAATATCTTAAGTACAATTTCTTTCTATAACTTCTAATTCAACATTGATAGCTTTTCTCTATTCTAAGTTATTTTTTGCTTTTTTATAATGATTAGGTTCAAGAATACTCGATATGATAGCTATGTGATTTGTATGTTGTTAAAATGATTCATAAGATACAAATCTTTGAGGGAGTTTTATGATTCTTTTGCTAAGAGCATTATCATTTTCTCATTCCTCCTTACATAATGATCTTCAAAGGGTCTTAAACCATTTTCTCTTTTTCAAGGTTTTTAGATTCATCTTCTAGGTAAACTATGCTATCATTTTGTACTTCCTCATTCTCATCTAACCTTTCATCTGATATTTTCATTTCCATAATAACATATAATAACATTCGTCTTCAATGAATTTAACATCAATGAATTTAACATCTCTAGATACATAAGGTTTATCTTCTTTTATGTCATAACACCTATACCTCTTTTTATCAATATCATACCCAAGAAAAATAAAGTCAATGACCTTGGAACCTAACTTATCATTCTTATCGGTATAAATGTAACATTTACACCCAAAACCTTTCAATTGATTATAACTAGGTTTATTAAAAAATAATTTTTTGATGGGAGAACAATTTTCAAGTTTGGATGATGGCATTCTATTTATCAAATATAAAGATGTTAGAGCGGCTTCGACCCAAAAGTGTTCGAGAACTTTACTAGAAAATAACAGAGTTCTAGTAGTTTCAATCATATGTCTATGTTTTCTTTAGGCTTAACCATTTTCTTGTGGTGTTTTGGTGTAATTTTTTTTATGCCAAATTTTATTTTTTTGAACATAGTTTTTGAAGTCATTTGAGATATTTATCCCTAGAATCGGTTCTTAAGATTTTGATATTAGTTTCAAATTGGGTCTTCATAATATTATGAAAAGTCAAAAAATATTTAAAAACTTTCAATTTATATTTCAAGAAATATATCTAAGTGTGTCGAGTAAAATCATTACAAAAATAATGTAATACGTCACTCCTCCTTTTGAGGTTATGAGAGTGGGTCTCCAAACATCGGAGTGTACTAATTTAAATATCTTTTTTGTGATAAATATTCTATCGCCAAATGCTTTATGACATGTTTTTTCAAAAATACAAATTTTACAAATGAAATCATTCTTTTCATTGATCTTTATCCATGGATAATTGTTCTTTTTGTTTACATCAAGGTGCCCTAATCTTTTGTGCCAAAGCCCAAAATCATTACACGTAATCACACAAGTTTAAAAATTTGATGTAACTAAATTATCCATGGCGTATATACCTTCTTTTCTATGTCCTTGCCCAATCACCTTCTACGATAAATGATTCTGTACCAAACATCCATTTGGTGAGAAGGTAACAATGCAACTATTACCATAAATTTGAGAAACGGAGAAGAAATTAAGATTTAGTTTTGGTATAAAAGGTATTTGGGGTGTTTTAAAGGAATTGATTTCTAAATTTCTAATTTCTTTAACATCACGTTTTGTTCGGTCGACCATAAATACATATGCTCTAGCTTACGTACATTTGTCTAACAATTTATATTCATTAGTTATATGAAAAGAAACACCAAAAACTAAAAACAAAGGCATACCTTGATCTTTGGAAGAAGATGATAGTAACGACCGGGAGAGGCTTGTCTTTTCCGTGAGCATTTATTCAATATAGACCTTGATCTTCGATGATAACATTTCCTCCTTGTGATCAATGACAGAAACATCGGGAATCTCCTCAATAATAAAGGACACAAAGTCTTGATATGCTCATTATCCTTAAAATAATGGCAAATTGTGCTCTTGTTGGGCCAATGCACCACATTATTCTTAACTTGCCCATTGCCTTCACTAACTTTTACTTGTGGAGGTTTATAGATTCTCAAATTATTTTCGGGTTAAGATGTAGCAAGAACTACTTCTTTTTTATCTCTAATGTTCCCCAATTTAGTTTTTTTCATAACTAAATCGGCCAATATCTCATAGTTTTTGGGTCTTGGTTTTTTATGAATAAAGGTTCATCTAATGTTTTTAAACTCATCTGTCAATCCCCTTATAAACAAGATTATATTGATTATCAAGATACTCTTTAAACTCATCAATACATTTAAGTTTTCTGATTTTGTCAAAGTTGCTAAGTTGGTTTCAAAGGTCGAAAAATTCATTATGATAATCCCTAATGCTCATGACACCTTCTTTGAGTATTATCATTTTTTTTGTAAGTTTATTTGAAAGACAAAATCATCTTGAGAATGAGTTTTTCTAAGGTACTTCTAAGTTTCAAAAGCATTGTCAAACATACTAATCCGACTACGAAGTTTCTCATCCACATTTTGACCAATAATAAAAGTGATTTTGGCATTGTACTTCTCCCATTTTTTTAATTCTTGTTTATTTCTATCTTCGTTAAATTGTAATAGTGAGGTTGGACCGATAGGACCCAGGAGGTCACTTGAGGACATTTGGGGACTAGGCCTAAAGAGTCAGTCCCCCTCTCAACGGCTACAACATCTAGTTGTTGGGAACAACTAGTCATTGGGAGCAGATCTCTCTATCATATAAAATCAGCTCTCTCTCTTATACATTGAGAAAATCATCATATCACATTATTCCTCTATCCATTTGGGTTCTTTGATGGTACCATTAATATAATCCTAATAGTCTTTAAAAATAAAATACTTTTTCATGGTTGTTCCCAACTTAAATAAGAGTTGGGTACTAATACGCAATGAAAACTTTCATTTTTCTCTTCCATTTTTCTCAACGATAATAGAAAAGATGAATAATACCTTGATTCAAACGATTCTCAAATTTTGAGGATCGTCACAAATCTCAATGCGTTAAAATTTTCACCTCATATCACGTAAAAATGTTGCCAATATCTATTTTCGTAATCCACAAACTCAAACACAAGCTATCGCGAAGGATTTTCAACAAGCCAAATCACCAAATAAACTACCAAAACACTTAGTGTACAAGCCAAACAAAATATAAAACAAGTTAAGGGAACATGAAAAACTCTAATTTATTAATAAGACATGTCCTCTATTTATAGAAGTTTTATAAGAGAGAGTTGATTTTACATGAGATAGATATGCTCCCAATGGTTACAACAACTAACCGTTGGGAGGGGGACTGACCCCTGAGACGAAATCCCCAAATGTCCTCAAGAGATCTATTGGGCCCTACTAGCCCAGCCTCACTGTAAAAATTTAACAAGAACTATCTTGCAATCTTTAGAACACGATTTATCTTTTTTTCTACAAACAAAATAGTCAATTTGTGTTTGTGACAAACCACTCTTATAAGTAATTAAATGTTCATCTCGTTTTTTGAAAATTGTATTGGCTATCAAGAGATCAAAAGTAATAGGAAAATTTAAGATCTCCCTACCCTTCTCATTTATATCCCCAAACCATAGTTTCTATACCTTTATGCCTAATGCATCTTTATCTACATGTTCATTTAAGTCTCCTCCAAAAAAATTATCAACCTTTGTGTAATTCTTTGAATTACGTTGTCTAACTCTTACCAAGAAGCCTTCTTCGTACTATCTTCTAATCCTACTTAGGGTGTATAAGCACAAACAATATTTAAAGCCTCTACTCCTAACACTAATTTCACTATCATAATTCGGTCACTATATCATTGTATGTCTACTACTCTATCCTTTAAATCTTTATTTATAATAATATCAACTCTATTTGGAGCCTTTTTCTTTCTTTAGTACCATAGTTTAAAACCTTTATTCTCAATATCCTTTGATTTTTCTCCAAACAACTTTGTCTCTTGTAAACAAAGAATGTGAATCTTTCTTTGAATCGCAATATCTACCACCTCCATTAACTTGCCGGTTAATGTTATGATATTTTAAGTATCAATACAAATCTTATTATTTAAGACTAGCTTTCTTACCCCTACATCCATCCATCATGAAAATGCGAAGAGTTCACTATATTCGGGCGACAATGTATAAGGATTGACTTCTTTACCCACAACCGTTCATGATGTGGGAACTCTCTAATTTTTAATTCACTACATCCATGCGAAGATGTAGAGGCCCATGCTTACTTTTCACTGCATTTGGGTTCTACAATGCGTCACTAAGAGGAAACGACCAATGAAATGCTCATAATTTATAGAATCCATGACAGATAAATCCGACAAAGTTTTATGTTGGCTGTCGGAAGCCTAACACAACCCTCTTTCTTTATCCAGGCTTGAGCCCGACTATGTAAGGGTGATACCTTAGATGGCCAGAGTTCATGATGTAGTAGTATTACTTAATACTTATCTTTGCATCTAATGAGACAATTCTGGGGATTTTTTAATGCTTCAAGTTTAGATTATCGTTATTCTTTCATAAGCCTTTCAACGCCTCCTAGTATGCTACTTAGTAAGCTTCTTTTGAGCTGGATAAAAATCATTCGGTGAAAGGATCTCTCTGTAGGATGTTAAGTCTTCACACTTTCATTCCTTGAGATCCCTTCATAGTGAAGGTTATTGTCCCTCCACCAGATGGAGAAAACTTCAAGTCACAGAATATCGTGAAGCCTTTGGGTATAAGAAGTCTGGAGCATCTTTGTGTACAATCTTCAGTGTGGGTGCTCACTGATTGCAAACCTGTATCATTGTGTTGAAATAAGCCTCAGAAGGATAAACAGTTTTCCAGAAATTGGTTTGATATCATGGGTGCGATGATACCAGCACTAAAGCATCGGATCCCATCAGAACTCCGAAGTTAAGCGTGCTTGGGCGAGAGTAATACTGGGATGGGTGACCTCTTGGGAAGTCCTTGTGTTGCACTCCTTTAAATAACTCCGCCCATGTAAGGGATCACCCTTGCATTGGCGGTCCCAAGCCCGGATAAAGGAAGAGGGTTGTGTTAGGCTTCCGACAGCCAGCATAAAACTTCGTCAGATTTTTTAGAATATGGATTACAAAAATTATGAGCATTACTTTGGGACGTCCCCGCCTAGCGAAGTGATGCAGAGCCCGAATGCAGTAAGAAGTAAGCAAGGGCCACTACATTTTCGCTCGAATATAGTGAATCAATTGCAGAGAGGGTTCCCACATCATGGACGGGTGTGGGTAAAGAAGTTAGTCCCGCTACATTGTCGCCCGAATGTAGTGAAAATTTTTCAGAGAGGGTCTCCTCATTTTGATTATGGACGGATGCGGGGGGTAAGGAAGCTAGTACTAGATAATAAGATTCGTATTGGTTCTTGGAATATCGGAACATTATCAGGTAAGCTAATGGAGGTGGTAGATACTATGATTTGGAGAAAGATTCATATTCTATGTTTACAAGAGACAAAATGGGTTGGAGAAAAAGCAAAGGAGATAGAGGATACAAGTTTTAAATTATGGTACTCATGTAAAGAAAAGGCTCGAAATGGAGTTGGTATTATCATAAATAAAGATTTAAAGGATAGTGTAGTAGACATAACGATAAGGTGACCGAATCATGACATTGAAATTAGTGTTAGGAGTAGAGGTTTTGAATATAGTTTGTGCTTACGCACCCCAAGTAGGACTAGAAGATAGTATAAAGACAGTTTTTTGGGAAGAGTTAGATAAGGTATTTCAAAAGATTCTACAAAGGGAGATGATTTATTTAGGAGGAGATTTAAATGCACATGTTGGTAAAGAGACATTAGGATATCAAAGGATTCATGGAAACTTTGGTTTTGGGGATATAAACGAGGAAGGTAGGGAGATTTTAAATTTTGCTGTCATTTGATCTCTTTATAGTCAATACAATCTTCAAAAAAACGAGATGAGCATTTAATTACTTATAAGAGTGGCTTATCACAAACACAAATTGATTACTTTATTTGTAGAAAAAAAGATAGAGCCCAGGAGAAAGCTTAACCACCCAACATCGACTTTTAGTTATGGATTTACAAATAAAAAAATGGACAAAGAATAAAAGAGTGCATCGAGCTATTCGGACTAAATGGTGGAACCTCAAAAGCGAGGAAGAAGATATATTTAAACAGAAAGTTGTTTGGAATTATGTTGGCACACCCTGTGATACGTGGAACAATATGGCTATACATATTAGGAAAGTGGCAAAAGATGTGTTAGGGGTATCTAAGGGAGGTGTACCGCCACAAAAAGAAGCTTGGTGGTGGAGTGAAGTAGTACAAAATAAAATCAAGGCAAAGAGGGCATGTTACAAATTACATTATGCTAAGAAAACTAGTGAAACTTTAGAAACTTGTAAGAAAATAAAGAACGAAGCGAAAAAGGCTGTTAGTGAAGAAAAAGCTAAGATTTGCGATGACTTATATAAAAAAACTCAACTCAAAAGAAGGTGAAAGAGATATTTTTAGGATAGCTAGGGCTAGAGATAAGAAAACTAAAGATCTTAATTATGTTAGATGCATAAAAGACGAGGATGAAAAAATTCTAGTGGCAAATGATGATATAAGAAATAGCTGAAAAAACTATTTTTATAATCTTTTTAATGAAAATAAAGATGTTAGTATTAGTTTAGGAGATTTAGCCAAGTCAGAAAAGTATATAAACCACAATTTCTACCGACGTATTCAAAAGAATGAAGTCAAAGAGGCTCTTAAATATATGAAGAGTGGTAAATCGGTAGGACCAAATAATATTACTATAGAAGTTTGGAAAATATTAGGAGAAATAGGAATCACTTGGCTCACAAGACTATTTAATGAAATATGGAAAAACCAAAAGATGCCCGAGGAATGGAGAGCAAGTACACTTATACCCATATATAATAACAAGGGAGGCATTCAAAATTGTGCGAATTATCGACGTATCAAGGTAATGAGTCATACTATGAAATTATGGGAAAGAATTATCGAACGTAGGTTAAGACAAGTATCAAGTACAACAGAGAACCAATTTGGATTTATGTCAGGTAGATCTACTATTGAAGCGATTCACCTTTTAAGACGTCTTATGGAACATTTTAGAGCAAAAAAGAAAGACCTTCACATGATATTTATTGATCTAGAAAAAGCTTATGATAGGGTACCGAGGGAGGTTCTTTGGAGAACTTTGGAAAAAAGAGGTATCCCATTGACATATATTAACCTTATAAGAGACATGTATGATGGTGCAAAAACATGTGTGAGGACTCATCAAGGAACGACAAACTTCTTTGAAGTTAATATTGGGTTATATCAAGGATCAACTTTAAGTCCATACTTATTTATAATGGTGATGGATGAGTCAACAAAACATATTCAAGATGAAGTACCTTGGTGTGACATTGTATTAGTGGAGGAGTCTAAGGAAAAAGTTAATAGAAAATTAGAACTATGGAGAGAAACATTAGAAAGCAAAGGCCTCTGACATAGTAGAACAAAGACAGAATATATGGAATGTAAGTTTGATCATTTGGCTACTTCAGAGGAGAAATTAAAATTGGCACACATTGCATTCCCCAAAAGGAAAGTTTTAAATACCTAGGGTCAATTTTTCAAAGTGATGGAAGAATTGATGGTGATGTTACACATAGAATTAATGCTGGTTGGTTAAAATGGAGAGGAGCATCAGGTATTCTTTGTGATAAGAAGATACCATTAAAATTAAAAGGTAAATATTATAGAGCAGCAATTAGGCCTGCCATGTTTTATGGTTCTGAGTGTTGGGCAGTTAATCATCAACATGTACAAAAGATGTCTGTGACAGAAATGAAGATGTTGAGATGGATGAGTGGTAATACAAGAAAAGACAGTATACATAATGAGGTTATTAGAAACAAATTAGGAGTGGCACCAATAGAGGATAAAATGAGAGAACATCGTTTAAGATGGTTTGGACATATAGAAAGAAGATCAAAAGATAAACCTGTAAGAAGGTTAGAAAAACTAAATTTGGAAAGTATTAAAAGAGGTAGAGGACGACCACAAAAGTGTTGGAAAGAAACAATAAAGAATGATCTAGCTTATTGGGAGTTAACTGCTAACATGGCACACAATAGGGATCTATGGAAACAAAGAATCCATGTAGCCGACCCCATCTAGTATGGGAAAAGGCTTAGTAGTAGTAGTAGTAGTTGTTGTTGTTAGTTTTAATAATGACGTTCTTGTTTTTGCTGCTTCTTCCGTGATGTGTGGACAATATGCATGTATATCTAGCTTGTTATGTTACTGCTGGCTTTGTTTTAGTGAACTGACACATGAATATACACCTGGCCTTGTTGTTTCTGCATTATCAAGAGTGTGGGCATGATTTCTTGTACTGCACTCTCGTACTAGTTTGACTGCACTTGTCTCTTGAATTTGAAGAATAAGGGCCTTGCCATGTTCACCTTGCAAAGGTTTATACCATACGTGTTATTTTATTAGAGGATGAGCCTATTTTTCCAGGTTTTTTATGGATTTCATAATACTCAAGTTCTATTTTCACGTCTGCGCTGCAGTTCATGTTAGTTTAAAGTAGCATTTCACATCTAAATGTTGATTCCTTGTTGACGTCCCTTGAACACATTGACTGGTCGTTGGACCATAGCGCGTCTCCGCTGCAGTCCTTATTGGTCGTTGGACCTTAGCACCTTTCCTGGATAATCTGTTGCCTAAGAGCATATCTGCACTCCGCTGGAGTATAATGTTATTCTGTGGTTCATTTGTCCTCCCTTTTTTCATTGATCGCAGGGGATCGAAACTGATATAGTGATATGTAGCTATGAGGATCGTTATATGGTATCAGCTAATATCTATGCCTTTCTACATTTGTTACATAGTTTTACTAGGTCCATAGTGCTAAAATTAGTCTTTCCAGGTGATAGTGACTCAGATTGGAAGTATGGGAACAGTGTTACAAGCAAGGTGATCTCTTGTTCCATGCAGTATTGGGCATATCTATGCGCCCAAATGATCTAGAGAAACATTAGTTCCGAAATATATTTCTCGGTGAAGCTGGGGCTTGAAAGCATGGAAGTTGGTCAAATCCAGTTTTTTGAGCCTTGAGCAAGATGAATTTGCTGCTTGCAATAATCCAAATTGCTCTCACTGTCTCACTAGAGCTGGATTTGAAATTGCACCAATAGTGGCTTCCATTCTGCAAGTTATTCCCCTCAAGGGCGTGAATCAAACATATCCTTGTTCAGGCCTCCTCTTGTCTATTATTTGGAAAGGGTGTATATCCCTAGTCTTGGTTTTGTAAGCTACTCATGTTTCTTTGACGACACTGGCAACTTGTATTCTATCAGGAAAGAGGAAGGAATTTCCACCAACCCGACTTTCAATGTGGCTGTGGTATTTGGGAAGAGGGATGAGGTAATCTGCATTGTTTAGTGGTCTGATATGTATTGAGCAAAGCAAATTTCCATATCGTTCATCTTTTCAAAGGCACTGAATATCTTGTGGAAACATTAAGCTCCAAAAATTTCTTATTCTCGTGATACTTTTTCATTCTGCTGCAGCCAATGATGGTGGCATGTGCAAGACAGCTTATTGAGCATATAAGGTGGGTAATGTGTGTAGCAGTAGGTATAGTTCCTTGCTTATATACTTGTTATTTAACAAGTGAATCTGAAGCTCCTTTCTATTTTGGAAAGTTCGTCTTTCATCAATACACTTATGCAGTAAGTTATCATGATCAAACGTATAAATACAACTCACGAGATGTTGACAATATGGTGGTTGCTAGTTAGGCAAGTCCATGGACATGAATATGTCTTAGGCAAATCAAACTAAAACTTTTAGTCTGGCTTGTGCATGGCTAATCGGCCCTTATTGAAATAGTGCTAGGTCCTAGACACCAGCATCTTGTTTGCAGATGCTGTTCTGTATCAGATATTGGATGGATTGAAGACTGTCCTTATTCCAGCATTTTATTTTCTCAACCTGTACGAGTATTGCATCTTCAGCATACAGACTGTTGCCTGTGCTCACTTGATATTTCTTTGACTCTTCCTTTACAGTAGTTCTGGTTCTTCAAAATCCTTGGTGTTATCTCTTGGACTCAAGGACCACACAGCGGTAATAAAATGTCCCGGTATATGGTTCTCATTTATTTTCGAGAAGAAACCTTAACTGATTTTGCTTGAAATTTGCAGGAAACTATGAAAAAAATTGTTTCTTATGTGATTGAAAACAGATTGTGGTAATGATACATGCTTTGCAGAACCATCATCTCTTGCTGATTTGTGGCTATCCCAGGAATGTCACACTTGTGATCATATAGGAAAGAGAAACGCTTGGCGGATTCAATGTTGTATAAAGGAAAGCAGCATGTCACATGATGTGGAGATTGATTATTCAAATATGAGTTGGAAAAACTTTTTGTAATTCATTTTGCAGCGTAGCTATCTAGTCTAGTTACTGCCATTGTCTTTGTATACATGGATACTTTGGTACGATGAAGTATCATGTTAAAGCATGGGTTGCACAAAACCAAAGAGCTCATAGATACCAAAGTTGAAATGAAGCCATCTACCTCATTGAGTGTGGTCGGCAATATGGATTCTTTTCACCATTGTACTCCATTATGTGTTATAATAGCATTTAACTTTTGTCTTGTTTCTTGTCAAGCATTGTGAGGTCTTTCCCTCTCTTTTGAATATTTCATCGTATAATTTGTCACATTTTCTAATAAAGCTCTGTCAACTCCGCCCATGTAAGGGATCACTCATGCATTGTCGGTCCCAAGCCCGGATAAATGAGGAGAGTTGTGTTAGGCTTCCGACAACCAACGTAAAATCTTATCGGATTTTTCTAACATGGATTACAAAAATTATGAGCATTGCTTTCGTGCGTCCTCGCCTAGCGATGTGTTGCAGATCTCAAATGCATTAATAAGTAAGGAAGGGCCACTATATTTTTGCCCGAATGTAGTGAATCAATTGCAGAGAGGGTTCTCACATCATGAACGAGTGTGGGTAAATAATTTAGTCTCGCTACATTGTTGTCCGAATGTAGTGAATAATTTTCAAAAAGAGTCTCCGCATTTTGATTATGGACGTATGCGGGGGTTAAGGAAGCTTGTCCTAGATAATAATATTCGTATTGGTTCTTGAAATATCGAAACATTATCCGGTATGCTAATGGAGGTGGTAGATACTATGATCAGCGAAAGATTAATATTCTATGTTTAGAAGAGACAAAATGGGTTAGAGAAAAAAAAAAGGAGATCTAAGTTTTAAATTATGGTACTCAGGTAAAGAAAAGACTCGAAACAGAGTTGGTATTATTATAAATAAATATTTAAAAGATAGTGTAGTAGACATACAACGATATGGTGACTGAATAATGACGTTAAAATTAGTGTTAGGAGCATATGTTTTTAATATAGGTTGTGCTTATGCAGCCCAAGTAGGACTAGAATATAGTATAAAGACAACTTTTTGGGAAGAGTTAGATAAGGTGATTCAAAAGATTCTATAAAGGGAGATGATTTGTTTAGGAGGAGACTTAAATGGACATGTCGGTAAAGAGGCATTAGGATATCAAGGGATTCAAGAAAACTTTGGTTTTGGGGATATAAATAAGGAAGGTAAGGAAATTTTAAATTTTGCTATGACATTTGATCTCTTTATAGTCAATACAATGTTCAAAAAATGAGATGAACATTTAATTACTTATAAGAGTGGCTTATCACGAACACAAATTGATTACTTTATTTGTAGAAAAAAAGATAGAGCGTGTTGTAAAGATTGTAAGGTAATTCCAGGAGAAAGCTTAACCACCCAACATCGACTTTTAGTTATGGATTTACAAAGAAAAAAATGGATAAAGAAGAAAAGAGTGCATCGAGCTATTCAGACTAAATGGTGGAACCTCGAAAGCGAGAAAGAAAATATATTTAAACAGAAAGTCCTTTAATTTGGAATTATGTTTGTACACCCTTTGATATGTGGAACAATATGGCTATACATATTAGGAAAGTTGCGAAAGATGTGTTAGGTGTATCTAAGGGATGTGTACCGGCACAAAAAGAAGCTTGGTGGTGGAGTGAAGTAGTACAAAATAAAATCAAGGCAAAGAGGGCATGATACAAATTACATTATGCTAAGAAAACTAGTGAAACTTTAGAGCCTTATAAGAAAGCAAAGAAGGAAGCGAAAAAGGCTGTAAACCAAAAGCTAACAATTGGGAAGATTTATATAAAAAACTCAACTCAAAAGAGGGAGAGATATTTTTAGAATAACTAGGGCTAGAGATAAGAAAACTAAAGATCTTGATTACGTTAAATGCATCAAAGACGAGGATGAAAAAATTCTAGTGGCAAATGATGATATAAGAAATAGATGAAAAAATTATTTTTATAAGTCTTTTAATGAAAATAAAGATGTATTACATTAGCTTAGGAGAGTTAGGCAATTCAGAAAAGTATATAAACCACAATTTTTACCGACGTATTCAAAAGAATGAAGTCAAAGAGGCTCTTAAACATATGAAGGGTGGTAAATCGGTAGGACCAAATAATATTCTTATAGAAGTTTAAAAAATACTAGGAGAAATAGGAATCACTCGACTCACAAGACTATTTAATGAAATATGAAAAAACCAAAAGATGCCCGAGGAATGGAGAGCAAGTACACTTATATCCATATATAAGAACAAGAGAGACATTCAAAATTGTGTGAATTATTGAGGTATCAAGTTAATGAGTCATAATATGAAATTCTGGGAAAGAATTATCGAACGTAGGTTAAGAAAAGTATCAAGTACAACGGAGAACCAATTTGGATTCATGCTAGGCAGTTCAAGCGATTCACCTTTTGAGATGTCTTATGAAACATTTTAGAGAAAAAAAAAAGACCTTCACATGATATTTATTGATATAGAAAAAACTTATGATAGGGTACCGAGGGAGATTCTTTGGAGGACATTAGAAAAAAGAAGTATCCTATTGACATACATTAACCTTTCAAGAGACATGTATGATTATGCAAAAACATGTGTGAGGACTCATGAAGGAATGACAAACTTCTTTGAAGTTAATATCGGGTTACATCAAGGATCAACTTTAAGTCCATACTTATTTATAATGGTGATTGATGAGTTAACAAAACATGTTAAAGATGAAGTACCTTGGTGTATGTTATTTGGAGATGACATTGTTTTAGTGGAGGAGTGTAAGGAAAAAGTTAATAGAAAATTGGAAGTATGGAGAGAAACATTAGAAAGCAAAGGCCTCCGACTTAGTAGAACAAAGACAAAATATATGGAATGTAAGTTTGATCATTTGGTTATTTCAGAGGACATGAAAATTAAAATTGGCACACATTGTGTCCCCCAAAAGGATAGTTTTAAATACCTAGGGTCAAATTTTCAGAGTGATGGAAGACTTGATGAAGATGTTACGCATAGAATTAATGCTGGTTGGTTAAAATGGAGAGGAGCATCTTGTATTATTTGTGATAAGAAGATACCATTAAAGTTAAAAGGTAAATATTATAGAGCAGAAATTAGGCTTACCATGTTTTATGGTTATGAGTGTTGGGCAGTTAATCATCAACATGTACAAAAGATGTCTTGTAACAGAAATGAAGATGTTGAGATGGATGAGTGGTCATACAAGAAAAAACCGTATACTTAATGAGGTTATTAGAAACAAATTAGGAGTGACACCGATAGAGGATAAAATGAGAGAATATCATTTAAGATGGCTTGGACATATAGAAAGAAGATCAAAAGAAGAACCTCGAAGAAGGTACGAAAAACTAAATTTGGAAAGTAATAAAAGAGGTAGAGGACGACCACAAAAGTGTTGGAAAGAAACAATAAAGAATGATTTAGATTATCGTGAGTTAACTGCTAACATGACACACGATAGAGATCTGTGAAAACAAAGAATCCATGTAGCCGACCTCGTCTAGTATGGGAAAAGGCTCAGTTGTTGTTGTCTCATAAAACTCTGTCATTTCTCTGAATGTCTAAGTCCTTAAGCATGGAACCCTTGTTTTAATTTCTATTGGTGTCACATTAGAGCAATTGTTCTTGGACCTCCTAAACTGCTACAGGAAAATAAGTTACACATTTTTGCAGATTGAATGCAGATTTCGGTCTTGAGATTGGGATCCTGATTTCTGGGGCCCACGCTGGGCATTATATTATTCAGCCCCTAAATATGCTTGAAGTTGCTGGAGTGATGTGCGCCTCACACTGATCTGATTGATAAGTGCACTTTGGTTGGTCAAAACACACCAAGTAAGTTCCACGAGAGTCAACTGAACAGGCATTATTCATGTGACTGGTGCCTAGGGATCTACCTACCAGCGCCCTTTGTGGGGTAATTTGGTCACTTACAATGAAAAGTTAAATTATAAGCCAATGAAAAGATAATCAATTATAAAAACAGATTAAGCGTTTTATTTAGAAACCATCAGTCCAAATTGAGAAAAAGTTAAGAAAAAAGCTGACCCTTAATTCTCTTAATTACTCAATACAAATAAAAGAGACCCGAGCCGAGTGGCTAGGTTCGTTTACCAGCCCTACCCGTTTGAGAGTTGATACTTCTCACCATTTATTCTTATTTGATGTTAATCAGCTTAAGAAGAGGAAGGGGACGAAAACGAAATGGGATTCTGCATTTTTATTGTTTTGCGACAGTAATGAATGTGACATGACTGAGGGAAGCCTTCACAGTACAGAGTTCGAAATTTTTTACCCCCGGCATTGTGATAAAAGAAGAGGAAGGGGACGACGATCCGTCCACACGGCAAAGGAAGGGTGAAAAAGGAGATACGGATTTGTAAACGGAAGGGAAGGTGGAGAACTTTATCATCTTTTTTGTATGTTTCACGCATCCATAGCACCAAAGGTCAGAGAGAGATTTTACATGATTCAGGAGTCTGTAAAAGGGTGAAACAAAAACAGGTTATTACTCTTTCTGTCTCTAGTCTTTATCCCCCCTATGGTCCCGTGCTATCTCTCTGTATATCTATTGATGTCTGCTTGGTCTTTCTCTCTCTGTGTGTATGCAAAGTTATAACTGTGGACATATTTTCATCTTGAAGCAACCCTTGTTTTCGTTCACTGAGTTTTCTGCCTCGGAGAGTTGATGAGCACTTCAGAAACTGCTTCTTAGCCTTGTTGGTGAGCGAAAGGTCTAGTTTTTTTTGGCGGCTTTCCGACGTGGGTACCTGGTTTTCCGGGAATTAGATGATGGGGATGTCATGTTGGAGCAATATGTTTTAGCTATTACTGTTGTCTGCCTCATGGTGTAGATGAGGACTCAGAAATCGGTCTTTCCGCCTTGGTGGTGACTAAAAGGTGGTGTTTTCCGACGTGGGTATCTGGAGACTCACGTTGTCTCTCATGTTGTCTCTCATACTCACTGCCTCCCTCTCTCCAGCAATGCGCGTATTAATTCTCTATCGCTCTTGTGAAAATCTTCTGTGGTCACAGAACCGGACAAGTGAAAAACATAGACTTCTCTCAGGATTCATGTAGACTCAATTGCGTTTTTCATGACATGTTTTATTTTCTCTTGTTAATGCCTTGTTAAGAACTTAAAATATGGTATAGACATATTTCTTTGTCATTTCCAGAATATTGTAAGAATTTGGATCTGTTTGGCTGTTTCATTGAGTTCTTCAATTTTTTTGTACTTAACGGCAAAAAAGAAGCTGGATATTGGAGGTATGAGAAGACCACTTCCTGAAGTGGCAAATATAAGAGGGTGAAAGCAGTTTCATTGAAAATACCAGAATATTATTCTTCGTTATATGTTCTTTCCAAATTATTCATGGTATATGTTAAAATAGTGGAAAGAAATTGGAGGAGTTTCAGTCTTGGTAGATTAGCAAACCACGTACAAGTACAACCTTAATGAGCACTATGTTTACACGTGTATGTGTGCATGCACATGTGTGGTGTGCGGCTATATATGTATATGTGTGTGTGTGTGTGTTTGTGCAAATAATACAAGCTTAATGAAACAGTTTTATTTATACCAATGCTTATCGATGAGTCTCCTATTGATGCAGTTGTCCTTGTGCTCAAAGTTCAAACTACCCAATATAGCTGGTTTGGTTATTGATTTTCAGGTCACAGGGTTCTATAGAAATTATCCTTGCCCATAGACACTCTTGTCTGATCCTGCATAGCCCTTTCTTTATGCTTCTTGGGAGTGAAGAGGAGGATACATGCATAGTGGTTGGGACATATTTTATGAACAAAACACACCTTACAAATGATATGAACCAGGCCAACTATCCACATAGTCATTTGGTTGTATAATCTCCCACTGGAAATTGGATTGCTTCCTTTGGGTTTCTTTGTATCAGACATAGAATAGTTGGATGGTAGTGATGATTTGCTACCACCAGAATCCATGTAGCCCTGCTCCACAATAACTTTTGTCACACTTGAGTAACATCAAGGCGCATATGCCTTTGTAACATTGAGCCATAAAATGTAATGAAAAGCTCTTAGGATTACCCAAAATTGGCAAAAAGTCTCACAAAAAATTAAGAGCTTACCTTAACCTTAAGATCAATGAGCCCTTCCGGTTGGATAATCAACAACACAATCAAGCTATGCGGTTTAATTAAGAATAATCAAATGGAGTAGAGGTTTTGGAATGAATAAAGGCATCGACAGTCTCCTTTCTGTTGCCTGCCTCTTTCTCATTGACATACATTAACCTTATAAGAGACATGTATGATGTGCAAAAACATGTGTGAGGACTCATGAAGTAATGACAGACTTCTTTGAAGTTAATATTGGGTTACATCAAGGATCAACTTTAATTCCATACTTATTTATAATGGTGATTGATGAGTTAACAAAACATATTCAAGATGAAGTACCTTGGTGTATGTTATTTGGAGATGACATTGTATTAGTGGAGGAGTCTAAGGAAAAAGTTAATAGAAAATTGGAACTATGGAGAGAAACATTAGAAAGCAAAGGCCTCTGACTTAGTAGAACAAAGATAGAATATATGAAATGTAAGTTTGATAATTTGGTTACCTCAGAGGTCATATAAATTAAAATTAGCACACATTGTATCCCCCAAAAGGAAAGTTTTAAATACCTAGGGTCAAATTTTTAGAGTGATGGAAGAATTGATGGAGATGTTATGCATAAAATTAATGCTGGTTGGTTAAAATGGAGAGGAGCATCTTGTATTATTTGTGATAAGAAGATACCATTAAAGTTAAAAGGTAAATATTATAGAGCAACAATTAGGCCTGCCATGTTTTATGGTTCTGAGTGTTGGGCAGTTAATCATCATGTACAAAAGATGCCTTGTGACAGAAATGAAGATGTTGAGATGGATGAGTGGTCATACAAGAAAAGACCGTATACATAATGAGGTTATGAAAAACAAATTAGGAGTAACACCAATAGAAGATAAAATGAGAGAATATCATTTAAGATTATTTGAACATATAGAAAGAAGATCAAGAGAAGAACCTTTAAGTAAGTATGAAAAACTAAATTTGGAAAGTATTAAAAGAGTTAGAGGACGACCACAAAAGTGTTGTAAAGAAACAATAAATAATGATCTAGCTTATTGTGAGTTAGCTGCTAACATGGCACACGATAGGGATATGTGGAAACAAAGAATCCATGTAGCCGACCCCATCTAATATGGAAAAAGGCTTAGTTGTAGTTGTTGTTGTTGTTTATTTCCTAATGATCAACTGATCACTAGGGTTATTTGACAAAAGGTATCTAATTATATAAAAGACCTAATTGCCCCTAATAAGTGGCACAAATTTAAAAATACTCTTAAAAACAAAAGAAAATAAAGCTGGGCTAACTGAATACATGACCCATAGATTCTAACACTCCTCCTCAAGTTGGGACAAAGATATTTGAGTCCCTAACTTGCTAAGGAGTTTTTAAAGTCTTCCTTTCCCTAAGGCTTTGGTTTGAAAATCAACATTTCATCTGAATTGTTCTAGCATTTACCGCATCTCTTATAAAATGACAATCTATTTTAATATGCTTAGTTCTCGCATGATATACTGAATTTGTCGTTATTTGAATTGTTGCCGGATTGTCTCAATAGAATAGGATCGACTCGTTAGTGTGCGTGGCAAGCTCCTGTAATAGAGATTTTTACAAGATTGT
The DNA here is from genome assembly GCA_036023115.1 of Brasenia schreberi. NCBI lineage: Eukaryota > Viridiplantae > Streptophyta > Magnoliopsida > Nymphaeales > Cabombaceae > Brasenia > Brasenia schreberi. The sequence goes on from JAYKKT010000082.1 coordinate 20,912,482, forward strand.
CTCACAAATTCCAAGAGTTGCCACTCTATACCTTGCTTTCGTGGATGACCTTGCCATCACATTTGATTTTTTACTTTTCCATAAGACAATGTTGCCTCCCACCATTGTTATATAACATGAGGTTGACCGTCTATCATTAATAGAGCCTGTCCAATTTGCGTATGTAAACACCTACACAGTGAGGTGATCGTTAGCTGTATATAATATTCCATTTCTTGGAGTGTGTTTCAAATATGTCAATATTTATCTCACAACATTCATATAATATTTGAGATTGTAATCGTCATGTATATAAGCCTTCCACTAGCCTTAGATACTCTCAAGGTTCATGTAATTATTCATCGATCTTGGAACTCAATTTCAAATTACTATCCATAGGAACAGTAGCAAGCTTACACTCTAACATGTTAGTGTCCACTAAATCTGGAGCGTACTTCCTTTGAGTTAGGAATATATCCCTTGAACTCTTCAATACTTCAATTCCCAAGAAATAATGAAGAGGATCCAAATCCTTGATTCTTAAACTCCTTGATTTCATTATCATTATCTCTAGTTATAATGATATCATAAACATACACTACTAAAACACAAGTACCATTACCTTTCCTTACAAACATAGTATGATCACTTATACTTTTTGTAAACACAAGACTTGTAACACTATCACTAAATCGTTTAAACCATGCTCTAGCTGACTGCTTCAATCCATAAATAGCTTTCTTGAGCTTGCATACAGTCCCATCTCCATATCTATAACAAGAGCCAGGTGGTAAGCCTGTGTAATTTTTTTATATTTAAGTACCCTTGAAGGATTGCATTTTTGACATCCAATTGCCAAAGTTTCCATCCCTAATTAGCAAGTATAATAGTAGTCATTTTTGCCACCGGTGCAAACGTTTCGATATAGTCTAAACCATAAGTCTGACTATAACCTTTGGCAACCAACCATGCCTTATACCTCTCAATGTTGCCATTAGTTCTATACTTAATGGTGTATACCCATTTGCATCCCACCGATTTTCTCTTCAAAGGTAATCTGACAGTCTACTAAGTGTTATTATTCTCCTCAGTCTCCATGACTTCCTTTTAGTATTTAGAGTCCTTGGCCTCTAGACAATGATAGCATTCTCTGTTCTCCATTTTGGATAGATTAGATTCAAATAGTGGGGTTAGAGAATTTCTCTAGTGGTGAATTCCATTTTGGATAGATTAAATCCAAATAGTGGGGTTAGAAAATTTCTAAATAGTGGTGAATTCTCATTTTTCCATAGCAATCAAGTCAAATGCAATCACTCTAGACCAAACCTTATAATTCTTTGCATTAAACTTGATGGTAGTGATTTATACTGCATCTATCTTATTGTTTCCTTCCAAACTTTGAGTAGAATCATCAAAATACTCACCTTTACCAGCCATATGCTTGCCTAAGGATTTGTACATATTACCTCGAGATGCATGAAGTGCATCAATCTAGCAATGGATTGTGAATGATCTTCTATTTTGTATTTCATATGTCAATCAATGGTAGATTTTATCACTTTTCTTTAAAGATTAGGATTTATACACAAACCCTAACAAAAAATACCCTTTCTTTGATTGCATGAACTCCCCACGACCTACAAACTGCAACGGGGCTCTGATACCATGTTGGATAATCAACAACACAATCACACTATGCATTTTAATTAAGAATAATAAAATGGAAAAGAGGTTTTGGAGTGAACAAGGCATCAACAATCTTCTTTTTATTGCCAGCGTCTTTCTACTTTTTTTATTTTATTTTCTATCTCCTAATGATTAGTTAGTTGATCACCAGGGTTATTTAATAAAAGGTATATGATTACATAAAGACCTAATTGCCCCCAATAAGTGGCACCTATTTAACAATGCTTTTAAAAACAAAATAAAATAAAGCTAGACTAAATGAATACACGACCCATAGACTCTAACACTTCCCACATAAGGCGAGTTTTGTTGGAGATGTGGTACCTATTTACATTGGGTCTTCCTATGAAATAATAGGATGTGGTGCATTAATTCTATTAAGGTGGTATCGGAGTAGAAGATTTGACAAACTTTACGCTAGCTACTAGGTACCTAACCCTTTTCTTATATATGCTTGGGACTAACTATGTAATAATAAGCCCTCATTGTAAGTGAAGTTTATCAGTGAAAACTAAGACATTCAGTGAAAAGCAGAGAACAAAGGGACAATCCCATCGATGTAAGTGTAAACAAATTATTCAGTTAGGTATGAACTTAAAACTTTACTTGCAAAAATCGTGTGTGAGTGTGCCAAAAAGTTTACTCAAACTTGCAAAAAGATTACTATTCGGTGATTGTGGGAAATTAGGTTATTGTTGACTTATGCCTTCTTGAATCAATGCTCAAGGGTCAACCTAGACGCTTAGGAAAAGTAATTCGCTTAGGAAAAGTAATTTCAGAAGCCAAAATTTTCTCAAAATAATTTAGACTTAAAACCATCTTTTCAAAAGGGCATCGATTTCACTTGACCAAACCGGATTTAGTTATGTGAAAACAGAATTGATTCTGTTTTACAGTTTGAGAGTTTATACTTTTTTAGTTGCTTTATGGGAACCCAAAAATTTTGACAATTTTACTTGAGAACTAGGTATGAAGTTTTATTTAAAATTTTTATTTATATTTTTGGGTCTTTGGATGATCAGATAAAAACCTCAGAAAACTTCTAACCAAATGTTATTCTAAAACTATGGATAGTATGTGTGATATAGAGTCTACGTAAAACCCTCATATCTTCGTACGTAGGTTTCCGATTTTTATGAAAATTATGAATGTAGCTTGAAACCATTTTTAAGGTATTTGGATACCTATGAACCGAATTACGATGGTTTTACTAAATGTCTGTCATATGATTTTTCTCATAGACATGTTCAATTTCGGGTTGGGTCTGATACTTATTGTTTTTTTTAACGATCTCATCCTTGTCTAAAATTTGCGAGAATTTTATCAGATATTGGTCAGTTTGTGTTTCGGAGAGAAACTCATCTACGTATAGATTCCTAGGGCATCTCTCTCGAGGAGGATTGCTCTCTTAGAAAATATATACGATCATAGCCTAATGTCCTTCCGTAACACAAACTTATAGGTGATTAATCCACAATAAGAGTGATTAAATAATCATGTCATCATATGTAAATGTGACAACTATGTTCCTCTTATGACTTCTTAAATTGAATTGGAAGCAATCAATACACCGAAAAAAAGAGAGAAGGGATGATATATTATTTAAGCATATAATAGATGAGAACATATAAGATATAGTGTATATTAGGGTAGAAAAAATAAAATGCTAGGAAAGTTGCGGATTCCTCTTACCTATGACTACTCTCTTTGCGCTTTTGGACTATGATGACCCTCTTTTGCAATGATATTTCACGAAATGGCCGCTATAATTAAGCTTACAAAGGATTGGAGACAATAAATAACTCTAAGCTTACAACAATAAGAACAAATATCTCTCCCTTTCTCTCTATTTTCCTTCGATGAACTCCTCCTTGGGTTGAGAATGAACTCCCTCGTGTCTTCCTTGGTTGGACTTAACACTCTTGGGTTGAAATCTCTTTCTTGGTCTCCCACATCCTCCTTTTATAGGCATTTTCTTGAATCGGATTCTTTCGGGTTGTTAGACATGATCTAGACACAAATCCAATCCATCCATAGGTACTCATATGAGACAACTGTGTACAGTTTTGGCACGTTTAGAGTAGGTTTGAGTAAGTGGGAGATGTTTCGCACGTAAGACATGTAGGGGGCGCGCGTGAGAGCAGTTTCCAAGTGCCAGGGGGCCTCGCCAGGTGCGTGGTGGCTCCCGTGCTTCTTGCTTGGTGACTCGTAGCGGCTTACGAGCGATTTGTGATGGCTAACGGTGGCACGAGAGGCTTGTGGTCGCGCACATAGTAGCCGATGATGGTGTTTGTACCCTTGTCCAGTGTTATTCGTATCGCATCATAACAGTAACCTTTATCGTGCCGTATCGTACGATACAGGCGATACGCCCACAAATTTTTTTCTCAATTTTTAATTTTTTTTTTTTTACAGGTTTATGGCCTCTCTTCACTTCCCTATGCTTGTAATTTGAGTTTATAATTTTATTTATTGAATAAGAATAATTTATGAATAAATAAAAATTATGACAAAATCATTTCTCTTTCTGTTGTCAACTTTTAGGTATATTTTTGGTAGCAGTTTCTAATTTCATGAGATCGCAAACAATTAAAAACATTTGGTTGTTTCGGTTCATTGAGTGGGCATTTCACAACTTCACTATTTTAGGGTCACCTTACGTGACTTCCATTGAGTTGAACATAATCAACATGTGTGAGGCTTAACTCAGTTTGTAAAGTGAGAAGTGAAGCTAAAGCATTAGTTAAAAAGCTAGTCTCTAGTAAGAGAAAAAGGGGATATGATCAAGTAATAATATCACATCACTGAGGTGTCATAGAGTCAATAATCAAAGAAATTGAGCTCATTGTTTTGCTCACATATGAAAATTAGCAAATATGACAACTACATGTACAAATATAGCAGTTTGTTAATTTTGATATATTAGATGAGTGGATTATGAAAGATAACGAAGAAAATACACTCCTAACCGAAGAAGACATTGCATGAATTAATTTGAAGTGCAACAACATCACGAAGCAGATGAAGATTTTCATTTTAAAGCAGAAGGTAATGAGAAACTTTGAATCTTTATCAAGTAGAAGATGAAGATTATTTAGTTAATGATCCTGGTACAAAATTACAATATGTGAAATGTAAATGTATTTCATTTTTTGCTTCAAAATATGTAATTTTGGATGCAATTGTTTAATGTTGAATGCTGAATATTCAATCTATGCTAAACTTTGCATTATATGAATTTAAAGCTATTATTAGATTTTTCAGATTTTTTTTGGATTTTTACTAATTTTCTTGATTTTTTAAGTAAATTTTGTATTATTTTAATATTAAAGTATGATACGATACGATATGATACGCCTGTATTATGGAGCCCAACGATATGCGATACGATACGCGTAAGACAACACTGCCCTTGTCTACTCCATGGGTTGATCTCTTTAATCTTTTTGGACCGTTCTAACCTTCTAATGGGTGTAGGGTCACTTGGTGTAGGAACTTCCTTTCAAGAGTATTTTAGACTTTTTCACTTCTTTGTTTTGTATTTTGATTTTGTCCTTTCTTGCTTCGTGGGTCAATCTCTTTAACTTTTTCTAAACCACTTTAACCTTCTAATGGGTGTAGGGTCGCTTGATATAAAATCTTCCTTGTTCATGGGTATTTTGAACTTTTTGCTTGATGCTTTACACGCGCTTGAGCCATTACCGAACTTGTGTCTTGTGAGGTATCGCTCATTCTTTATCATGTTTTAAGCTTGTTTATTTATTTTTTGTTTTTTTAATTTGAATATTTTGTAGGAGTAAAATAGTTATTTTGCAAATATTTTGTAGGTAAAACGGTAAAACTTATTTTGATTCCAAATACTCGTTTTTAACTATGCAACCATTTCTTTTAAAGAAATATACTTCAAACAATGAAATTTCGCTAGTATAGCCTTGAGGGTAAAATAGTTATTTTTTGGGTTTTATAAGAATTCTATTTTTTGGTGGGCTTAAAGTGACCCTCATTTTGAGCTTCCAATAACATTTTGGGTTGGAAATGAGCTTCCTTAATGTGTCTTTGTTAAACAAAACCTTAAAAGTCAAGTACCACAACTTCCCTTTTAAAGGAGAACTTAAAATTTTTTTTTTTGAAAATTTTTGTGTTTACTGTAGTGTTGTTCGACGCGTATGGTATTGTGTATCGTTTTGGTCCATGGTATGTATTGCATTGTACTTTAATATTAAAAAAGTTAGTAAAAATTTAAAAAAATCTAAAACAATTATAAAAAATCCAAAAAATTAAAAAAATTTGATAATTGTGAAGAATTCATATAATGCAAAGTTTAGGACAATTGAAAAAAATTACATATTTTGAAGCAAAAAATGAAATACATTTACATTTACATATTGTGATCAGGATCATCAACTAAATACCTGAAGATCCTCACCACCTTCTGCTTCAAAATCAAAATCTGTATCTCCTTGATAATGTTGTTGCGCTCCTTCGAAATTAATCCACGCAATGTCTTCCTGATTTAGGAGGGCATTTTTTTCATTATCTTACATAATAATCCAGTCTTCTAATATATCAAAATTATTGGATCAAATTGACTTTCTTCTCTATTTACCTTTTTCAATTCTCCACAAGAAATAAATATAAGTAATTAGTAAATAACATTAACAATTGAAGTGAAACAAAATATTGAATTGAATCTTTAAATAGTAACTAATACAAGATTAGCTTTGGCGAAGTCATTGAGGTGCTTATGTTCCAACCTGTTACGTTTTTTTGTATGAATGTGTTCAAAAACACTCCAATTCCTTTTACAACCTGTTGTATTAAAGGTTTGGCTAAGAACTCATAGTGCAAAATCTCTTAGGTTTGGGCAATCACTTCCAAACCTAATCCAGTAAACATTAAACATTAATAGAAAAAGTCAAACATTAGGGACTTAATCTATAATAATATAAGATTTAAGAAACTTAAATACGAAGATAAACAATTTATCTAGGCACATATTAGTGCGGTTGCGAATTGCTACATGCAAACCTATCAAGTGAAGAGCATTATCATAAATCTCCATCTTTCGATGTATAACATCTGCTCTACTCTCATCAGGGACTAATCTGTCTATATAATCAATAATACATCAATTAACCTCACCGTCCTTTTTGAAGTTTGCTGAGTACCTGAATGGTGGGTTTAGGTAATATGTGGTTGCATGAAAAGGTTGATGCAATTATTTGCTCAATCTATTATCTATAATGTTTTACGTGGGTGCATAATGCCTCTTTCTTTCGTTAAAATGATTTTTAATGACTTCTTTTGTCCTATCCATGACTTCATAAGGGTAGCTCATTAATGGTTTCTCTTCGATATCAGTCAGTCTCAAAACCTTTTTAAATGACATGTAATCCTCAACAGTCTAACACATGCATTCCAAAATGTACCCCTGAAGATTGTCCCTGAAATCTCATTCAACTTTCTATTTCTTCTATTTTCAGACAACTTTGCAAATTCTAGGTACTCATCTGAGAAGAACATTCTTTTTAAGACTTACTTCTGTCTCACAATACTCTGTATATATAAGAAATTAGTTGTAAACCGAGTTGTAGTTGTACGAAGAAGCTCTGCACCACCTGTATATTTCCTTGTCATACACAATACAAATGCATGGTTGTAGATAAATTGGTGATATCTTGGCAACACTGAGTTGTATCTCATCCATCTTATCAATATCCTGAAGGATGAGATTTAAATAATAGGCTACCTATGGTGTCTAATAGAAAATCTCATAAGTATTTGATAACTTTTTTTTCGGATGCTTTATAGTTAACTACATTATCTATAATGAATTGGACTACGTTCTGTAGCCCAACCTCACATATCACCTTATCAAACTCTTGCCTTAAGATCTCTGTAGTGTGTTTCTCCTGACAAGTCTAGAGATCTCAAAAACATAAGTCGTTTAGGATAATAGAAAAGAAAGTTTAACATGGTCCTTCCTTGCCTATTTGTCCATCTGTCTATCATGATAGTGCATCCTGTCTCCTTTCATGACTCTGTCAAAGTCGAATAATATTCTTGCATTTCAATGACGGTCTTATCTAATAACTTTCTTCAAACTTCTGCTAAGAGGGCATCTTGTATCCTGGACCAATATTAGCAATTTTGTCTGCCGTTGCTTGAAAAAGAAAACCATTTGTTGCATTAAATGGAATGAATGCATGCATCATAAAACTATCTGCTCACTGCAAGATCTGCTTGATCATGCAATTGTTGTGAAGCCATAGCAGTACAAATTCCAGGTTGAACACCATATGTAGTGCTAGGAGGAAAAAATGAATCTATACTAGAGACAACTCTTCCTTTACTCATCTCTAATAAGTTGTTGTACTTCTATCAAAAATGTATTTATTATCTATCTATATAAATAAGTTAATGTTGCTACATCTTAAGCATAACTGTCAAATCTTTCAAACATTATGTGTTAATAGGTACATGATCATTATTGGTACTCTATCTTTATACTTATCATCATATAATGCATAATCTAACTAATACAACAAATATAATAACTCTATATTTACACTTATCCTCATATAATGTACAACCTAACTAATACAACAAATATAATAAAGCTTTATTTTTGTTGCTAACTCTTTTTTTTCAAAAATTAAGTTGGAGCACCTCAAACCTAATGACCTCAAACTTAATATCTATCACTATTTCATCGATATTCATCCCCAACATATCACTCAAAATGTCTTCTTTATTTGATAGTCATCTCAAAGTATCTCATGAAAATCATGAAGTTTGATAGTTACCTCACCCCATGACATGTGGTAGGTGTTTGTGTCTAGCTGCCAATGCTCTATAAAAGCAGTCAATAATGCAGCTATAACTTTATATTAGCAAACCCGCATGCCTAATCAGTCCACTCTTGAATGCAATCTTAACCAAATTATCGAGCCTCATATCCATCCTCTTCACTAGTCATGCTCTGCCAATAGTATACCATGTATGGAGTGTTACTTGCAAAATCTTTAACAACCCTCTTTTCCCTGTTTGATAGATGAGAACTACTACTACCAATCTCTGTTCTAGCATTTGTCAATACAATAACATTATCATCATCTTCCTCAAACATCCCTAAATCATCATTTTGTTGTCTCCTCTCATGTATGCTCTAAATCATTTAAAGACATGTCATTTAATGCCTTCTGACAAACTTCTAACTTTGCCTGTGGAAAGAGCAACTTCTTTCCTAGTCCTTGCTAGGTGGTATTTCAATCGTGAAATTCCACCACTAATCACCTTCTCACAAAACAAATATTTGATATTAAATGTGGAACCCTAAATTGCTGTACCCCATTGCTATGCCGGATCATCAGACCGAGATTGAGTCTCTAACACCCCTTCGTGCAATATCAATTGAGCACTTCAATGAAAAACATGAAAATAAAAGCACTTCATAAATCCCCAATCTTCACATAACACTCAAATAGAGTGTCTCCGACTTCATGAATGCAATAAAAATAATATCCACGCACTTAATAACTTCATATTTTGTCATTAAAAAAAAATACAAATAACATAAAAAAATAACAAATACAAAGATTTTTTTTTGAAAAACACTCAAAATATACCAAAATCCGAGTTAGGAGGTTTGCACACATTGTAGACCATTTTTTGGGAGCCTTAACACTAAGGAGGATAACCACCTTAAGAAGACTTGAACAACCGTGAATAGAGCTCACAAACCAACAAAAATACAGGTTTGTGTTCGGCTAAGGACCCTCTTGAGTGTACCATGATACGATATGTATTGCACCGTATCATACGATACGATGCGATACGGATAACAATGGTTTACAATAATGAAACAAGAGAGGAGTTCTTATGAAGAATTCTTATTTACAATTGTGATTGAAGTTTAATCCTTCAAATGTTATTCCTTTTTGCAGTAATAAATGCTTTGATATTTGATAAAGCATAATATAGTTTTGGATTTATTCCAAGTGATCCAATCTCAACAGCATCCATGTCTACAATCACATTACTGTATTTTCCCCTGGCTTTCAAGATGGTATTCATTGGGTTATGTAATATTTTTATTACACGTCACTGATTTTTACTTGAGTGTGGCTATTTCCTAATGTCCTTTCTCTCCAGATTGTTAATTGATTATGTGGTCCATTTTGACATTCAGGTTCATAACCGGAGTATGGTATTCTCTTGCATTTGATGCTTATGGATTGAGTAACTTATGCTCACTGTTTTAGACTTCGGGGTTCTGGTTTTAGAATGGCATGGAGTTGGTTCTCTCAACAACGTATCCACTCATTTCAGCTGGCTTTTCATAAGTTAGGTGTATGTTTCCATATGATTCATAGACCCTATGTTTTCAGAAAAAGTTATCAAGTGGATGTACTTAGATGCTCTGTGGCAGCTGGGTTTTCTAGAAAGGTATGCCGTACACATCAAATTTGTGAAGCTACTTCATTGCATTTATACATGCAACAACATCATGACATCAACTAACTACTGTTCAGTACATGCCTTGACGTGCTTGTATATGTATTCCACAACTATCTTAATTGATAGATTTTGCCATATCTGTTATCGTTATCTGTTTTTTAAACTTTTAATCTCCTCGTGCTATCCCTTCAATTTTTTGCACTTCCACTAATGCATGACTGTGAAATACCCTTGTATAGAGTACATTTTGGGAAAAATATGTTGTTTACATTGGAGATTTAAATCAGCTCACTGTCTCGTACTAGACTGGTTGCCCATTTTATTGGTAGGCTTACAACCAATAGGGGATTCACCAAAGTCGAATTGAGTAATATCTGTTATCATCTTCTTTTAGCTTGTTGTCCATGCCTGACAAATGGTTTGGACTGGTGAATCTCTCAGTCTCCTTTATAACTTTAAACTTCATTTGTTGGACTCCTTAGCACCGCTGGCTGTTTAATTACAGTGTTGGTAAAAGATGATGTGAAGAGAAAACAGAAAACCTTTTGAGTGACAAGAGACTGGTTTCTTTATTTCGTTCTTTTTTCTCTTTAAGTAACATGGTCGTAATTGTAATATATGTTGTGTGAAACTGTCTTAAATGCTGCGTTCTGCTAGGTAGCCTGCAGGCTCACAACATAATCCTTTAGATCCAGCAATCGAATAGGTTAAGATCCAAAATCTGTTCAACTTGAACCCTTTTTGTTGTAGTTGGTGTCAGTATCACTCCTGAGTGGCTATTTTTCTGATTCGGAACTACAATATGGCTGGTTTTGGGTTAGAAGCTGGAAGTAGGAACCAACTAAATCGAAGTCTTTAACTTGTAACTGTACGTTGGATTAGGAAGGGTGTTTCTTTTCAGTCTTCCTTTTCCAATTGATTCTGCATCTGTAGGTTGTCTGTGATTGTCTATCCCTTTAATACAGAATCCAACAGATTTATATGTGGTATAGCTTTCTATTTGAGTTCACTTGTATTTCTTTTTACAACGACAATGATATTACTTGGACTTGCTTCATTGCAGGAATATTGTACACGTATCGGTGGCTCTGAGCCTGCCAATGGTGGTCGTCCAAGGGTTCTCCATACTAACTCAGTTACATCACCTGAGAAATCATCAACTTCCGCAATACTAGGTTCCTCTAGAGATGAAACTGATGGACACATTCAGAAGCCTTCTGATCAAAGGCTAATGCTTATTGATGGGACTGCTGTCATGTATAGAGCATACTACAGGATTTTGTGTATGTATAGCCTTCATACTTCTGTTTGTTTGGTGTTACTTGAGACGATCCATGCCTATTTTCTTCCTTGATCCTGTTATATTATTCAAGAGCAAGGTGAACCCCTTTAATCTAGTTGAAAAGTAAGCAAGAATTGAAACATGAACCCAAGAAATGGAGAGGGTGTTCAATGAAAACTAACAGAAATCAGATTAAAAAGTGAATTGGAAAAGTAGAAATTTAAAATTGATTAGATTAAATTAGATGAATACATGCTTGTTTAAGTAATTAAAGCATAAAATGCTACCTCTGCTGGTGTTGTGACATGAAATTTACGGAGTGTGAAGCTTGTCTTTATAGTTTTTAAGTTTTAGATGGCAAAATACCGTTTTAGTTATTCTTTTAATATTTTCTCTTGTTGAGTCTGAACAATCAGCATATGAGGTTACGGAAGAGAGAGAAAACACATGAGAAATATGAGGGCAGCATGTTGTTCCACCCTGTCACTAGGTCGCTGCAACTTCCCTTATGTCGTGTCCCCTTGTTCAATTTATACGGGAAACTGCACAAACTGACCCATTGTGTCATTGTGACATAGGTCCACCTATACTGCGAGTTAAAAGGCGAAAGTTGGAAGAACAGAACATAAGTTGCTGCAGTAAAGCATGCTTTGCTGAAGTTTTATCTTGTTTCATTCCTTGACCTGATAACACAAGTTCTTGCATACTTCAATGATATCCAATACATTACTTTTATGATTCTTTTTATTTTTTGCTTTTTTTTTTTTTAATTTCATATGCTTCTACGTATGGCTACAAATTGCTTAGCGTTGCTTTTTCTTGTGCCGTGACACAGCAAGGTTGCATCATGGCCATTTGGAGCATGCAGATGGCAATGGAGACTGGGTTTTGACAATCTTTTCAGCCTTGACCACAGTGAGCCTACTTCTTGAAAACATTGTTCAACTGGCCTTCTTTTTATGTGCATGCATGTGTGTGCAAGCACCCTGTGTCTGTGTTTTCACAGGAAGCGCCAAGGAGACTGTAAAGCTTATACAATAGCATTTGCTAAATTTTGTTTAGTAGGCCTTGCACGAGTGTTGGCTGGAAAATCTTAGTCATCAAAATTCAAATATATAAGCAAGCCCCTCTATAAAACCCTCCCTCTTGAGATGTTCATTCAAAAGATTGATTGAGGTAGGTATACCTATGTATTTTTCTTATAGAAAGGCCAAGAAGAGGTAATAAAAGAAATACTTATTAAAAATGTTCCCTTATAGCCAGGCTTGGTACTAAAGCATTTAGTGGCATCAAGATGATTTTCAGTGATACATCGGGTAATTATCAGAAGGTATTAAAAGAGATCTATGAGAATACAAGCTTAATATGGTTGACATTAATTAATGATAACATCATAGAACTGCTGAAATCAATCAACAATATCATGAAAAAGCAACAAACTAGAATGAGACGATCCTGTTGAGAAGATGATATAATCTATGATCAGATTAGTTTAGGGGAGTCTTAATGATGTATTAGATATATTATAATGAGGGGTATTTTAGTCTTTTAAGTTAAAAAAGTATCTATAAGTACTGTGCTTTAACCCTAAAGAATACTAATAAAAAAAAGAGATCAGCCACAAGTTGTCTCTCTCCTTTCATGGGTTTTTAGGAGCCTCATAAAGGCTTCTATTTTCTTGCTAATGAAGAAATATATTTTTTATTCGTTTTCTCAACATGGTATCAGAGCGGGTGGAATCATGGGACACTAGTGATGGTGGCAAACTTTTTATGAGATCATCAGAAGTTGTTGAATGGCAGTCGGTGTAAAACAAATATGCTTGTTGCAAATTTTGAATTTTTTTTGTAGTGAGATCTTAGGCCAGTTGTGTGACTTTGGAAGGATGTGATCGACGCATAAAAAGTTTTAGTGGTTGATTGGGTATGGAGACAGGAGGTGTGATTCCACTCTAATGTGATAGTAAGGCGATGACTATTTGTTGGAGTTTCGACTGCATCAAAGGATGAAAGTGATGACATGCAAAATGGGACAACATTATGGTGATGATATTTATTGATCTACTATTGAAGCGATTCACCTTTTGAGACGTCTTATGGAACATTTTAGAGCAAAAAAGAAAGACCTTCACATGATATTTATTGATCTAGAAAAAGCTTATGATAGGGTACCGAGGGAGGTTCTTTGGAGAACTTTGGAAAAAAGAGGTATCCCATTGACATATATTAACCTTATAAGAGACATGTATGATGGTGCAAAAACATGTGTGAGGACTCATGAAGGAACGACATACTTCTTTGAAGTTAATATTGGGTTACATCAAGGATCAACTTTAATTCCATACTTATTTATAATGGTGATGGATGAGTTAACAAAACATATTCAAGATGAAGTACCTTGGTGTATGTTATTTGCAGATGACATTGTATTAGTGGAGGAGTCTAAGGAAAAAGTTAATAGAAAATTAGAACTATGGAGAGAAACATTAGAAAACAAAGGCCTCCGACTTAGTAGAACAAAGACAAAATATATGGAATGTAAGTTTGATCATTTGGCTACTTCAGAGGACATAGAAATTAAAATTGGCACACATTGCATTCCCCAAAAGGAAAGTTTTAAATACCTAGGGTCAATTTTTCAAAGTGATGGAAGAATTGATGGAGATGTTACACATAGAATTAATGCTGGTTGGTTAAAATGGAGAGGAGCATCAGATATTCTTTGTGATAAGAAGATACCATTAAAATTAAAAGGTAAATATTATAGAGCAGCAATTAGGCCTGCCATGTTTTATGGTTCTGAGTGTTGGGCAGTTAATCATCAACATGTACAAAAGATGTCTGTGACAAAAATGAAGATGTTGAGATGGATGAGTGGTCATACAAGAAAAGACCGTATACATAATGAGGTTATTAGAAACAAATTAGGAGTGACACCAATAGAGGATAAAATGAGAGAACATCGTTTAAGATGGTTTGGACATATAGAAAGAAGATCAAAAGAAGAACCTGTAAGAAGGTTAGAAAAACTAAATTTGGAAAGTATTACCACAAAAGTGTTGGAAAGAAACAATAAAGAATGATCTAGCTTATTGGGAGTTAACTGCTAACATGGCACACGATAGGGATCTGTGGAAACAAAGAATCCATGTAGCCGACCCCGTCTAGTATGTGAAAAGGCTTAGTTGTTGTTGTTGTTGTTGTTTGTGTCATTAGAATATGGAGTTCGTCCTTTTGTGAGGTGTGGTAGATGGGTCCCACCTAGTTATGAACTCTTAAAACACTGTACTACTCCAACATCTAAATAACCTGTTTAGTCTGTGGTTGTCAAAGTTGTTGTTGATGTGTTTTTTCCCGAGTGAGGAACTCAAAGGCTTGTGGCCATAGGCAGAGGGTGTATCACTTCATTTGGTGTATTAGATTTATCTTTATGTCACGTGAATTTGAAGCAGTTCCGCTCCATGATGCAGACGTGGGGAGATCTTGACTGGATAGGATCTAGTGAGTCACATCATCTCCAGCACACTTCCTTCAAGTTTGCCCTGAGTGTGCTATATAAAATTTTGAAGTATCATCTGACTAATCTTGAATAATGTTTTTCCTTGCTCAAAAACTTTCCGTTTTATTGTCAGCCGTCTATTGAAATCCATGCCCATACATGGGTGGAATATAACATGCGCAATCTATATGGCCGTTTATAGTAGGTCTTATTGTTTGCTCAACTAGGATTCTGTTTTTCTTAGAAACTTGAGAAACTGTTTCTGGAATTACTTTGGTGTTAGATAAATAAAGTCCTCAAAATTATATCACACACCCTTATGAGTTATGAGGGCTGCAATATAAGTTATGCAAATTAGGGAGGATAAATAAAGGTCTTGGGGGATTCATTTTTGACTCTACGTGTTGCATTTTCAGTGATAAGAAACTTGTTTTTTTCATCTTTGAAGAAATTACGACTTCTTAATCTTCACCGAACTTATATCTTACTTCAATTTCTTTTATGCTTGCAGGTTATTGAAATGCTGGAGTTGATGCCATCACATGTTGCGGTATATATGCCTTTGATTTACATGAACTTTGAGATTATTTCAAATCATGGACCTAGTCAGTGCATGATCTCCCTTATATTTTGAAAACGTTACATTCTGGGCATTATCACCTTTACATGTTAAAATATATTAATATGTTGATTCCAATGTTTTATTTCTAGTTCTAACTGATGATAAGAATGATGATGAACGTGCAAAAGAAGGTGGTTGGATGTTCACAAAAGGCTGACTTGTGTGACATACTTTTGGCACTATTGGAACTACTCTAGTTCCATGATAAGATAAACAGTAGCTTTACAGTGACCTGATTCATTTGGATTGTCAACTTTGACATAATGTGGGCTACTTCACATTCTCCTGTCATCCACTTATCATGATCCTTATCATCAAATGCCTTTTCATGGGGATCATCTTTCTTCACCTAATAAAGCACTTAATTTTTGGATTCCGCAACATCCGTGATCTTGACTTGGGACTCATCTTGTTTCTCTAATTAGTTGACCATATCTGGAGAATGCCAGCATACAGAAGTTCTAGTCCTACCTACCTTACCTAAGCCTTTTCCAACAATAGGTGGAGTTGGCTAGAGGGTGCAACTTGAGATTTTCTTCATCCGGGCTTCGGACTAGCCATGCAAGCCTACAAGGATAATCCCTTTACATGGGTGAGTTCCAAAAGTTCTAACAACAACAACAACTAAGCCTTTTCCCATACTAGACGGGGTCGGCTAAGTTCCAAAAGTTCTAGTCCTGAATAATAAAACTGTAATGAAGACGATGCTCCAATATAGCAGTAGAAGATCGATGAATAAATATCACCACAATGTACCTATCACAAATCCTTAGAAAAGGCTATAGCCGAGTGCAACGAGGGCACACCAAAAGAGTAATGAACACAAAGCACACCGAATAATAAATAATCTTTATTGATTAGCCACAAAAGGCTCGAGAATATGTTACACGATTGTCATCTTTATAGGAGACAGTACATGAGAATAAGAAGAGAAGAGAAGAGAGAAGGGGGAAGAGAGGAGAAGAGGGAAAGGGGTCTGGTCACAACCAGCCCCCAACGACTATTCGTGGCCCTGCTGGCCCGGGCAATAAGTTAGTTCGGTAGTTGTGTTTGCCATTGCACGATACACAGCTTCGGTGGAGGAAAGAGACACTTTTTGTTGTTTCTTGCATCTCGATGAGATGAGAGAGTGGCTAAGGAATATGTAGTAGCCGGTGGTAGAGTGTCTGTCATTCAAATCACCATCCCAATCAATCAATATATGCGAGTAACTGAGATAAAGAGGAAGATAATAGAAATACTCCCTTCGTTGAGGTTTGTCGAATATAACGAACAATCCTCATAACAACACTCATATGCACTGAGGTGGACGCATGTTGAAACTGACTTACAATATGAACGACATGGGCAATATCTGGCTGTGTTATGGTAAGGTAGGTGAGTGCTCCAGCCATCTGTCTATAAGGTGTGAGATCACTCAAAAGTTCACCATCAACTAATCACATCTTTTGGTTGATTACCTCAGGTGTCTCAACAACTTTGTCATATGTTATATATGATCTAAGAATAATATCATTAATAAACTTGGTTTGTGATAAAAAGAAACCTCTATCATCACGAGTTACCTCAATGCCAAGAAAATAAGAAAGTTGACCAAGATCCTTCATTTCAAACATATTATCAAGTTCTTGCTTGATTTGCTAGATACCAGAATTATCACTATCTATAATAATCATATCATCGACGTAAAGCAAAAGAATAACAATGCCTTTAGAGTATTTTCTTATAAACAAAGTTGTGTTAGTATAACTTATAGTAAAATCATGCAATGTCATGAATTCAATCATCCTATCAAACCAAGCTTTGAGAGAGTGGCTAAGGAATATGTAGTAGCCAGTGGTAGACCAGTGGTAGAGTGTGTGTCATTCACATCACCACCCCAATCAACATCAATATATGAGTAACTGAGATAAAGAGGAAGATGATAGAAATACTCCTTTCGTTGAGGTTTATCAAATATAACGAACAATCCTCATAACAACACTCATATGCACTGAGGTGGGTGCATGTTGAAATTGACTTACAGTATGAACAACATGAGCAATATATGGTTGTGTTATGGTAAGGTAGGTGAGTGCTCCAACCATAAGGTGTGGGATCACTCAAAAGTTTGCCATGAACTAGACACATCTTTTGATTGATTACCTAAGGTGTCTCAACAACTTTGTCATCTATTATACCTGATCTAAGAATAACATCATTAGTAAACTTAGTTTATGATAAAAAGAAACCTCTATCATCACGAGTTACCTGAATGCCAAGAAAATAAGAAAGTGGACCAAAATTCTTTATTTTAGACATATTACCAAGTTCTTGCTTGATTTGTTGGATATCAATATTATCACTACCTGTAATAATTATATCATCGACATAAAGAAGCAAGACAACATGCTATTCATTTTCTATTTTTTGAGTAAAACGAGTAGTAATCACGAGCACTAGAAGAGAACCCTTAATCCGACCGATAATGTTGTGAAATTTAGCAAAACCAAGCCTGGAGAGCTTGTTTGAGACCATAAAGAGCCTTTTTTCAATTTAAAAACATGGTTGGGCATTTCAAAGTCCTCAAAACTCCGGAGGAGGTTCACATAAACCTCTTCTTGTATAAAACCATTAAAAAGGCACTTTTAACATCCATTTGATAGAGTGGCCATTGAAATCGATGATGCAAGCATATGCAAGTAACAGTTCTAATGGCCTGATGTGTGCTAGCTACGAGAGCATAAGTTTCTTCATAATCTATGCCTTCTTCTTGATTATAACCCTTTTAGCTACAAGCCACTAGCTTTATTTACTTATTATTAAAACCGTTTCGAAAGAGTCTTGTTCCTAAAGACCCATTTGGTGCCAATTATGGGATGATCATTGGGCCTTGGAACTAATTCCCAAACTTGATTCTCTGAAATTGGATTTAGTTCTTCTTGCATGGCCAAGATCCAATGTTCATTCATTAATGGCCTCATTTATGTCTTTAGGTTCAACTTGAGAGACAAAGGCTAAGTGATTACACATGCATCTCTAAGTGAGTTTCGAGGTGATTACCCCTTTTGATACATCACTACATCACGCTTGTCGAGAGGATGATATCTTGAAGTCCTCCGTTCCTTGGGTAGATCTATGATTTTACGAATCTTTTGCCATGAGTATGATCAAAGGAGTCTCTTCTTCTTGCTTCTTGGACTCTTTCTCTTGATTTTCCAAGTGCGTCTTTGCCAAGATTTACTGCAACATCATCAACTTAAGCTCCTTTCTCGACTCTCATTTGGGTTAGTTTCATCAAATGCAACATGTATGGACTCTTCTATATCATAGCCATATGGTCGTGGTTACATTATAGACTCTAAAGGCCTTGCTATGGTATAGAATAGCCAATGAATATTCCCTCATCGGATTTTGCATCAAACTTTCCCAAGTTATCCAAGTTATCCTTTCCATTATTCAAAACAAAGCATTTACATCAAAAAATACGCAGTCTTGAATAGTTAAGAGAAACTTTTTTTTTGTAGAAGACAAATTTTGTAAAATCAAAGAAGGCATCCGATTAATTAAATAGACTGTAGTCATAATAGCTTCTGCCTAGAAATTTTTAGGAACACCACTTGATAAAAGCAAGGTTCTTGTGGTTTCCAAAATATATCTATGTTTACGTTTTAAAATATCATTTTGTTGAGGAGTCTTAGAGCAAGAAGTTTGATGTATAATTCCAAACGTATTGAGATTGTTTTTAAAATCCTTTGACATAAACTCTCATCCTAAATGAGATAATTTGATTTTTTACAAGATTATAAAAGATAACAAAATTTTGAAAGACATTGAATTTTGGTTTTAAAAGATATACCAATGTATACCTAGTAAAGTCATCTATAAAAATGACATACTAGGAAATACCTCCTTTAGACAAAACGGGTGCTGACCCCATACATCCGAATGAACTATTTCAAAGGGTATTGTGGTAACATGTGTTTTGTTTGGAAATGAAAGATGTTGTATTTTACCAAAAACATAATCTTTGCAAGAAAAATATTCCTTAGATTTCATTTAAAGAGGACATTGATACAATTTTTGAGCATTAAGATGTCCAAGTCTCTTATGCCATAAAAGAGCATCATTTGTCAAAACATTAACATATCATATATTATGCAAATAGTTCATAATGTAAAGTCTGTCCTCTCTATGGCCAGAACCAATCACCTTCTTTGAGAGACGATCACGTACAATACATCCCGTAGATAAAAAGGTTACAATATAATTTTTTTCCGAAATTTGAGATACAGAGAGTAAGTTTAAATTTAGTTTTGAAATAATACTAATTTTGGAGATTTCAAATTTTTTATTTTGTAAATCACCAATTTTATCTACATCTAATTTTGTTCCATCCGCGGTGTAAACATAAGATAAAGATTTTTTAACACATGAGTTTAAAATTCTTTCATTAGAAGTCATATGAAACGAAACACCCGAATCAAGAATCCAAGAGGTCATACATTGAATTTCTTTTGTTGAAAAAGAGCAATCTGCACCATCTGTTGCTTTCTCCTTTACTTGAGCTTTAAGTTGCTTCACTTTTTCTTCAAGTGCATGGATGTGAGATGAAACATGTTTTTCCACTAAGGCCATCTTCTTCTTCAATTTAGGGCAATTTGACCTCATGTGCCTTACCTCTCTACGACGATGGCAAATGACCTACTTTCTTGCTTCGCTTGATCCTTCATTTTTGAAATGGGAAGGACGATAAACTTTTACATTTGCTCTGGGTTTAGATGCGGTAAATGCAATATCTTTTTCAAGCCTAGGTTCATTCATTCTTTGTTTTCGCTATTTGAAGATCGGTAAGAATCTATTCTTTGATAGGAAATTGCTTTCGATGAATGAGAGATGACCTAACTCCTTCAATTTTTTTTCAGAGACTTTGTAAAAATTGATATACAAAATCTTCATTGTCTTTACATTGTCTCTCATTAAGACATTGTGTACATTTCTTTCTATAACCATATGGTTGATTCCAAATATTGGAATATTTGTCAAAAAAATTGTATACCCCTTTATCTCCTTGTCTATGAGAGACCAATTTGTCTCTTAATGCCATTCTATGAGCAACATCACTTTGAACATGAGATTTTTTTTTAAGTATTCTCATGCTTCTCTTGCATTAGTGAAGTCGGTTAAAGTGTCTCTAGTGTGCTCGTTTACATTATTTATGAGCACCAATAGGACCGTTTGATGACCTCTTTCATATTCTTCTTTTTGCTCAAGCGTAGCACTAATGGGGGGTTCTACCTTCAAACCACTTATATAACCCATAATTTTTTGAAATATAAATAATTTTTCATAGTTTGGGCCCATGTTTTATAGTTTGAAGGTGTTAAACGAAAATTAAATCCTTCGTTTTTATCCATATTTCAAGGAGAAAAATAATTATAAAGAGGTAAACTTACAACAAAATCAAGAGCATTATTGATACGCTTCTTGAGGCAATAATCAGCATTTCCACGATTGAAAATGACTCTGATACATGTAATGAAGAAGATGCTCCAATATAGTAGCTGAAGTTCGATGAATAAATATCACCACAATGTACCTATCACAAAGCCTTAGAAAAGGCTATAGCCGAGAGCAACGAGGGCACACCGAAAGAGTAATGAAAACAAAGCACAACAAATAATAAATAATTTTTATTGATTAGCCACAAAAGGCATAAGAATATGTTATACAATTGTCATATTTACACGAGAGTACATGAGAATAAGAAGAGAAGAGAAGAGAGAAGGAGGAAGAGAGGAGAAGAGAGAAAGGGGGCTGGTCACAACCAGCCTCCAACGGCTACTAGTGGCCCTGCTGACTCGGGCTGGTTCACTTTATTTTCTCAAGCCTTTTCTCAAGCCACTCTGGCCCATTTTCTAACAAAAATAGGTTGCTTTTTCCCGGTCTTTGTTTTCTTTTTTCTTTTTCCCTATAAGTGCGTACACTCTTCTTTCACACTTTATTTTTGTATGTAAAGCTTCAGGCTACAGTTCCTATAGAATCACTATTTATACTGGTTGTTACTGACATTATCTTTGCCCTTCCATTGTCTTTGTGAACTTGCTGCTTTGCTTGATTTTTGGACATTGTTTTTAGACTTTGCAAACTCTGCCTAGAGTAAGATCTTGTTCCCAAGTGCGGATATAGGAAGCGGCAACCCACATAAAACTTTGTCCGATCTTTGATTAGGGATGTGATTTTTTTTCATCAGTTATGCACTGGATCCCGTTAAAACTTCTTTAGTTAAGCATGTCGCATTGAAGATAATACTAGGATAGGTGTTGGAACTTGGAAGTCCTTGTGTTGCACCCTGTAGCTTACCCATCCGATGTGGGAAGACTTGGTTGAGGATTTGGGATTTCATGAAACCTAATAAAATATCATTCTCCTCTTTATCACTTTGAATAAATTCTGCATAGCAACTTGTCGTTATGTTTCATGTTAACCTACTTAGCAGTGTTAGTCACTGCCTGATTGCAAAGCAGGGTTCACAACTCTGAGCTGTTTCAGATTTTCAGAACTAGACATCTTTCTCAACCTCTGATTTGTGATGTTGGGATAAATCTGTGCTCGACCATCTTTCAAGTGGAAGGACAATCTAGGTTTGACCACATGTATTTATGGAGAAGTGGTTTTATGATGTTTGATTGCTCTTGGTTGTTCTATTTTTTTTTCCTACTGTTTTCTGCTGGCAAGCATGATTGACATGATTCATCTTTTTCATGCAGGTGATATTTGATCATGATGGTAAGATCTCTCAAGACAGTATTTTTGACTTCAGGAAAATGCTCATCAGTGTTAGATGTTCGGTTCTTCATTAGCTTTAAAAACTTTGTACGTGTATTTTTATATAATCTACTTGAGGTAATTTTCTGTGAAAGAATAGAGTTTCTTGCCTCTCTGATGGCTAGTTTATCTTTTCAGTCAAGATTGCAGAAGCATGTGATGATCCTTGAGATGAGAACCCACAAAAGGATCCTCATCACAATGTATCTTAATTTTATATTTTGGATTCCAAAATTGAAAAATAAAAAGATCATAATAAATGGATGAATGGTACCTGGGAAACTACCATAACAAACCGTTATTCATGACATAAAACAGTAAAGATTAGACAAATGAGATAATCAGCTGTTTGATAACACCCATGACGGGCAGGAAAGGAAAAAATGTGGTATTTATATAGACGACAAGATTGAGAGTTAATCTACCAGATATATATGGTTGTGACAAGGTATCATACTACATACAAAATATTCAAAATGAAGCTCATGATTCTTATTCTAATAAGAAATTATTGGGTCTTCCATCTTCCTCTTGCCACTAAAGGGCTGGGTTGAAGAGAAATCGCTGAACAATGTTAAAAAGAGCATAAAGAGAATAATCCGATGAACGGAATGCATGTAAGTCGTGCGGAATTTAAAATTTACTTTTCTTAACATAAGAGAAGGCAAGGGGTTAGGAGATGTTGCTAGAGAAGGGAAATAAAGAAATAAGAGGAAGAATAAGGAAAAAAGAGATCGAGAATGGGGTGGGGATAAGGGAAGAAGAAAAATAGCTGGATGAGATAGATTGGGGTCATCACGGTTCAAAGTTTTCTACTGTCTGGTCCCTTTTGTTAAACTTAAAGAATGAAATCACCGATTTACCTTGATCATAAGTCATCAACTAGTTGGCATGGAGTGCTGCGAGTCAAAATGACGAGGTGGCTTTGTGGCTTTAAAGAGCCTTCTCATTGATTCAACATTTTCTCCATGCTGTTAATTTAAAATGGTTGCAGCTGAAATATATATCAGTTTGGATCTCTTTATGTAATTTGTTTCTTGAACTACAACCACAACAAATATTAAGCCTTTTCCCATACTAGATGGGGTCAGTTACATGGATTCCCTGTTTCCATAGAGCTTGATCATGTTTCATTTTAACATTTTACTCAACATAAGCTAAATCATTCTTTTTTTCTTCCAACACTTTTATGGTCTTCCTCTTTCTCTTTTAACATTTTCACAACCTAGTTTCACATACCTTCCTACCGGAGCTTCCTTTGGTCATCTTTCTATGTGTTCATTCAAACCATCTTAAATGATTTTTTCTCATGTCATCTATTGGTGCCACTCCCAATTTGTTTCTAATAACCTCAATACATAACCGGTCTTTCCTTATGTGACCACTCTTCCACATCAAGATCTTCATTTCTGCCATGAACAGGTTTTGTACGTGTTGATAATTAACTGCCCAACACTCAAAAGTCAGAACCATAAATCATAATGGGTCTAGATTTTCGGTTAGTTAGCTCTCCTAAGCTAATATTAACATCTATATTTTCGTTAAAAAGCTTATAAAATTAATTTTCCATCTATTTTTTATATCATCACTTTTCAAGATAATTTTCTCATCCTCATCAACAACTAAGCCTTTTCCCATACTAGATGGGGTTGGCTACATGGATTCTTTGTTTCCACGTAGTCCTATCATGTGCTATAAAAATAATTTTCTAGCCGACCCCATCTAGTATGGGAAAAGGCTTAGTTGTTGTACTTGTCAAGATAATCTTCTCATCCTCATCAACAACTAAGCCTTTTCCCATACTAGATGGGGTCGGCTACATGGATTCTTTGTTTCCACATAATCCTATCATGTGCTATGTTAGCAGTTAACTCAATATAAACTAGATCATTCTTTCTTGTTTCTTTTCAACACTTTTGTGGTGGTCCTCTTCCATTTTTAGCATTTTCATAATCTAGTTTTTCATATCTTCTTGCGGGAGCATATGTGGGTTGTCTTTCTACATGTCCATACCATCATCGATTTTTCCTCGTTTTATCCTCTATTTGTTTCTAATAACCTCATTATGTATAAAGTCTTTGTGACTACTCATCCATCTCAACATCTTCATTTATGTTACAGACATCTTTTGTACATGTTGATGATTAAATGTCCAACACTGAGAACCATAAAACATAGTAGGTCTAATTGTTGCTCTATAATATTAATCTTTCAACTTTAATGGTACTATATTCTTGTCACATAGAATACCTTATGCCCCTCTCTATTTTAACCAACCAACATTAATTTGTTATGTAACATCTCCGTCAATTTTTTCATCAATATGAAAAATTATCCCTAGGTATTTAAAGCTTTCCTTGTGAGGGATGCAATGTGTGTCAATCTTAATTTTTATGTCCTCTGAAGTACTCAAATGATCAAATATACATTCTATAAATTTTGTCTTTGTTCTACTAAATCAGAATTTTTGTAATCCATGTTGTAGAAATCCGACGAAGTTTTACACTAGCTGTCGGAAGCCTAACACAACCCTCCTCCTTTATTCGGGCTTGGGACCGGCAATGCAAGGGTGATCCCTTACATGGGCGGAGTTGTTGTTGTTGTTGTTCTACTAAATCAGAAGCCTTTACTTTCTAACGTTTCTCTCCATAGTTCCAATTTTCTACTAACTTTTTCCTTAGACTCATCCGCTAATATAATGTCATATACACATAACATACACCAAGGTATTTCATCTTGAATATGTGTTGTTAACTCATCAATGACTAATATAAACAAATATGGACTTAAAGTTGATCCCTGATGTAACCCAATATTAACTTCAAAGCAGTGTCATTCCTTCATGAGTCCTTCCACATGTTTTTGCACCATCGTACATGTCTCTTATAAGATTTATGTATGTCGATGAGATACCTCTCTTTCTTAAGGTTCTCCAAAGAATATCTCTTGTCACCCTATGATAAGCTTTTTCTAGATCAATAAATATCATGTGAAAGTTATTTTTTGCTCTAAAATGTTCCATTAGATGTCTGAATAGGTAAATCACTTCAATAATAGATCTATCGGGCATGAATCTGAATTGGTTCTCTGTTGTACTCGATACTTATCTTAGTCTATGTTTTGATAATTGTTTCTAATACTTCTCATCCTTAGCATCTAATAAAAATAAGATCTTTAGTTTTCTTATCTTTAGTATTGACTATTCTAAAAAAATCTCTTTTACCTTCTTTTGAGTTGAGATTTTTATATAAGTCTTAGAAATTTTAGCTTTTGCTTTACTGGCGGCCTTTTTCGCTTCTTTCTTTGCTTTTTTATAAGCTTCCCACATTTTATTAGTCTTATTGATATAATGCAATTTGTAACATACCTTCTTCGCCTTGATCTTATCTTGCACCACTTAATTCCACTACCAAGTTTTCTTTTGTGATGATATGCCTCCCTTAGATTCACCTAATACATTTTTCACTACTTCCTTAATATGCTTTGTCGTATATTGTTTCACATGTCAGAAGGTATACCTATATAATTGCATGTATCTCATTTAAGTTATTTTTGTTTAAATATATCTTCTTTCTCATGTTTTGGGATTGCACCATTTAGTCCAAGTAGCTATGCACTCTTTGCCTCTTTCTCCACTTTTTTACCCATAAATCTATAATCAAAAGTTGATGTTAGGTAGTTAAGCTTTCTCCTGTAATTACCTTTCTATCCTTATAACATGATGTACTTTTCTCCTACTAGCAAAATAATTAATTTGTGTTTGTGACAAATCACTCTTATAAGTAATTAAATGTTAATCTCCTTTTTTGAAGATTGTATTGGCTAAAAGAGATCATATGCCATAGAAAAATTTAAATTTTCTTACTTTCCTCATTCAAATCTCAAAACCCATTGTTACTATGAATGCCTTGATATCCTAATGCCTCTTAATGGCCATGTCCATTTAAATCTCCTTCAAAACAAATCATCTCTTTGTGTAACTCCTCCCAAAATACCTTCTTAATGTTATCTTCTAGTCCTATTTAGGGTGCATATGCACAAACCACATTTAAGGCCTCCTACTTCTAATACTAATTTCACAATCATAATTCATTCACCATGTCGTTCTATGTCTACTATGCTATCCTTTTTAAATCTTTATTTACAATAATACCAACTCCATTTCAAGCCTTTTCCTTTCTTTAGTACCATAATTTTAAACTTTTTTCTTAATCTCTTTTACTTTTTCTCCAACCCACTTTGTCTTTTATAAGCGTAGAATGTTAATCTTCTCCTAATCATAGTATTTATCACCTCCATTAGCTGTAGGTTAATGTTCCAAACTTTCAATATTTTAAGTACCAATACAAATCTTATTATCTAGGACTAACTTTTTTACCCTTGCATCCGTTGATGATGAAAATGCAGAGACCCTCGCTGTAATTTGTTCACTACATTCGGACGACAATGTAGTGGGACTAACTTCTTTATCCATAACCGTTCATGATGTGGGAAACCTCTAAATAATTGATTCATTACATCCAAGCGAAGGTGTTGAGGCCCTTGCTTTACTTTTCACTGCATTTGGGCTCTAAAGTGCATCGCTAAGAGAGAACACCCCAACACAATGCTCATAATTTGTAGGTAGATAAGTTCAACAAAGTTTTACACTGATTGTCGGAAGTCTTACACAATCCTCCTTTATTCGGACTTGATACCGGCCATGTAAGAGTGATCTCTTATATTGGTGGAGTTAATTTATTTCTTGAACTATTAAAATATAATGTTTTATTTTCTTGCCATGATTCAATTTCATGACAAATATGTAAAAAAGAGGAGTTAAATTAACTTTCCTTGAACCCTTGAGTGTGGTGCAACGCAACTATTGCATGCTAGTCTAGGTTCTATAGTTAAGAAAGTCTTTCATTCTGATAGAATTTGGTTTGATAGGGTTAATGTAAGATTCTGCGACTAGAACACTTTGATGGTGGCTGCTGCAGTGACACAACATAAGTATCTTTGGTTGACTTGATGTCATTAAGTGGACGCAAACAGAAGTTGCAGAACTATCTTTAATAGATAAAAAGGAGAGAACAAGAAGTACCAAAACAGATGCTGAAAACTCTTTGCAGGAAACAATTTTTATAGGCTAGCGCTAGCCTAAGGACTAAATTCATTACTAGTCATACTTGGGAAGGCTTCCCTATTAACTCACACATTTGTGAATGTTTATCTATTAACTCAATCTTGGGACTCTATGTCTTGGAATGTTTTCCTAGGCTTGGGACTTCTCAGTCACTAATTTTGTGTGATTGAGAATGTTCCCCCGACTTAGGTAGTCACAAACATTAATTCTGTGTTGATTGGGAATGTATTCCAGACTCGGGTACCTACAAACATTAATTATGTATTTAGAAATCCACAATTCTTAATTCTGGTTTGACTTGTCTTTGAGTAGGAATGATATCCTGGATCATCCTCGAGTTGTCCTCATAGAGTGGTTCTTTTGAATGGTATATGGTAAGATCTACATTCAATGTTTTAGAAGAAAATGCTATGTCAGGTGGGAGGTCGACGACATAAGCATTGTCATTGATCTTCCTCAGAATCTTGTAGGGACTATACTTTTGTTGCTGCATCTTGCCATGAAAGCCTTGAGGGGATCACTTCTTGCTCAAGAAAACCATAACTTGGTCTCTCTCTTGAAATTGTACTACCTTACGATGTTATCAACATGTTTCTTATACTTTTTTGTTTGTTCTTCCAATACATCCTTTTAACCTAGTGGAAAATGTGAGAACAGTTGTAAACTAGAGCAAGAGCTGTTGAGGAACTTATACTTGAGGAAGCTTGAGTAAGTCTACTACATGTTGGGAACTTTGGCGTAGACAATAGAGAAGGGGCTCCATCCAGTGGACAGATTCATTGAATTATTATAGGCAAATTCAGCCTGCGCAAGGCCAAGGCCCATTATCCCTTCTTGTTTTTGCATGTGCATCGAAGTAGGTTGCTTAGAGATTTATTAACACTCAGTTTGCCCATCTGTTTGAGGGTGGGATGTGTTGGAAACTTTGAGTTCTGTGCCAAATCGTTTCCATAAAGTAAGTCAAAATGCTGCAAGAAATTTACTATCATGATAGAGATAGGAACCCCATGCAGCTTGACAATTTTTTTTAAAAACATTTTTGCAATGTGATGGTATCTGTGGTCTTGTGGTAGGGAACAAAATGGGCCATTTTAGAGAATTTGTTGACCACTACAAAGATGGAGTCACTTCCTTGCTGAGTCTTGGGCAATCCCAAGTTAAAGATCATAGAAATATCTTCCAAGGTGCTCTAGGAATGAGTAAAGGCATTCATAAACTGTTGTTGTGTACCTGACCTTTGCGACAGATCAGACACCTAAGAATAAATTTTCTTACATCTCTTTTGTGTTAGAGCCAAAAATAGTGGGATTTTAGATTGACAATTGTCTTGTCTCATCCCATATAGTCGTCAAGACCACCAAATTGCATTTCCCTTATAAGCTTGTCTTGTACAAATCCTAGGAATATATAAACGGTTATCTTTGAAGAAAAATGGTTTGTGTGGTATTTTGACTATACCTTGCCAAAATCTTCATAATTAGTATAACATTCTTTATTCTCATCCAAACCAAAAAAATCTGTATGAAAAGAAAGTAGAAGAGTTCGATGGCTAAGAGCATCTGCTACTCGATTAGAAATTCCAAATTTATGCACAATCACGTAATTGAATCTTTCCAAATAAGCTACTCATCGTGCCAATGTATGATCCACATGCTTTTGATTTCAGAAGTGTTTTCAAAGCTTGATGATCAGAAAAAACATTGAACTCCTTAGGTAATAAGTATTGTTTAAGCATATCATGTATCATACACATGGACTAATATGCCCCTAATGTATAATATTGGGTCACTACTTAAGTAGGGATAAATTAGTAATTCAAGTTAGAGCAACTAGTATAAAATAAGGTGTTTCATTAGGTTAAGAGAATAAAATCTGTAGCAGCCACAGACACCTAAGGAGGGTGTTGGGATGCCATGTATCCTTCTTATCACTTTCTTGATATTTATCAATAAAACTTGAAGCATTTCATTTAACATGGTATCAGAGCATGCCGATTACATTGAGGGGGAGATTGGACAACTAACTATTGCAAAACACTGAAAAAAAGCAGTCCAAGTGTTTGATCCACCTTCAACAATAAAAAAAACTGCAGTTTGTATCCAAAATGTCAATCAGGTTTGATCTAAAATTTTTTGTCTGAAAAAAACATGGAATGGGTGGTCGGCTGAGGCAGGTTGATAGAAATTACTCATTAATCATCACCAATATTAAACTAGTTGGAAAAAACTATCTATAATGGTCTAGATCTGTCCTATTAAGAGTAAAGGTGAAGGGGAAGTCTAAATACCTGACTGATCTTAGTGTAAAACCAGATTTAGAGAGCCCAGAACATTCATGATGGGAGAGATAAGATGCCCTAGTCGGTGCATGGCTGATCAACTCCATGATGCCTAATATTGGGCATTCATTTTTATATCTTGAAACTGAGAAATCTAGGAAGTCGTGAGGGAAACATATTCACGAAAAATGAATATTGCGAAAGAGTATTAACTCCTTGAAAAGATAAAAAAAATGCAAACATGGACAGGAAACTATCATCGAATTTTATGACAATAGATGTGAGAGGCAGGAGAGAGAGGCGAGACACGGAGGAAGACAACAAACACTGTTTTAACCTATTTGGTTCAGGTCCATCCAATAGAGATATTAGATTGACCCAACCCAAATAGGTTATGTATGCTAACAATGCCTTGGAGGGACGCCCACTATAGCTACCATGCTATAGTGGTTTTTGTTCCGGTATAACTCTATAGCATGCTATAGCGGCCTTGCTACTAATAACATAGACGAGTAAAGCATCCATGCTATTATGATAGTACTAACCTTGCAAGTAAACCTCTATGATATCACCAAATAGCTCAAGAAAAAACACAGCAACAAAAACTGCAGCTTGAATGCACTTTTCTAAGCCGCTTGGAAATTGATGCACATTTGAAAATATGAGCATAATTTAGAAACACTTGATTATGCTCCTAGAATACTTTGATGGTGGCTGCCACAGTCCACCAATCCACTTCAGAGTAAACCAGTCACAGAAGTGACTATATCGCACTTTAAGTGCAAAATAACAGCATAAATGTGTATAACAGAATGCTAATTTGGAGATCTTCTCATTATCATGCCACAGGACATAGGGCATATCTTATAATGTACAGAATTTGGGCATTTATTGAAAATAGCTACTAACAGCCATCATGGTCCAAACGGCCAGATCTCTAGCTGTTGTGCTGCTTCCAATGGCTAGAAATCTAGCCATTCCAGCCATTGGAACTCAATGATTTAACAAATAAAAACTATTCTGCTCCTGACTATCTTTGAGTGGAGCTGTTTAAAAATATCATTCCTTTTGCTAGTTGTGTCCAATAAACATACCACTTTGGGGGACTATTCAGCTCCTGGTTACCTTTGAGTGGAGTTGGTTACGTTCTACTCTGTATCTCCTCAGGAACGACAAGTTGTTACCACAGCCTGACATGCATCTCTATTTCTTTTTGGTTGTCATTTTTTGATAGGTAGATGAGGACAGTGACACCATATTAGGTATGACTGATTTTAGTTATTTGCGGGTCATTGGGACAGTTCGCAGTTTCAATCTTCTTTGGTGTATAAAACCTAAACATGTCATTATGTTCAGGGTGTGAACTATTGCAGAGCAGTTGCAAAATAGAATCCACATGTATCTTGACATCATAGTGTTATTGTTAATATATCAAATTAGCAAAGTCGTTAGGTCAAAGAAAGCATACTGTAAAAGGTCTACTGAATTTAGAAGCCATTGTTTTGCAGTGATATGTTCCTCTAGATAGCTAATCATGTTTGGGCCTCTCATTAATTTGAATGCCTAATAATCAATTATTGGGATCTATTCTGGAGGTTATTCGTTGTCTTTGAATATGTGTTATGTGCATCAGTATGCATCATCAGTGTTATCCGTATCGTACGATACAATACTGTAGTACGATACGGGTGATATGCCCAATTTCTTTTCCAATTTTTTTTTTCAATTTTTTTACAGGTTTTGGCCTCTCTTCGCCTCTCTTCACTTCCCTCTAAGGCATCCTCCGATATGCTTGTAATTTGGGTTTATAATTTTATTTATTGAATAAGAATAATTTATGAACAAATAAAAATTATGACAAAATCATTTTCCTTTCTGTTGCCAACTTTTAGGTATATTTTTGGTAGCAGTTTCTAATTTCATGAGATCGCAAACAATTAAAAACATTTGGTTGTCTCGGTTCATTGAGTGGGCATTTCACAACTTCACTATTTTAGGGTCACCTTACGTGACTTCCATTGAGTTGAACATAATCAACATGTGTGAGGCTTAACTCAGTTTGTAAAGTGAGAAGTGAAGCTAAAGCATTAGTTAAAAAGCTAGTCTCTAGTAAGAGAAAAAGGGGATATGATCAAGTAATAATATCACATCACTGAGGTGTCATAGAGTCAATAATCAAAGAAATTGAGCTCATTGTTTTGCTCACATATGAAAATTAGCAAATATGACAACTACATGTACAAATATAGCAGTTTGTTAATTTTGATATATTAGATGAGTGGATTATGAAAGATAACGAAGAAAATACACTCCTAACCGAAGAAGACATTGCATGAATTAATTTGAAGTGCAACAACATCACGAAGGAGATGAAGATTTTCATTTTAAAGTAGAAGGTGATGAGAAACTTTGAATCTTTATCGAGGAGAAGATGAAGATTATTTAGTTAATGATCCTGATACAAATTTACAATATGTAAAATGTAAATGTAATTCATTTTTTGCTTTAAAATATGTAATTTTGGATGCAATTGTTTAATATTGAATGTTCAATCTGTGCTAAACTTTGCATTATATGAATTTAAAGCAATTACGAGTTTTTTCCTGATTTTCTTGATTTTTTCTGATTTTCTTGATTTTTTAAATAAATTTTGTATTATTTTAATATTAAAATATGATATGATACGCCCGTATTGTGGAGCCCAGCGATACGCATCAGACAACACTGTGCATCATATCATATCATAGAGAATTTGGTGCGATATTGGGCTTGTGTCGGATTAGGCTAGTGTATCGAGCTCTATCGTGCAATACGGTCCGTATCGTATGGTACGAACAACACAGGTTCAACATGTGAGTTGGACCCCATTTTTTGTGAACTCTGTCATTTGAAGGCCTTTCCCCCATTTCTCCTCCATCTACACTCATATGGAGGAGATTTTGTGACTTGGCTTGCGAAACTACGCTTTTTTCGAATGTGGGAGCAATTTATTCACGGTTTGAGATATAAGCTTTTGTTTTCCTTTACATTTCATGGTTTTTGTTACACTTTTTGTATGGATCATTGTTTTCCTTTATCTCAAACTGATCTACACATATAAATCTTTATTTTTCTTTTCTTTGCTTTGATAACAGACTAGACAAATTGGTGATTATTTTCCATGGTCAGTTACCTTATTTATTTTTGTTTATTTATGAATTTGAGCATTATTAGCTAATGACAACTTAATGTAGCCTATGTACATGTTTACTACCTTATTAAATAATTTAAATAAGTCATATGCTATTGTTTTGGTATAATGCTAATATCTGCCCTTTTTATTTTGATTCACAACAATTGTTTAGAATTTTTATTGGTTTTTCCTAATTCTCTTGATTTTTAAAAGTATTTTTAGAAAAATTTACTATACGATACATTCGTATCAAATCATGGAAGAAAACGATATGCGCTACAATACACTACAAGCAACACTGCATTGAATTGAATGGTTTGACCTAAATACTCTGGGAAGGATATCTGTCTGAGCAGAACGCTTAGAGTCCTCTGAACAAAAACTTGCATCCTTGAATCTCGAAGTGTGGTCCTATTATTTTTCTCCGTACTTCTATGTGGCTTATCAAAGTTATGAACTTGGCAAATAGTTTATCTTTTCTATTTCTGTACTTTCAAGTGTTTGCTTCATTGTTCTCGTGTATTTGGTTTCATTCTGATAGGTTTCTTGACACTCATGACTATGTAATGTTACAATTTCTTTTAGTATCATTATGATGACCTAGAAAACGGGAAATACTATAGAAAGGGAAAAAAAGGGGAAAAGATTGATGATCCTCATCCTCAATTCTTCATGAAGTTTGCTAGATAAAAAAGTAGTTCATGCACAACACAAAATTATCTAGTTATTTGTTGTGGTCAATTTTCTAACAGTTTGTGTATGAGTCTTTTTTCCTATAATTCTTTGTCCTCCTAGATATTGATCTTACTTTGATTAACCATGCTCTGACTAAAGTTTGCTCCATGAAGGAGGGTAAATGTATCCTCCCCCTTTTCACCTCACAAATATAATTCTCTTGCTTAATTAGTGGCATCAGCCATATCATCATCTCTTTAAATGAATCATGGTCTCCTAGGTTATTAACCAATTTGGGATTCATGCCCAACTGTCTCGTCACTGCACTCCTTGATTCTGGATGAGCCATTAAATGCTTTTCTTCTGTACAAGCATATGGTATCTAGTCATCAAAGGATTTGTTGTGGTACAGTTATTTGTCCAGTCCATGCTTTTCGAGGAATAATGTGGATTATTCACAAATAGCTCATTTTAAATGTCATAGATAGTAATTCTTAGAAGACTATCAATCAGTTTACCTATTTTCATGTCACAATACATCAGCGGTCTCTCTCTTATTGTAGGGTGATGTTAAGAAATCCGTTTCATCCTTGAACTTACTTTACCTTCCTCATAGAGGTGCTGTCCATCATGGGCGTTGGTTTTGAATCTATTCAGTGCTACCCAACTCGTCTACATATTCGAATAACTTTTGAGTGGTCAAAATTTCTTTTCAGGATTTTCATTTCATAAAACAAGTGAAGTACCACACAAAGAAAATAAATTTGGGAAAGGTAAACATCCTCTGCTCCTTCTGCACTTTGATGTACAACATAGGTGTTTACTCAGCATAAAGTAACTTGATTATTCACAAATAGCTCATTTTAAATGTCATAGATAGTAATTCTTAGAAGACTATCAATCAGTTTACCTATTTTCATGTCACAATACATCAGCGGTCTCTCTCTTATTGTCATGGTGCCTTTTCATTGGTTACTTCTATATTATGAATGCTTTCCAGTAGTGGCAGAGAATGCTTTTCTTTATTGAAGATGCCAAGGATTTCATGGGGAAGATGCAATTCGCCTTGCTACCTATCCACTTTACAAATCATTGAAATGTTGGAGGATGTTCACTGCAAAAGAGGCTTAGGAAGGCCTGCGTATAAGTATTGGGAAGGAAACCATACAGCATGTTCTTGTTCTTTTGGATATAGATGTTGGATACGGCCCATGCTAGATTGGAATGGCTACTAACAGTTCAGATGCTGACCAATGTGGTGCATAAAAAGGCTTTGTTTTGATTTCAGTTTAGAACAACATCAATAGTATTGGATTGGAATGTTGTATTCCCGTGTTCTAGTTATTCTGAGGTTGTTGTTGGTATTGATAGTCTAGGATCTTTGGAGATGTTGACAGTGCTGTTTTGACTGTGAAATATAGGCATGTTAACAATTGATCTTGGCCTTCTGCAATGGTTTCAGTTCAGGATGCGGTACTACTACTTGGTAAATTCATCTCTGCATCTAATGGTACAGTTCTGGGGATATTTGAATACTTTAGGTTATTGTGATTCTTTTGGAAGCCTTTCAATGCGTCCTAGTATGCTCCTAAGGAAGTTTCTTTTGAGCTGCATAAAAAGGATCCAACTGAAAGGATTTCTCTGTAGGATGTCAACTCTTCACACTTTCATTCCTTGATGACCCTTCATAGTGAGGGTTATTATCCCTCCACCAGATGGACAAAACTTCAAATCACAGAATATCCTCGAGCCTTTGGATGTAAGATGTTAAGATATCTGGAGCATTTTTGTGCAGCCTCTGGATGATATACAAAAGGCTGCAAACTGAAAATGGCAAATGATGTATATTCTCTACAATCTTCGGAGTGGGTGCTGACTGATTGTGAACCTCTATCATTATGTTGGAAAAAGCCTAAGAAGGATAACAGTTTTCCAGAAATTGGTTGGATGAGCTTGTGTGGTATATTGAGACTATGCGAGAACGGAAACTGTTATGTCTGAGTTGTAATACAGACATTCTTGTTCTTGCTGCTTCTTCTGTGATGTATGGAAAATAGGCATGTATATCTAGCTTGTTATGTTACCACTGGCCTTCTTTAGTGAATTATGATACATGGATATACATCTTGCCTTGTCGTTACTGCATTATCTAAACTGTGAGCTTGATTTACTGTACTTCACTCTTGTACTAATTTGGCTGCACTTATCTGTTGAATTTGAAGAATAAATGTTTTTTTCTGGTTTGTTTTTCTTGTGAAGGATTTGATTTTAATGTTTATGTCCCTTGCCTTTCCACCTCCAACTCAGAGTGTAGTATTTTTACACTTTTACAGCTCTTTTTGGCAACTAAATAAGAGACAAAATACTGTTTTGACATGCATCGCCATATATCCTCAATTTTTCTGAATGCAGCATATGAAATATCTTAATGTTTTCACATCGTTGCAGGTCTGACCTTCCGACACACTTTATTTGCTTCATATAAGAGCAACCGCATTCCCACACCAGACACTATCATTCAGGGGCTTCAGTATTTGAAGGCATCTATAAAATCTATGTCTGTTAGTGTTTTTGATGTAAGCATCTGACAATTATTTGATCAATGAAAATTAGGAATAGGATGAAACAGTATGCTAATACTCATAATAACAGGTCCCAGGTGTTGAAGCTGATGATGTGATTGGTACATTGGCAGTGAACAGTGTCAGTTCAGGGTTTAAGGTCGTGAATCCTACATTATGGTCTATTCTGAATGGTCCTTTCTCAAAAGATATTGAAAAACCATTGGTGGAGTTGTTGGCTTTCTTGGTTTATGTGTAACAAGTTTAGTTGTAAATGGATTTTTTGGGGTGCTATCAGTTTGACCTTCATCTGTGTTCATGAGCTGTTTTTCATTTACTGGAAAGGGCCACCTCCTAGTCCAATTATGCTGCGTCTGGATTCTTAACATGGGGCTATGATTGTTGGAGCTGTCTACAAGATCTGCCTCATGGATTTCCATTCAATTTCGGGCCATGAGTGATACATTTGTTCCATTAACAGATGATATGATATCCACTTTTTGAATAAGAACTAGTAGCTCTTCCTTCAAAAAGAAACCTTTGTTGCTTCTCAGCTTTGCTTTCCATATTTTAATGCCCAACTTCCTAGGCCAAGTCTGTACTAATGTTCTTTATGCAGTTTTGATTTTTTTTGGTGACCATAAGATGACTGTATGTTCTTCGATTCTCCCTTTTTATGTTTCGATCTCATGTTATACTTTATAGATGTTGATTTCTTGAATGTGCCTCAAGTCTTACAGAATGACTTCACTAGAACTTCAGTCTTTCGAGAGTTGTACGCACAATACATGCGGTTATCCATCTTCATCTTTAAGTGGGTGTGGTTTTCTAGATCATCCGTACATCTTACACAATGAATTTACGTAACAACCTGTGAGGACAGACAGAGAGGGAGGGAGGCAGACTTTCACATGTTAATGAGTTTCTCTGTTAACTTCTGATATATGGTTAGCTTATTTGACAGTATATTTATAAAATCATATATATAACTGTCTTGGTGCGCTCCAATAACACATGCTCCTCTTCTACTTTTGTTTTTATGTTTCTCATGAAATGCTCTAATTCTTTCACATGTCAGTGAAATTCTGTAATAACTTGTGATACATTTCCTTAAGCTAATTTTAGAAAAGTGCGTTTATGTTTTTTTATCATAGGCCTTCTTATTTGGCTTTGAGTATTCAAACGATGTTTGGTCTGCTCATAACTATGTTCATGACTTCCTTATGTGTTGTTGATTTACATATGAAATTGTATGTGTTGCTCTTCTGCAGGTACGAATTGTTTCTCCGGACAAAGACTTTTTCCAGATTTTATCTCCCTCACTTCGCCTTTTACGACTTGCTTCTAGAGGATCCGAGTGAGTATTGACACTTCAAGAATGGACCTTTCTCTTATTGGAGAAATTCCATTTCCTTTAAATCTCTTCAATGGATCATAATCACCAAGTTGGGTGTGTTAAAAATAGGGTCATTTGGACCCACCCCTAGCAGGCCCTAGCCAATTTGGCCAGGGCCCCTAGGGCCACTAGCCGTTGGGGGCCCATGCCTCCAACGGCTAGTTGAAGAGCCGTTGGAGGGACTGGCCACAACCAACCCCCCCTTTACTCCACTCTCTCTCACTCACTCTTCTTACTCTCAATAAAATCCCTTCTAATCCATTGTAAACTTTTGTGGGTAATTAATAAAGATTATTTCTTCAAGTTTGCTTTGTGTTCATTATCCTTTTCGTGTGTCCTTGTCGCTCTCGGCTATAGCCTTTTCTAAGGCTTCATGATAATTACATTATGGTGCTATTCATTCATCGATCTTTCACGACTATATTGGATCGTCGTTTTCATTACATGGTATCAGAGCCATTTTGCGATCGTAGGAATATTGTTCACCGTCTCGAGAAGCATGCCAATTGTATTTTGTAAGTTTACCTCTTTAGTTTCTTTCTCCTTAAAATATGGATGATAAAGGGGGATTCAACTTTCGTCTAACACCCTTGAACTATAAGACATGGGCCCAATCTATAGAAAATTATTTATATTTCAAAAAATTATGGGGCTATGTAAGTGGTTCGAAGGTAGAACCCTCTATTAATGTCACGCTTGAGCAAAAAGAGGAATATGAAGGAAGCCATAGAACAATCCCATGCGTGCTCATGAATAATGTAAATGAGCATATTGGGGACACTTTGGCCGATTTTACCAATGCTAAAGAAGAATGAGAATATTTGAAAAAGTCTCATGTTCAAAGCGATGTGGCTCATAGGATGACATTAATAGACAAATTGGTCTCACTTAAACAGGAAGATAAAGGGGCAAATGAATTTTTTGGGGAATAATCCAATGTTTGGAATCAAGTATATGGTTAGAAAAAGAAATGTATATAATGTCTTAGTGAGAGATAATGTGAAGATAATAGGATTTTGTATACCAATTTCTAAGAAGTCTCCGAGAAGAATTTGAAGCGGTAAGATCATCACTCATTCATAGAAAACCCTTACCTAAAAAAGAAGAGATTCTTACCGATCTTCAAATGATGAAAATAAGAATGAATGAAGGAGAAGGAAGAAAAGGCATAGTTGATGATGGAAATAGAAAGCCCTCATTTCATTAGTGAAGAAGGAAGAAAAGGCATTATTTGTCATCATTGTAGAGAAGTCGGGCATATAAGGCCAAATTGCCTTAAATTGAAAAAGAAGGTGGCCTTAGTAGAAGAATATTCTTCATCTTCTATCCTTACATTTGAAGAAAAATTGAAGCAACTTGAAGCCCAAATGAAGGAGAAAGCAATAGTTGATGTGGCTTGTTCATCAAAAGAAATTCAAGGTATGACCTATTAAATTCTTGATTCGGGTGCGTCGTTTCATATGACTTCTAATGAACATATTTTAAAATCATGTGTTCAAAAACCCTTATTATGTGTTTATATTGCGGATGAGACACAATTAAATGTTGATAAAGTTGGTGACTTGCAAAACAAAAATTTTGAAGTTTCCAAAATTAGTGTTCCAAAATTAAATTTGAACTTACTTTTTGTATCCCAAATTTTGGATAAAATTATGTTATAACCTTTTCATTCACGGGATGTATTGTAGAGGATCGCCTCTCAAAGAAGGTGATTGGGTGTGGGCATAGAGAGGGCGGACTTTACATTATGAACTATTTGCATAGTATAAGATACGTTAATGTTTTGACAAATGATGCTCTTTTATGGCACAAGAGACTAGTAAATCTTAATGCTAAAAAATTGTATGAATGTACTCTTGGAATGAAATTTAAGGATTTTTTTTCTTGCAAAGATTGTATTCTCGATAAAATGCAACATCTTCCATTTCCAAACAAAACACATGTTACAACAAGACCCTTCGAAATAATTCATTCGGATGTATGGGGTCCGATACCCGTTTTGTCTAAATGAGGCATTTCCTATTATGTCATTTTTGTAGATGACTTTACCAGGTATACATGGGTATATCTTTTAAAAGCAAAATCCGATGTCTTTCAAACTTTTGTTATATTTCATAATCTTGTAAAAAATCAATTTGATTTCGAAATCAAGATTTTTAGATCTGATTCAGGATGAGAGTTTATGTCAAAGGATTTTAAAAACCATCTCAATACGTTTCGAATTATACATCAAACTTCTTGCTGTAAGATTCCTCAACAAAATGGTATTTCTGAACGTAAGCATAGACATATTTTAGAAACAACAAGAACTTTGCTTTTATCAAGTGGTCTTCTTAAAAATTTCTGGGCAGAAGCTATTATGACTGCAATATATTTAATTAATCGGATGCCTTTTTCGGTATTACAAAAGGTGTATCCTATAGAAAAACTCTTTAAAGTTTCTCCCAACTATTCTAGATTGACTGTTTTTGGATGTAAATGCTTTGTTTATACTGACAAAGACGATAAACTATCATCTCAGGCCATAGAATCTGTCTTTTTAGGATATGGAATAACCAAAAAGGGATATAGGTGTTATGATTGTAAAAATGATAAGATTTATGTATCACGAGATGTTAGGTTTTTTGAAAATGAATATGTTTTTAAAAGCATGGATGATGATAGTTCTCTTAATGACTCCTCCTTTTCCTTGTGGATTGATATTTTAGGTGAAGAGGTAATTTATGAAGAAAATGATCTTGATGAACATATGATTACCAAACACTCTATTACACCTTTTGATTAACATTAAAATAGGAGATCTATGCGTATTCCTAGAAGGTCAAACCGTGATTCTAGACCTCATGAAAGATTTGTCTCATATGATAGTTTTTTACCAAGACATAGAGTTTTAGTAACAAATATTTTAGTTATAAAGAAACCTAGAACCTTTAAAGAAGCTCAATTATTACAAGACTAGACTCATGCAATGAACGAAGAGTTGGATGCTTTATATAGAGCACAAACTTGTGATATTGTTTCTAAACCGTCAAACAAAAAGACTATAGGTTGTGAGTGGGTCTATAAAATCAAGACTAATTTCTGATGGATCTCATTGAATGGCTACAAAGCCAAAGCTGGTTGCAAAAGGGTATTCTCAACAAGATGGGTATGGATTATGAGGAGACATTTGCTCCCGTGACAAAAATGACTACTATTCGCATCTCCTATCACAGTAACTTTAGTTTCTGCCACAAGGCATATCTTTCAACTTGATGTTAAAAATGCCTTCTTGAATGGAGATCTTCAAAGAAGAAGTTTATATAGCTGCATCCCCTCCCCGGGTGTTTTACATGATTCCGGGTATGTCTCGCAAGCTTTCAAGAAAGATATATGGTCTCAAACAAGTTAACCTGCGTGCTTGGTTTGAGAAATTCATTCTGTCTAGATCTCTTCCCTGGATTTGGCTTCAAGTTAGTCATGATTCTCTGCTCTTTTTCGACTGTGCACCGATGCAGGTCGTATCATTTTATCTTTATATGTCGATGATATGATTATTCACCGGTGACTCGATATTCACGCATTTACTTTGAAGCCACACGCAGTTGGGCTGTGGATGCTTGAAACGAAGGATTTAAGTTCTCTACGATATTTCATTGGGTATTGAGGTAGCCTACTCACCCAGAGGTTATCTTCTTTCTCACCGAAATATGCTGCAGATATTCTTGAAAGGAAATAGACTTACCGATAATAAGATCCAGAGATTAATTCTATCAAGCACGCAAAGTTTTCTTCTTCCTCGATGGTTTACCTTTGTCGATCTCATTTATATCGTACTATTGTCGGAGCTCGTATACCTTACTATTACTCGGGCTCAGATATTGTATATGCTGTTCATGTTGTTAGTCACGAGCTGTTTCTCCTACTACCATTGGGTACCAGATTTCAGATTTTGCGATACCTTCGAGGTACGCTCTTCATAGTCTTTTATTTCCACAACATCATGAAGGAGATGAAGATTTTCATTTTAAAGCAGAAGGTGATGAGAAACTTTGAATCTTTATCAAGGAGAAGATGAAGATTATTTAGTTAATGATCCTAATACAAATTTACAAAATGTAAAATGTAAATGTATTTCATTTTTTGCTTTAAAATATGTAATTTTGGATGCAATTGTTTAATATTGAATGTTCAATCTGTGCTAAACTTTGCATTATATGAATTTAAAGCAATTACGAGTTTTTTCCTGTTTTTTCTTGATTTTTTTCTGATTTTCTTGATGTTTTAAATAAATTTTGTATTATTTTAATATTAAAGTATGATACAGACGATACGTTATGATATGCTTGTATCGTGGAGCCCGATGATACGCGTAAGACAACTGCATATGAGTGTTGTTATGAGGATTGTTCGTTATATTCGATAGACCTCAACTAAGGGAGTATTTCTATCCTCTTCCTCGTTATCTCAGTTGCTCACATATACTGATGCTACTTGTGGTAGTGATGTGAATGACAAACACTCTAGTACCAGCTACTACATATTTCTTGGTCACTGACTCATCTCATGAAGATGCAAGAAACAACAAAAAGTGTATCTTTCATCCACCCAAGTCGAGTATCGTGCAATGACCAATACTACTACAGAACTAACTTGGCTGCGACGACTACTTCAGGACTTTGGCATACAACTGGAAGCTCCTCCAATCATGTTCTACGATAACAAAAGTGCTATGTATATAGCCAACAATCATACCTTTCATGAGCGTACA
Source organism: Brasenia schreberi (assembly GCA_036023115.1). Lineage (NCBI taxonomy): Eukaryota > Viridiplantae > Streptophyta > Magnoliopsida > Nymphaeales > Cabombaceae > Brasenia > Brasenia schreberi. The sequence continues at coordinate 20,954,773 of JAYKKT010000082.1, forward strand.
AAGCGCATAGAGATGGACTATCACTATATTCGTGAAGAGCATCTTTAAGGCAATTTAATATTACAGTTTGTAAAATTAGAGTATTAACTTGCAAACTTGTTCACTAAGTCATTACCTACTCCTCGATTTCAATCTTTAATTGGCAAACTGCAGGTCATGGAGCCCTCAGTTTGAGGGGGACTTTTCGTGTGCGCTTGTTGCTCTCGGCTATATTCTTTTCTAAGGCTTCGTGATACTTACATTGTGGTGCTATTTATTCATCGATCTACCACAACTATATTGGAGCGTCATCTTCGTTACAGGGTGATCCTTTAGAAGCATTAAAATAAAATTATTTTCAGTTTTTACTAGATAAAAACATGTATAATGTCATCTTTTCAAAAGGGTATGTCATTGATATTCTAATATTTGCAATATTTTATGATATTTGATAATTATTAATTCTTTTATGTGGCATACTTCCTTATTTTTCTTGCCTTCATATATGAAAGAATACAGATTTGAGCTATGTGAAATGAGCTCCAACAACATAAACATATACCACCAAGCAAACACCAAAATGAAATTAACTAATACAATGGCACTTATTTGAAGGAATTTCATTTAAAAATTGAAATTTTTGTATATCAAGTGCTTGGACACCAAGACTTGCTACTATTACAAAGTGAATTAGAACAATACATATACATATATATATATATATATTATATATATAGGTTCTTGAAGGAGAAGGGGAAGGACTGGCCCAACAGCCAGCCATAGTATCCATTGGAGGTGCTCCAATAGATAGTTTGACAGGTTGTTGGACTGCATATCCGCAGCTAGTCAGCCCTCCCAATTTCCTAAAAATACTTTGTGTCAAGAAATGAAATTTTTTTAATGTCATAAACACAATCCTAGAGAAAAACATAAAAAAGAGTTACATATATTCCTATGTGTATTGTAGGAAGATATGACAATGAAAAGAATAACTTTTATCACTCTCCCTCAAACTTACAGGGTGAAGATACAACGCCTGTCTAATGAAAAGGACAATTTGGGAGACGGAGAGAGATTTAGTGAAGAAATCTAGTAAGTGATATTCTGAAGACCTATGGAAGCTTCAAATTCTTCTTGAGATACTTAACACTCCATCTTGGTATGTTTTGTCATCTCATTAAAAGTATTCTTGGTTGCAATGATGATAACACTTTTATTATCACATAACATAGTTAGAGACAATAACTCCACATCGATATCTTTGAGAAGACTTCCAATCCATGTGAGTAGTTGTGGTACCCATAGCTTGACACTCGTGCTTCCACAAAGGATAGTGAAACCTTGTTTTGCCTTACATCGTGAAGTCACCAATGATAGAATTGTATCCGGTAGTGGACTGCCGATTGTTGACATCTCCACCCAAATTAACTTCTATATATGCTATCAAATCAAGAGAAAATAAGGAAAGAAAAACCCCCTTTTCTATTTTATGCTTAACATATCTCACAATCCTCATAACTGTTACATTGGTTGGTGCATGTTGAAATTAACTCACATTGTATATCATGTGCTATGTCTGACTGAGTGATTGTAACATATGCTAATGCACCAACCAATTTCCTGTATGGGGCATGCTCCTCTCAAGAACTTCCTTTTGCAGCTTGCTTCTTTACATTCAGGGTTTCTGGTGTGTCAACTTTCGCGGTAACCATTGAGCCAGACCTATTCATAATATTAGTTGCAAATTTGGTTTGAGATAAGAAATACCCCTTGTTTGTGCTTGACTTCTATTTTAAAAAAGTACTGTAGATGTCCAAGATCCTTCGTTTCGAAGGCATCATTAAGATCCTTCTTGATTTGTTGCATACCTACCTTATCATTTCTGGTGATTATCATGTCATCTACATTCAATAAACAATAATAATATAACAGTTCGTATAGTAGTGTTTCTTACAAGCAAAACAGTGTAGGTGAAACGTGAACCAGAATCATGATTATGGAGACTTCTAAACGAAGAGGAGGCTCCATATAAACTTCCTGACAATCAAGCATTTAAAAAGACATTTTTCACATCAATTTGAAAAATATTCTAGTTTTTTAATAACATAAATAGAGATAGAAAATTTCATCCTAGCAATTAGGGCAAAGGTTTCCTTGTAGTCAACTCTATATTATTGGGTATATCCCTTGGCAACTAATTTAGTTTTGAACCTTTCTATAGACTCATCATTGTTCGCTTTTATCTTATAGACCCACCTACATTTTCTTTTCTGGTTCGGGAACGATTTCTCAAGTGTTGGCTTTTTGTAATGTATTTGTTTCCTCTTGCATATTGGCTTTTGTCTTATAGACCCAACATTATCTTTTTTGGTTAGGGAACAATTTCTCAAATGTTGGCTTTTTGTAGTGTATTTGCCTCCTCTTGCGTAGCATTTCTTGACTTGGGAAAGTTCTAAGCTTGGTTGTAGGACTTGTCTTAAGAAAAGATTGAATGGTATCTAGATGGGCTTTAAGTTGAGTATCAAATTGTTCATATGAGACAAATTTAAAGGTTGGCTTTGACTCACAACATGAAGTCCTAGTTATAGGTTTTTCGAGATTATTTTGTTCTGGGTTCTCTTGATTTTTGGATCTCTTAACATTATACTTTTCAAATGGAACCATAATCTCTTTGATATCATTGCTGGTTTCTTAAGGATGTTCATCTTTTTTGTTAAAAGAATTCTCTTCATAAACATCAGAGAGTGTCTCCAAATTGAACTTAGTCTTCTGGATTAAATCCTTCAAAAAGGTAAATTTTGCTTGCCTTCTTTATCATCACTAACAACAACAACTAAGCCTTTTCCCATACTAGATGGGATCGGCTACATGGATTCTTTGTTTCCATAGATCCCTATTGTGTGCGATGTTAGCAATTAACTCACAATTTTCTATTAACTTTATCCTTAGACTCCTCCACTAATACAATGTCATCTCCAAATAACATACACCAAGGTACTTCATCTTGAATATGTTTTGTTAACTCATCAATCACCATTATAAATAAGTATAGACTTAAAGTTTATCCTTGATGTAACCCAATATTAACTTCAAAGAAGTCTGTCATTCCTTCATGAGTCCTCACACGTTTTTGTACCATCATACATGTCTCTTATAAGGTTAATGTATGTCAATGAGATACCTCTTTTTTCCAAAGTCCTCCAAAGAACCTCCCTCGGTATCCTATCATAAGTTTTTTTTAGATCAATAAATATCATGTGAAGGTCCTTCTTTTTTGCTCTAAAATGTTCCATAAGACGTCTCAAAAGGTGAATCGGTTGCCCTTCATATGTTTAAGATTCTCTTTGACTTCGTTCTTTTGAATACGTCGGTAGAAATTATGGTTTATATGCTTTTCTGATTTGGCTAACTATCTTAAGCTAATAATAATATCTTTATTTTAATTAAAAAGCTTATAAAAATAGTTTTTCCGTCTATTTCTTATATTATCATTTGCCACTAGAATTTTTTCATCCTCGTCCTTGATGCATCTAACATAATTAAGATATTTAGTTTTCTTATGTCTAGCCCTAGCTATCCTAAAAATATCTTTCACCTTCTTTTGAGTTGAATTTTTTATATAAATCCTCCCAAATTTTATCTTTTGCTTCACTCACGGCCTTTTTCGCTTCCTTCTTTATTTTCTTATAAGCCTCTAAAGTTTCACTAGTTTTCTTAGCAAAATGTAATTTGTAACATGCCCTCTTTGTCTTTATTTTATTTTGCACTACTTTACTCCACCACCAAGCTTCTTTTGTGCCAGTACACCTCCCTTAGATACACCTAATACATCTTTCACCACTTTCCTAATATGTATAGCCATATTGTTCCATATATCATAGGGTGCACCAACATAATTCCAAACATCTACTTGAAGGATTTTTTGTTTAAATATATCATTTTTCTCGCTTTTGAAGTTCCATCATTTAGTCTGAATAGCTCGATGCACTCTTTTCTTCTTTGTCCACTTTTTTTTTTATAAATCTATAACTAAAAGTCGATGTTGGGTGGGTTAAGCTTTCTCTTGGAATTACCTTGCAATCTTTACAGCATGCTCTATCTTTCTTTCTAGAAATAAAGTAATCAATTTGTGTTTGTGATAAGCGAGTCTTATAAGTTATTAAATGTTCTTCTCATTTTTTGAAGATTATATTGAATATAAAGAGATCAAATGCCATAGCAAAATTTAAAATCTCCCTACCTTCCTCATTTATATCCCCCAAACCAAAGTTTTCATGAATCCCTTGATATCCTAATGCATCTTTACCGACATATCCATTTAAGTCTCCTCCTAAACAAATCATCTCCTTTTGTGGAATCTTTTGAATCACCTTATCAAACTCTTCCTAAAATGTTGTCTTTATACTATCTTCTAGTCCTACTTGTGGTGCGTAACCATAAATTGTATTTAAAACCTCTGTTCCTAACACTAATTTCAACGTCATGATTCAGTCACCATATCGTTGGATGTCTACTACATTATCATTTAAATCTTTATTTATCATAATACCAACTCTATTTTGAGCCCTTTCCTTACCTTAGTACCATAATTTAAAACTTGTATCCTCTATCTCCTTTGATTTTTCTCCAACCCACTTTATCTCTTGTAAACATAGAATATGAATCTTTCTCCGAATCATAGTATCTACCACCTCGATCTGCTTACCATAATTGTGGCCCATCGCAACCCTTTCATCTGCCATCACCACTTGCCCTAGTGTCGTTGTCAACCACCACCGTTCGTCTCTCCTAATGCCACCCATCATGTCCTTTTGACCTCCCCTCCTCTCTTCTCTCCTCTTTTCCTCCTTATCTCGATAGGACCTTCATCGCCGCCCGACCATCATCTCCGTTTTGCTCACAATTACACTGTCCGCTTACGTGTCCTCACTTACCGGTGGACATCCCAGAAACCCCATCTCTGACAAGAAGATGCCCACGATTCCGGAGATAGGGTGGAAGGAGTACACGTCAGAGGAGTTAAAAAAGTTAGGACACGACTTCTTATTGAATGAGGCCACGAGCTCGGGATTGAAGACAAGACTCTTATAACAAGAACATCACCTCGATGTCGAAAATCTTTTGGCCAGACTTTCGACAGGACTTTGCTTTTTCAACTCTCCTCTAGAACTCGACACAAGGAGAGTCTTATTAAGATTTTGATACAATTTGGATGGCTTCAATATTGCCTTTTCTACAAGCAGCTAGGGCGGCGATCTATGTTTTTGGGCTCGCGGTGACTACATATTCTTGATTTCGGTGGCAAACTCTCTTAATACCAAGGTTGCAATAACCTCAAATAGATATACCACTATGTACCATGGATTACTTTGAGTTGCAATGATCATATTTTTGTTGAGAAGAAACAAAGTCCCCCCAAAAACCAAGTGTGATATCACCAACGTTGCCTTCATCCCCAACGATGCTCTTTGCCCGCGATCGGTGAGACAGGGGATCGACTGATAAATCATCTCGGTGAGTTGTTCACGGCCATCCCGATGAAAGTTGCAAACGTCGTTATTTGTCATCGGAGCCACCACTGAACCAGACCATTCATATAGAAGAAAGAGTCAGAGAGATGGAGTGATCTACTCTCTTTGACTGAAACGAGAAGGCTATCTCTTACGCTCCTAAAAAACCTGATGGAAAGCACCACTATTTAACTGTTCGCCAGCCTGCTTGCATTAAAGCGACCGTACGTGCTCTGATTGTAATGAAGTCTATGCTTCAATATAGTTGCGGAAGATCAACGAATGGATAATACCACAAAATAACAATCACAAGCCCTTAGAAAAGGGAATAGCCGAGAGCAACAAGTGCATGCGAAAAGGAGAATAAACAAAGCACAAGCTTGAACGAATAATCGTTATTCATTAGCCATCAAAGACTTAAATTTACAAGAGATTACAGGTGTATTTATAGAGAAAGAATGAGTGAAAGAGAGTGAGAGAGAGTGATGGCCCAGTGAGCCAGGGCCTGCCCGGCCAGGGCTAGAGGGGCCCAGACCCATTTTCCTAACACCTCCCCTCAAACTGACAACTCCATGACTTGAAGTTTGCCAATTAAAGATTGAAACCGAGGGGCAGGTAAGGACTTGGTGAACACATCTGCAAGCTGATATTCTGATTTTACAAACTGTAGTATCAAGTTGCCTGGTAGATGCTCTTCACGAATATAGTGACAGTCCATCTCTATATGCTTGGTGCGCTCATGAAAGGTATGGTTGTTGGCTATATACATAGCGCTTTTGTTGTCGCAGAGCATTATTGGAGAAGCTCCCAATTGTATGCTCAAGTCTTGAAGTAGTTGTCGCAACCAAGTTAGTTCTGTAGTAGTGTTGGCCATTGCACGATACTCTACTTCAGTGGACGAAAGAGACACCTTTTGTTGTTTCTTGTATCTCCATGAAATGAGTGAGTGACCAAGGAATATGCAATATCCAGTAGTAGAGTGCCTGTCATTCACATGACCACCCCAATCAACATCAGTATATGCAAGCAACTGAAATAACGAGGAGGAAGATAGAAATACTCCCTTAGTTGAGGTTTACCGAATATAATGAACAATCCTCATAACAACACTCATATACACTGAGGTGGGTGCATGCTGAAACTGACTTACATTATAAACAACATGAGCAATATCAAGTCGTGTTATGATGAGATATGTGAGTGCTCCAACCATCTGTCTATAAGGTGTGGGATCACTCAGAAGTTCACCATCAATTAGGCACATCGTGTGGTTGATTACTTCTGGTGTCTCAACAACTTTATCATCTTTAATACCTGATCTAAGAATAACATCATTAGTAAACTTAGTTTGTGATAAAAAGAAACCTCTATCATCATGAGTTACCTCAATGCCAAGAAAATAGAAAAGTTGACCAAGATCCTTCATTTCAAACACATTACCAAGTTCTTGCTTGATTTGTTGGATACCTGTGTCATCACTACCTGTAAAAATCATATCATCGACGTAGAGCAAAAGGATAACAATACCTGCAGATGATTTTCTTATAAATAGGGTTGTGTCAGTATAACAGATAGTAAAGCCATGTGAATTCAGTTATTCTATCAAACCAAGCCTTGGGAGCTTGTTTTAGACCATATAAGGCTCTTTTGAGCTTTAAGACTTGGTTTCTAGGAAGATTGAGACTCGGAGGAGGCTCCATATATACTTATTCCTTCAACCAACCATTCAAAAAAGCATTTTTAACATCTAACTGATAAATATTCCAATGATGAATGGCACATACAGCAAGTGTTCTAACAGTTGTCATTCTAGCTATTGGAGCAAAGGTTTCTTCATAATCAATTCCATATTCTTGAGAATAACCCTTGGCAACCAATCTAGCTTAGTCTTGATTTTATAAACCCACCTACATCCTATAGTCTTTTTGTTTGATGTTCTAGAGATTATATCCCAAGTTTGGGCTCTAAATAAAGCATCCAACTCTTCATTCATTGCATGAGTCCATTCTTGTGATAATTGAGCTTCTTTAAAGGTTCTAGGTTCCTTTATAGCTGAAATATTTGTTACTAAAACTCTATGTCTTGGTGAAAAACTATCATATGAGACAAATCTTTCAAGAGGTCTGGAATCACGATTTGACCTTTTAGGAATAGGCATAGATCTCCTATTGTAATGTTGATTAAAGGGTGTAATAGAATGTCTGGTAATCATAGGTTCATCAAGCTCATTTTCTACATGAATTACCTCTTCACCTAAAATAGGAAAGTCATCTACAAAAATAAAATAATAGGAAATGCCTCTTTTAGACAAAACAGGTGCCGGACCCCATACATCCGAATGAATTATTTTGAAGAGTCTTCTTGTAACATGTGTTTTGTTTGGAAATGGGAGATGTTGCATTTTACCAAGAATACAATATTTAAAAAAAAAGATTCCTTAAATTTCATTCCAAGAGGACATTGATACAATTTTTGAGCATTAAGATGTCCAAGTCTCTAATACCATAAAAGAGCATCATTTGTCAAAACATTAACATATCCTATACTATGCAAATAGTTCATAATGTAAAGTCCGCCCTCTCTATGGCCACGCCCAATCACCTTCTTCGAGAGGCGGTCTTGTACAATACATCTGGTGGATGAAAAGGTTATAACACAATTTTGATTCGAAATTTAGGATACGAAAAGCAAGTTTAAATTTAGTTTTGAAACAACACTAATTTTGGAAACTTCAAAATTCTTGTTTTGCAAGTCACCAATTTTATCAACGTTTAATTGTGTACCATCCACCGTATAAACACATGATAAGGGTTTTTAAATACATGATTTTAAGATATGTTCATTACAAGTCATATGAAATGAAGCACCCAAATCAAGAATCCAAGAGATCATACCTTGAGTTTCTTTTGTTGAAAATGAGCAAGCCATACCAACCGTTGCTTTTTCCTTCATTTGGGCTTCAAGTTGCTTTAATTTTTCTTCAAGTGCAAGAATGGAAGAAGATGAAGCATGTTCTTCTACTACGGCCACCTTCTTTTTCAATTTTGGGTAATTTTGCCTTATATGCCCGGCTTCTCTACAATGATGACAAATGATTTCTTTTCTTCCTTCTTCACTTTTGAAATGAGGAGGTCGGTAAGCCTTTATATTTGCTTCGAGTTTTGATGCGCCCAAGGCGGTGTCTTTTTGAAGTCTTGCTTCATTCATTCTTGTTTCCGCCATTTGAAGATCGGTAAGAATCTCTTCTTTTATAGGAAAAGGTTTTCTATGAATGAGTGATGATCTTACCCCTTCAAATTCTTCCCAAAGACTTCTTAAAAATTGATATAGAAAGTTCTCATTGTCTTCATATTGTCTCTCACTAAGACATTGTGTATATTTCTTTTTGTAACCATATAATTGATTCCAAACGTTAGAAAATTCTCCAAAAAATTCGTTTACCCCTTTATCTCCTTGTTTAAGTGAGACTAATTTATCTTTTAATGTCATCTTATGAGCCACATTGCTTTGAACATGGGATTTTTTTAAATATTTTCATGCTTCTTTAGCGTTAGTGAAATCGGCCAAAGTATCCATAGTGTGCTCGTTTACATTATTCATGAGCACCCATAGGATTGTTCTATGGCCTCCTTCATATTCCTCTTTTTGTTCGAGTGTGGCATTAATAGAGGGCTTACCTTTGAACCACTTACATAGTCCCATAATTTTTTAAAATACAAATAGTTTTTCATAGATTGGGCCCATGTTTTATAGTTCGGAGGTGTTAGACGAAAATTGAAACCCCCTTTATCATCCATAGTTCAAGGAGAAAGAAACTAAAGAGGTAAACTTACAAAATATGATCGGCACGCTTCTCGAGGCAATGAACAATGCTCCTACGATCGAAAAATGGCTCTGATACCATGTAATGAAGTCTATGCTTCAATATAGTTGCGGAAGATCAACGAGTGAACAATACCACAAAGTAACAATCACAAGCCCTTAGAAAAGGGAATAGTCGAGAGCAACAAGTGCATGCGAAAAGGAGAATAATCAAAGTACAAGCTTGAACGAATAATCGTTATTCATTAGCCATCAAAGACTTAAATTTATAAGACATTACAAGTGTATTTATAGAGAAAGAATGAGTGAAAGAGAGTGAGAGTGAATGAGTAAAGGGAGAAGGAAGAGAGAAGAGAGGGGGGCTGGCTGCAGTCGGCCCCCAACAGCTATGATACTAGCCGTTGGGGACTAGGGCCCTCAACGGCTAGTGCCCCCCCTAGCCCTAGCCTAGTGGGCCAAGGCCTGCCCGGCCAGGGCCAGAGGGGCCCAGACCCATTTTTCTAACACTGATATCATGTAAAGAAATAGGTATGTTCCTTAATCCACTTTATTGAAGATCAAATCTATATACAAAGCAGCCATAACAGACTTATAGTTATTGAATACATGAGGAGTTTATATTAGAGAGAAGAATGAAAGCCCACAATTGTGTTGCTAGTTGCTGAAGGCCCAATGACTATTTTATTAGCCGTTGGATTCTTGGTGACCCTAGTATGAATGGCCTGGGTCCGTTGGGACATGATTGCAAATACATACCTATGGGCCCTATTGGCCCAATCCTATTACATTTAAACAAATACACTATCCAATAACACAATCTTTAAAAACAAATTGTCATCTTTATTGACTTTAATCAATGGATAGTCACAAAGTTCATTATATCAAGATGTCCTAATATCTTATTCATAACAAAAGATCATTACCAGTAGCACATGCCCCAAAATTTGTCATTTGTAAGTATCTATTTTGTATAATCTTCCTTCTCCGTGGCCTTGCAGAATCACTTTCTTCAGGAGGAGATCTTGCGCCACACATTCGTTTCATGAGAAGGTGATAGATTATACAATCATTATCAAGAATTTGGTAAATATAAAAAAAGCTTCAAATTAAGCTTTGGTATGAAACTCACTCTTGAAACTTCAAAAATTCTGGTGTTAGGATTTTGAAGTTTCTTAACATCAAGTTTTGTTCCAACGATGATATAAAGATAAGAGTCTAAAATGTTGTTTGCACATTCGGATAAAGCATCTTGCTCATGAGTAGTGTGAAAGGATGCACTAGAATATAATAGCCAAGGGCACATTTGATGTCAAGATTGTGGATAGAGTTGCTCCTTATGTTGATGCTTTCTCTTTGAGGAGTTCTTCTAGCCAAAGTTTGACCTTTTGAGATAAGGTAGCATCTTCTTCATGTTCTCCTTCAACCGTGGCAAGCTTCTTCATCCATAATGGACAATGGGTCATGATATGTCCATTTTCCTTACAATAGTGCAAATCATGTTTGTGTTGGGTTGTTGCCTAGAAGAAGAATCTGTACTATTTTACCATTGTTGATCCTCATCTCCTTTAGTTTCATTATTCTTGTTAAAGTGTGGAGGCTTGTAAGTCTTCACATTTGCTCCTGTCTTTGATGTTGCGAGGGCGTCATCCTTGGTTATCTCCAAGTTCTTTAAGCCTTCTCTCCTCCATAACCATGTTGAATAAAGTTTTGCCTAATGCTCTCATACTGTTCTCTTAATCTCTTAACAAATAATGAAAAGTATTGATTGCCCAAGTGTTCTTGAAAGACACCAAGTTCATCGCTTCCAATTTTGTTAAAACTTCTAAGTTGATTCTACAAGTCAAAATTCATTGTGATACTCCCTTGTGCTCATATCACCTTGTTTGAGCATAATTATTTTCTCCGTTAAGTCTATTTGTAAAACAAAATCATCTTGGCTACGAGTCTTCTTTAAATGTTCTGAAGCATTAGTGTCATTCTATTCTAAGCTTTTCATCTACGATTTGGCAAAGAACACAAGTGAAAGTGATTTTTGCATTGCCTTTCACCCGAGTCTTCATCTCTTGCTTATATTTCTCTTTTGCCTTGTTAGCTTTGTCATCCTTGAGCCCATCGATTGTAAGTTTGGTCTCTTTAATCTTACCATCAATATTATCTCAATAGTCTTTGGTGATAAAATACTTTTTTATGTCAAGAGCCCAATTTGGGTAATTATTTGGTGTTAACATGCAGTATTGTAGTCTTATGAGAAGCAAAAATATGTGCTAACCTCTAATTTTGCCAAGGAGTATCCATATGACCACCAAAATGGTTCCAACAATCTTCCAGAAGCAGTCATGTATTGTGAAAATAAGGTTCTTTTACCATGTGAAATAAGGCCCGTTAAAACAACATATATGCGAAGCAAAACAATATATCCCAAGGATCCTCAAATAAAAAACAGATTTTCATATATCAAGGGCCTGAACACCAAGATTTTAAGTTTACAAAGTGAATGAGAGCCATATATAGGCTCTTGAAGGAAAATGGTGAGAGCTGGCCCAATAGCTAGCCATACTATCCATTTGACTAGCTGTTGGACTGTATACCAACAGCTAGTCAGCCCTCCCAACAACAACAACAACAACAACTAAGCCTTTTCCCATACTAGACGGGGTCGGCTACATGGATTCTTTGTTTCCACAGATCTCTATCGTGTGTCATGTTAGCAGTTAACTCCCAATAAGCTAGATCATTCTTTATTGTTTCTTTCCAACACTTTTGTGGTCGTCCTCTACCTCTTTTAATACTTTCCAAATTTAGTTTTTCTAACCATCTTACAGGTTCTTCTTTTGATCTTCTTTCTATATGTCCAAACCATCTTAAACGATGTTCTCTCATTTTATCCTCTATTGGTGCCACTCCTAATTTGTTTCTAATAACCTCATTATGTATACGGTCTTTTCTTGTATGACCACTCATCCATCTCAACATCTTCATTTCTGTCACAGACATCTTTTGTACATGTTGATGATTAACTGCCCAACACTCAGAATAGTCAGCCCTCCCAATTTCCTAAAAATAGAATATGCCAAAGAAAGGTAAAAATTACAAAAATGTCGCAAATATAATCTAAGACAAAAAGAGAAAAAGAGTTACATCATACATGTATTACAATGTACATTATAGGAAGATATGACACTAAAACTATATTTTAACAGTCAATTGCTTTTTGTCATTTTTATTATTCATAACTTTGTAGAGTATTTAGAATCATTTGATATTTTGTTGAGAATTTCTGAGACACAATCTTTTTGAAAAAGTATTAGAGGAAGCCTCTGTGAGAAACTGTGAGGAACAATATCTTGACTGTGATTCAGATACATCTTTATTTTGGGATTTTAGTAAAATGTGGAGACATTCTCGTAAATGGACAAACATGAAACATGTCTATATGATACAACTGCACAGCTATGTACATTTATATGAATTTGTATATGATGTTTTCTGTAATAAATTCCTGGCTGTCTGTGTAAATGCATGTTCTCCTATGTATATGCATGAGTGGGCACACAGATGCAACCTGCGTTATTTTCATGCATTGACAAATATTTGCATTAGAGTGATTATTCTTTACCCATTTATTCTTATCGTACATCTGCATCTCAATGCAGACTGGTATCATTCGGATTAGAGGAGTTCGCTAACAAGTTTGGTGATCTTAAACCTCATCAAATTATTGACGTGATGGGACTTGCTGGTGACAGTGTAGATAACATTCCAGGTGTTATGCTCATCCCTAACATGTAGTTTTGTGAAGCTCTGTTAAAATAGAATATTTACATCACCTGTCTGATCTGCACAGATCACAAGGCCGAGAGCAGCTAATGTAGGCTAGCATGTACCTGTTGCTGTTTATGTATAAGTGTTCTGTTTTGGTACTTGTCCTCCAACTTGTAGTGCAACATCACTAATTTAGCAGTCTGGTTTCTACTACAGGTGGAGTGTCGCCTATTTGTTAGTTTCATGTTACATTTGATCTTGCCATTCTGTTCATCAGAAATTCCTAGGTCATACTTATTTTCATGAATGGTGAAACAAATAGTTTTCACCGTTGTAACATTTGAATCTTATGTGCTAGAGATGGTTGAAATCAAGAATATAAAAATAATGAGAGTGAAATTCGGGGCGAAGATTTACAAGAGTATTCCTTGAAAGGAAAATTTGGAATACCACTGAATCATTTTAATAACCATTATCCATAAATCTATTTTGCTAGCAAGCTAAAAATATCCCATAAGCATGTAATGGAGTTAGAATGGAGCAAACATGTAAATTATGAGATTGCATCCAAGGTGATTAAAAAAGTCCCACTTAGAAGTTACAGGATTTCATCATTCATGTTATATAACCGTGTTCAAAACTAAAACTTGTGCAATAGATCTTTGACGAGATGGAGAAGCCTGCCATAACTTGAAGTTAAATGGAAGTTTGTGAAATGTCGATACTGTCAAATTATTCTTCTTCACCATCCTTTTCAGCATCTACATCGTCCATGTGGATTCTTTGTTGTTGGTCTTCTATATCACTTTCAAGTTAGTCCAGTCCACATGGGAATCCAGTCAGAGAACTCCACTCTTCAACCCATTCCAACAACAACAACAACGACTAAGCCTTTTCCCATACTAGACGGGGTCGGCTACATGGATTCTTTGTTTTCACATATCCCTATAGTGTGCCATGTTAGCAGTTAACTCACAATAAGCTAGATCATTCTTTATTGTTTTTTTCCAACACTTTTGTGGTCGTCCTCTAACTCTTTTAATACTTTTCAAATTTAATTTTTCATACCTTCTTACATGTTCTTTTGATCTTCTTTCTATATGTCCAAACCATCTTAAACAATATTCTCTCGTTTTATCCTCTATTGGTGCCACTCCTAATTTGCTTCTAATAACCTCATGATGTATACGGTCTTTTCTTGTATGACCACTCACCCATCTCAACATCTTCATTTTTGTCACAGACATCTTTTGTATATGTTGATGATTAACTGCCTAACACTTAGAACCATAAAACATGGCAGGCCTAATCACTGCTCTATAATATTTACCTTTTAACTTTAATGGTATCTTCTTATCACAAAGAATACTTGATGCTCCTCAACATTTTAACCAACCAACATTAATTTTATGCGTAACATCTCCATCAATTCTTCCATCACTTTGAAAATTTGACCCTAGGTATTTAAAACTTTCCTTTTGAGGGATGCAATGTGTGCCAATTTTAATTTATATGTCCTCTAAGGTAACCAAATGATCAAACTTACATTCCATATATTCTGTCTTTGTTCTACTAAGTCGGAGGCCTTTGATGTTTCTCTCCATAGTTCCAATTTTCTATTAACTTTTTCCTTAGACTCCTCCACTAATACAATGTCATCTGCAAATAACATACACCAAGGTACTTCATCTTGAATATGTTTTGTTAACTCATCAATCACCATTATAAATAAGTATGGACGTAAAGTTGATCCTTGATGTAACCCAATATTAACTTCAAAGAAGTCTGTCATTCCTTCATGAGTCCTCACACATGTTTTTGCACCATCAAGCATGTCTCTTAAAAGGTTAATGTATGTCAATGGGATACCTCTTTTTTCCAAAATCCTCCAAAGAACCTCCCTCGGTACCCTATCATAAGTTTTTTCTAGATCAATAAATATCATGTGAAGGTCTTTAATTTTTGCTCTAAAATATTCCATAAGACGTCTCAAAAGGTGAATCGCTTGAACAGTAGATCTACCTGGCATAAATCCAAATTGGTTCTCTGTTGTACTTGATACTTGTCTTAACTTACGTTCGATAATTCTTAACCATAATTTCATAGTATGACTCATTAACTTGATACCTCGATAATTCGCACAATTTTGAATGTCTCCTTTGTTCTTATATACGGGTATAAGTGTACTTGCTCTCCATTCCTCGGGCATCTTTTGGTTTTTCCATATTTCATTAAATAGTCTTGTGAGCCAAGTGATTCCTATTTCTCCTAGTATTTTCCAAACTTCTATAGGAATATTATCTGGTCCTACCGATTTACCACTCTTCATATGTTTAAGAGCCTCTTTGACTTCATTCTTTTGAATACGTCGGTAGAAATTGTGATTTATAATTTTATATACTTTTCTGACTTGGCTAAATCTCCTAAATTAATACTAACATCTTTATTTTCATTAAAAAGATTATAAAAATAGTTTTTCCATCTATTTCTTATATCATCATTTGCCACTAGAATTTTTTCATCCTCGTCTTTGATGCATCTAACATAATTAAGATCTTTAGTTTTCTTATGTCTAGCCCTAGCTATCCTAAAAATATTTCTTTCACCCTCTATTGAGTTGAGTTTTTTTATATAAATCCTCCCAAATTTTAGCTTTTGCTTCACTCACGTCCTTTTTCGCTTCCTTCTTTGCTTTCTTATAAGCCTCTAAAGTTTCACTAGTTTTCTTAGCATAATGTAATTTATAACATGCCCTCTTTGCCCATTCGTCGAACGAAATTCTCTGGACTGCTGGAACTGAATTGAGTGTCTATTTGGTATTCCTGAATGCAGTGTTTCAGTAGTGAGTACAAGAGAGATGAACTACAGGACCTGTGATAGGAAATTACAACATTTGTGGCAGGCAGGCTATATATATGCTAGATATTTATTCTTTTCATGGTTTGTTTTTGTTGATAAATTTCTTTCCATCCTAGCAGAAGAATAAATAAATTAATAATTCTTTTTTCTAAGAACAGTTCAGGATGTGAATTTGCTCACTTATTTTCAGTAGCCCACCTTTTTTTCGTGGTATGGGACGCCATGTTTTATGGTTTTAAGTATTTGGAATAGCAGAATTCGAGATTGTTTGTGATCTTTGAGAAAACTAAATACTGCCTACATGGTGGACCAATATACAAATCTCTGTGTATGTGCATGTGCACGTGCCCCATCCTTTTGTTATTATTAATCTTATGTCAGAATTGATACTCTTCCTGGTATACTTGTGTCTGATTATTGTCCTTAATGATCAACTTGTGTTTCCCCTTTGAACATTATTTGTCAATCTTTTGACATCATTTTTCTTTAACTAGGTGTTCAAGGTATTGGAATGCAAACTGCAGTCAAGCTGATCTCTAGATTTGGTATACCCTTTCATCCTTGAATAGTCAACATGGTTTTGTGCTTCATTATTTTGATTGCAGATTTTGCATTCCTGTTGGTTATTACTGTTATCTCAATTCTATTCCATTTGTGAGCGACACAGAGCATGAGGATTGCTCTAGCTAATACTCGTGAAAATGATTGCTTCTCTTAGTACATTGGGTTTGATATGGGATAGTGTCAGTGGTTGCACTTCTGTTATTTTTGTTCTACTTCTATTTGTCTTCTGTTCTTTGTTAGAGTCTAACTTCTAATTTGAAGATAGGGAACTATGTACTTCTAAATTAACAGGAATTGAGTTTAGAGGGATACTGAATGGTAGAAGAATCCTCCTCATTGTGGTATTTCCCTTCTCATACGTCTTCTAGTCTCCTCTCTTCTTTGCATTAGGCCTTAGTTGCTGTCAACTCTGGTGTGGCATAGAAAGGGCTTGGTCAGAATTTTCTCAGATTTGAAGGATGCAAGTCATTTTCTTGTAGTTGAGGTTTCAAAATTGCAATACCTTAGTTTTGGGTGAATATTAGAGCATGATACACGCTATCACTGACCGGTTGGCATTGATTAGGAAGTAGCATGGAGATTGGATAAAGTGCAGAAAGGTCTGTGTTAGTTCAGACCTGATTGTCACGGGCCTTGCTGAAATTTTATTGCGTCAACCCCAGTTACAAAGTCTGAAGATCTGAGGCCAAATCATTATAAGATCATATTAGTTTGAATGTGCTGGTTAGATCCACCAAGGGATGCAAACATGCACATTAAATTCTCTTTATTGAGATTGTAGCATGGAGACGGTTGTGGAGAGTTGAGGAAATTACGGTGGTGAAGTTGTCCCTGAAGGTAGCTGAGCATTTCTCACTTCCTAAGTACTCTTAGCCTGTGTAAGGTCAATATGGTACCTGCCTGTTTTATTAATGAGGAAAAGGGTCATATGAAGGTACTCTGCTTATATAAGGATGATGACATTTATAACCAAAATCAGTTTAAGGTCCTTCAAGTGTACATAGGAAATAAAGGTCTGACTGCTGTCTTATTCAAGTTGAATTTCAAGAATAATAAAGATGGACTGTATCTCGACCGACCTGTTTGGCGCTAGCCGTACTGCAGGTGATGCAGGTAGGTTTTCGAAATTCTAATGAGAAAGATGATTTTACTGGAGTGATGCAAGTGAATTATTACTCATATTAGGAGTCTTGTCCCATTGTTTGAGTCACTAATCTTGCCGATCAATGTTCGCTACTTGCAAAGTAAAATCTTGTGTTTGCTGTCGAAAGTTCAATGTTCCTGATCAATGGCACGTGTAGTCCTACTTTTTGTGAAGGATCTTCTAGCAACAAGACATACTTTGAAGGGGAGGATAAGAAAATTTATTTTCAACAGTAAAGACCTACCATCTCTAAATGTTTACTCATGAGTAATGCTTTGAATGTCATGATGAAGTGAACCAAGAAGTTTGAGGCATCACTAATGTTTAGTCACAAGCTAGATCTGTGAGCATCTTAAGACTGACGTGTTATTGTAAACATTTTTTTTCATTAGTTTATTGATGGTTTAATTTTCAATTCCTTTGTAAGTAGATTATGATGTCAAATGTCCTAGTTGTCTCTTGGAATAAGATAGCTGTTAATCTTTTTAAACTTGTTCATTTTCATATGTGGGATTATACTTGTTTACGCGTCTTTCGAAGCAAAACACTATTTGATCTTTGTTTATGATTTTTCCAATGGTTGATGAATTTTTTCCATACACAAGGCTTCTCTATTTTGCACATTCCATACTTCAGTTAAAGGACACTTTTTTTAAACTCATATTCTAAAGAACAAAGTGATGTCAGTGGTAAAGTATTATCCTTTCATTTGATGCTTGCTAGAGAATGAGATTAAATAACAAATATCGTGCACATGCACCTCAGAAAAATGGCGTTCATTTTACATTGGTACTTTTCAGGCTGATGCATTTCGCAGAGAGGCTGTATTGTTGATAGGATTCTTATTAAATTCTTGACCAAGAACCACGATGCTTTGTGTTGCATCTGAAAGACTGAAACGTTGAAATATGATTCATTGCCATTGAACCTGTTTGTCGTGCACCTGCACAAAAGCTTGACGAAAGAAGTTGGAAAGGTTTTCGAGTGGAGGCTTTTTGTGTACTTTTTGCATATTATCTCTAACACGTCTTACTATTCTCTCTATACTCCTTAACTATGTCGCACATGTGCGGGTGCGGGATATGACAAATTTGAAGAATATTGGGTGCAGGGACACAGCTAAGGTATGTAATATTATATATATAATATTCAAACTAGAGCAAGTGAGACATCAATTAACATAAGTATATTGCAATAGTAACTGCACAACTTTATATTAAAGCAAAATAAGTAAACAACTACTAATTTCATCATAATTGTATTTATAAGCATAAGTCAAGACGAGAGTCTTAATACAAAAAGCACTGAAAAGGAAATCTTAATGTTTATCAATAAAATGAACATGGACTTGAGAAATCATAGATCTTCATTGTCAACAACATTATCAACTTAAGGGACTACCGGATCATTGAGTTCCATATTAAAGTTATGTAAATCTTGATTATCATCTAAATCATATTCCTCTAGATTTGTATCCCAATATTTTGATGCTCCGTCACTACAATATATTCAAATAAATAACAATAAAAGATGAAACATAATCACCATGATTAATAGAAAAGAAAATAATTTTGAAAGCAATATGTCTCCTAGTAATTAGTTACCTGTACTCAACATTTGATTGTTAAACCAATCTTAGATTTGAATGGACATAAACCAATTCTTAACACTACTTGAAAGATTGCTCCTTTTGATATTGTGAATTTGAGAATATGTACTCCAATTCTGTTATTGTAGATTGAGATAATAATTTTGATGCAAGCTTTTGAAGAAGAGACATCTCAAATCCATAACATGCCCACCAATCTAGTGGATCTTGATAATGCCTTGCTTCTAGTACGAGTCATGATAAATCCTTTTTTAATACATTTGCCTATTCTTTGATATTTCAGGATCTTGATTAGGAGTACACCCACTGCTCTCATGCAACCATTCCTTCTCATAATATCTTGGATTTAAAGAATGTGCTAAACAATGCAAGGGAGTGTTGCTTTTGTCCCATCTTGAAATTAGTATAGAATCAATATGATCATAAATGATGATATCTCATATTGTTCTTTTCCCTTGTGCTTCAAAATTATTGACTCAACTTTTTCAATCATGGTGTCACACATTTCATAAACTTTATGGAGCATCGGTTATTCTTTATCAACTTCTCTCAACATCTCTCAAATAAGTTGTATGAATTCAAGAAAATATGATACCTTGTCTCACCATAAGTCATTAAAAATAATAGACTTCATTGCTTGGGCTCTTGCTTGATCTTCAGATTTGTTACCACGGTATACATCTAACTCAAATCAATAACCATTTGAACCAATGATATCTTGATTGCCTTCAACCTTTTTACCATCACAATCAAAGAAGCAAAACGTGTCTCTATAACCTCAACAACTTTAAATCAAAATGTCTATTCTAATGAATCACCATTTAATTACAGCTATATTCAGAATGTCTATTCTAATGAATCATCATTTGATTACAACCATATTCTATTGAAGGTTAATCCCAACTTCTGAAATGTGAAGCTCACTAAAAAGTGAAACTGCAACCATTATCATATGACCAATTGCTTCCATTTCCACTTTGAATTACTTATGCTTGACCCAAATTGTTGAGCACCAATTTGTTCACCATAATAATCCCAACTTCTGATGTGTGAAGCTCACTAAAAAGTGAAGACCGCAATTCTTCACGACCTCTTTCACCAGCATCACTTTCTTTACGCATGAGTATCTTCCTTATATCTTTTCTCAAATTGATCTTCTTGCCATTGCAAACCATATTGAAAGTGAACAAGCCAAAGCCCAAAAACCATAAAAGAACAACACCCAAGTAGAATTGATGCCTCATAATTAAATTAGCTCAAAATCTCAAAAATCAATTGTAATGTCCACAAGTGTCGACCAACATGACATAGGATCCATCCATTTCACGTGTTGATACCCATGAACCGTTAACAAATACGAAGGGGACATAACTCGTACAATCAAAGACATGTCCAAAGTTCATTTATTTATAAAAGAATTTAAGATCCAACAATGCAGTGGTACAACATAAAAAAAATCAAAACTAGGAGCCTATCAACTTGTATCATCTAGCAACAGAAGACAAAGTCTTGCTTCTATATCCCATGTGCTCAGCGTCTCTACTGGCTATAACCTCAAATTCATATAAAATAAAATGTGTGCACCATATTATGCTCGTAGATGGATGTGATCTCTTCACTGATAATTATACTAAAGATTTGTACTTTTTTAAATCAAGCAGTGAGAAAATATATATATCATCTAACAAAAACAATATCATTACTAAACATGCATGCATAATCAAATATTCATCAATATGTAACTTAGTTTCGATATCATAAACTCTATAGTGTAACAAACCACTGTCACACCGTAGGAGTTGCCCACACCATACTTCTGTCCAGCCACGTGACCTCCGATAACGCCCCTAACGTGTGGGGTCCAGGATCCTTGTGTTTCACAAGGGCCCACCAAGTTCAGTCCTTCAGGTCCACGAGGCAAAAGTATCTGGATACCCCACTAAAAGAGTCATCGATTCAACCATATAATTACAATAATATCTCAAGAATTACATCCCATAACCACAATAACATCCACTAGGCCATCACTTAGGATTCACATTACCACATCCACATCCACAACAGTCATATATATCCGGTTATATCAAAATAACATATCCATATCAAATCACATGTTAATATCAAGTATCAAATCTATTCTACCATACATAAACTCTCTACTCTCGTTGACTAGTTTCACTTATGCCCAACTCAAGCATGTCGTTGACTAGAAATGATCTTCCAACATTGGGCATTATGAGTTGATTAGCCATGCTGCCACTAGAGCATCTTCCCTTTCTCATCTTGGGTACTCAAGATTTCCTAGGTCGGGCTTTTCATTTTCGTGTAGCAAGTATTTCATTTTCCCTTTTGCTTTCACTCCTAGCAAAACAGATCGTGATCACTCAAGATAGTTTTTTCTATCTAATTTTATGTTTGTGATTAAACTTGGAAGAAACTCTCTAGAAGGTAGATCGGCTGAATGGAAGGCCTTCCTTGACACTTGTGTGAGTCGTGGGTGTCTATTTCTGTCCCTTTCTTCAATCTGCCCGTTTTGATACCATATTGATTGAATTAAAGTGCCAAAACATTAAGAGAAAAAGTAGAAACAGTGAGAGATGAAATGGCTACACGCCCTCCTTCAATAGAGGTGGTTGCTTCTTATTTTCTCTAATCTCTAATTGACCTAATGGTCAGGATTACACTTATATATTCTTTTTATAACTTAAAAGACAAATTTACCCTTACTTAATAATATATACATTACAACTTAAGTAGGGCTCTTCTAGTCATATATATTAAGAGGTAAGAGGCTCTATTTATAGAGCAAATGTACATATTTATGTTACACTAAATGGTGAAGAAAGGGAAGCAACCGGCCATTGGGGGTCTTCCCAACATCTATATTGACTAGCCGTTGGGGACTAGGGAGATCACCAACGGCTAGCTAGGGGTTGTCAGGGCCATGATGGTTGTCCAACACACAAACATGGGCCCTAGTGACCCATCCTTTACATTTTAACAGTCTCCTCGGTTGACTCCTCCCCTTTTTCAGCTATATCATGATTTTTTTTTATCGTATATCTCTCAAAAACATCTTGAGACATATCTCAACTGCCTATTTATGTTTTCTCTCTCTCTCCGTCGTAATAGCCTTTAAAACTTGTTGAATTTTATTCTTTATAGTTTCAGACACCCGATGACGTCCGCTTGCATCTTTTTTGGTTCCCGTAAGATGGTGTTTCATGTCAGAAATACCTCCATGCTTAATCTCGTTAAAGAATATGTGCTTATTTACAAGCCTATTGCCTTCATATATTGGAATGCAATACTTCGGATTAGACCGTTTGGAAACCATGAAGTGAGCAGATGTAAACCACAAGTAAAAGTCTCTCTGAAGTTGGGAAATCTCAGAATCTATGAAAACCCTAAAATTTTTAAGTAAAAAAAATCAGGAAATGATTTAGGAATGAAAGGGAGTATATATGGATTTGACAAAAACAATACCATTTGTCACGGGTTTAATGAAAAAGTGTGATTTCTCCATGAAATTAAACGAATGGAAGATAAGAAAAAGGTTTACGAGCAAACAGGCAGTAAGAAAGGGCTTGGGAGTAGACAGAACACCCGAGAAAACCCACAAGTCTCGGGTTTATGTGGTAAGAGAAATCAATACCGACTATACGAAACAACACAATACAAACCCAATAAATGGGAGAAAACGATATACTTACCTGTACCATATTGTTCTAGCATACAATACATGATAAACTCATATCGTACATATGATTTTACAACATTGATGTGCACAACATAGGATACTTGTGTTCTAGTGGTAGATATTAGATACATGCCAACCAATTTCCTATACAAAGTATAATCATTTCATCACTCAGCATCTATGTCCTACAGTTGAACCTTGGTTTGCAGCTCATGTTCCTTATCTTCTGCCAACCTCCATGAACAACTAAAATCCAACCTTATGTTGTGGCAATAAGTAATGTCTTCTCGAGTCCGGTGCATCCAACTTCCAAATCTTCCATCTCAAATAATTTCCATATTGTTGCTTCACATCAACCACTACCTTACATCATCACCTATCAGAGTCATGTCCTCCACATGAAATAATAAAGTACATACACCTTATATAAAAGAAAAAAGAGGCATGGTCTGGTGATGATAATCCTGAGTAGAAAAAGGCTCTTCACTGTATTGCTAAACTTTCATATCATGCTTGAGGTACCTCTTTTATGCCATTTAATGCTCGTCGGCCTGCATATCCTACCCTTGTGTGTGTGCTATGAATGCTCAGATTGACAAAAAAAGTTGGAAATCCTGCTTTGGCACATGCATACAGACGAAAAAACATGTTTTCAGTTATAAGCTTTCTCCCTTGCTTTCTAGTTTCTGGAGCTTAGTTATTGCCAAATGCTCTCTCATCCTTTATATTCATTGTTTATCTTCTTGTTTTTGTTTGAGATAGATCTTATACTTTTACATGCATATCTGGTGATCTCCATGCTGCTTGTCAATCTGAAGGTTCTCATCCAATACCCAAAACGGGATTAAAGTTATTTGGGTCATCTTCCTAATGTTTATAGGTACTATAGAGAACTTGCTGCAACGTGCAGATGAGTTGGAGGATGGACGTGTGAAAGAGGTAGTTTATGAAGGAAAATGTCACTTATGCTCAAATTTGATTTGTACTATCATCTGCTTATGTGATGCTGACTTTTGCAAACTATTACCTTTGCAGGCCATTTTGAGCAATGCTGATCAAGCCTTGTTAAGCAAGAACTTGGTGAGCCTTGAACTTGACCTGCTAAGGCTTTCTATGCCACTTTTTTCTGCAAATGGATCTGATTTGGACTTTAACATTAGTCTCCTGCATCTGCAAGCACAATTTGACAACATGATTGTACCACCAAATCAAAAAGTTGTCACTAAATAGATGTGGCATTTATTAGAGCAGTTCCAAATTGCTTAATTTCAAGGATATTGAAGTTTTTGTAAGTCCAGAAAGAAATTAGTGCCAAACTAAGAGACAACCAGACTAAAAAGTTTCCTTGAATTTTTGTTTCCACGTACCAGTAGTTTGTGGGTAAAAGTGTTAATTTCTCCATAGATGCATCCTTGAAACATCATTTTATGTCCATAATGCCCTTGTCGAATAAATTTTGAATATTGTTAGAAACTTGCTTTTCGATATGAACATGCCATGATCCCAAAAGAGGATGATATCTAACCCTTATCCTACAACAACTGGAACAAAACAATTAAGCCTTTTCCCATATTAGATGGGGTTTGTGTTGAAGAATAATCATGATTTATATGTCGTAATCATGATTTAGTTTTGTATTTTGTTTACGATTGATTATCTATTGTCTAGTTCTGAATTAGATTTACTTATTAGGGGTATATATGTTTTTCAAGTTAGAATGTTGTTGCCCATTAGGTTAAGAGAAATAAACTAGATTAGAGAGAGTGCAGACGTTGGAAGAAAGGCCTCTAATGAAGATATAGCTTCAACGGATCAGCAAAATTTTTATGAATACATATCACCATAAAGTAACAATCTCAAAGCCTTAGAAAAGACTATAACCAAGTGCAATAAAGGCACACCAAAAGAGTAACGAACATAAAGCCTTAGAAAGGGCCATAGCCAAGTGCAATGAAGGCACACCGAAAGAGTAATGAACATAAAACCTTAGAAAGGGCTATAGCCAAGTGCAACGAAGGCACATCGAAAGATTAATGAACACAAAGTCTTAGAAAAGGCTATAGCCAAATGCAACGAAGGCACACCAAACGTATAACACATATAAAGCCTTAGAAAATGCTATAGTCAAGTGTAACGAAGGCACAAAAAATGAATAAAAATACTTTTGATTAGCCACTAAGGTCCTCATTGAGAGAATGTACATAGGGAGATTTATAGAAGAGAGGAGAATGACAAGGAGAAAAGGAGAGAGCTGGGAAAAGGGTCCAATCAACCCC
This sequence comes from Brasenia schreberi, assembly GCA_036023115.1. NCBI lineage: Eukaryota > Viridiplantae > Streptophyta > Magnoliopsida > Nymphaeales > Cabombaceae > Brasenia > Brasenia schreberi. The sequence goes on from JAYKKT010000082.1 coordinate 20,979,998, forward strand.
CAATGACTAGTAGCCGTTGTGGCTAGCCCTTGTGATCACACACCAGGATCGAATGACCCTGGTTCCATCTTTTAACAAGATCGATTGTTGCCTCCTTGTCTCCTTCAATCCCTTATGTTAGATTATATTTTCTTTTTTTTATCAACATGGTATCAGAGCTTATTAATGTGTTTTATGTTGTGGAAAGTTGGAAAAATTATTTCAAAAGATTTAGGGTTTAAGAAAAAGCCCTAATAAAAAAAAGATGAGAGAAGAAGGAAGATTCTCTATAATGAGGACAAAAATCAATAGTTTCAGTGACCTTACTGCCAAAAAATAAGACTGCACAGATCCCGAGAGAGTTGTATGCATCTTGCGGTAAATCTACACGAATCTCAAGGCAAATAAAAAAGTGGAAGGGAAAGGTGTCTTTATAGGTGAACCTAGTCATTACGTAGAGGATGTGGATAATGGAATCAAAATAGATTCAGTCTACTTTACTTTCATCAAGTTTGATGGGAATAATTATTCGGCTTGGTCTAGGGTTATGGTATTTGCCCTTATTGTTAGAGGAAAATGAGAGTTGGTTATGGTTGAAATACCTCAACCATAGTCATATGATCCGAGATACTTTAAATGGAGAAGAGACAATGTGGTTGTGGTTTCTTGGTTGATCAACTCCATGGTGCCAAGTTTGCGCAGCACTGTAATGTATTTCAATACTACACGTGAGATTTGGTTGACAGTAATTGAAGTGTATTCAAGAAAGATCAACATTGCAAAGAAATATAATATACAATCAAAGATCACAAAATGAAAACAAGGTTGTACATCAATCAATGAGTATTATGCATAGTTTAGAAGTCTTTGGGATGAGCTGCATTACCACAATGAGGTTTATTATTCACACTGCTTCAAAGCTGAAAATGCATAAATGAAAGAGAAAAGATATTTGATTTATTATGGGGGTGTCGAATGAATTTGAGAAAGTTAAAGGAAATATTGGGGGTGTCGAATGAATTTGAGAACGTTAAAGGAAATATTGTTGGCACAGAAACACTTTCTTCCTTGGGAGTGGTTTATTCTTTACTTATTAGAGAGGATGATAGGAAAATTTTAGAAAAGGAAGAAGTGCATACTGGAGAAAAAACAACATTTATCATTAGGGACAACAAGAAGATCATCACGGTAGAGGAGACGCCTCTTCGGGTGGTGGTCATGGTTGTGGGCGTGGATATTCATACCCAGATGACGAAGATAAATAAAAATGTTTACACTGTGACAAGTCAAGGCATACAAAGGAACAATGCTAGGAATTTATTAAAAAATCAACTAATTTTAAGAATAAAGCATACCAGGCGAGTACCTAAGATAAATGGAGGTAGATAATAATACACTTTCCTAGATACTTAAGAGATTAGAGGATATGGGTAAACCTAGGGATAACCAGGAATCTACCTCAGTTATAGGCCTCTTTAGTCTATGCATCCAGTTTTAATACTATGATCTCGATGGGTTTGTCTTCATCTTTCTCTTGGGTTATTGATTCAGGGGCCACTCACCATATGGTAGAAAATAAAAACATCTTTAGTTCATATCATAATATAAAAGAGGGCAGTAGTGTCAAACTTGTTTATGATTCACATGTATGCATCCTAGGAAAAGGGATCGTGAGCAAAACAATTGGCAATCCACAATCTATTTTGCATGTTCCAAAATTTCTTACTAACCTTCTTTCGGTATATACTATTACCAAGGAATTAAATTACTCATTTATATTTGATGAAAATGGTTGTGTTTTTAGGATCGAAGAACAGAGAGGATTCTTAGGCATGGTAGAGTCAAAGAGGGATTATATATGCTAGATGGAGTTGAGTGAGTAACTGCAAATAAATGAATTTTTGATGCAAGTATCAGGGAAATCAGATTGTGGCATCATTGACCTGGTCATCTTTCAGCTCCAAAATTAAATACTATGGTTTGAGGGTTAAGTCTAGATATGGTTGGTCAGTTTTTTGCTTGTGAAACTTATAAGAAAGCTAAGCATCATAGAGCTAGGTTTCCCAGTAGTGAGTCTAGGAAAACAAAACCATTTGAGCTTGTACACTAAGATGCATGGGGTCCAAGTTCTGTTTTATCATGCTACAAATATTTTGTCACTTTTGTTGATATTTTCCCACTACATTGTCCCCCGAATGTAGTGAAAAATTTTCAGAGAGGGTCTCCGCATTTTGATTATGGACGGATGCGGGGGGTAAGGAAGCTAGTCCTAGATAATAAGATTCATATTGGTTCTTGGAATATCGGAACATTATCGGGTAAGCTAATGGAAGTGGTAGATACTATGGTTCGGAGAAAGATTCATAGTTTACGTTTATAAGAGACAAAATGGGTTGGAAAAAAAGCAAAGGAGATAGAGGATACAGGTTTTAAATTATGGTACTCAGGTAAAGAAAATGCTCGAAACGGAGTTGGTATTATCATAAATAAAGATTTAAAGGAGAGTGTAGTAGACATACAACGATATGGTGATCGAATCATGACGTTGAAATTAGTGTTAGGAGTAGAGGTTTTGAATATAGTTTGTGCTTACGCACCCCAAGTAAGACTAGAAGATAGTATAAAGGCAGTTTTTTGGGAAGAGTTAGATAAGGTGTTTCAAAAGATTCCACAAAGGGAGATGATTTGTTTAGGAGGAGATTTAAATGGACATGTTGGTAAAGAGGCACTAGGATATCAAGGGATTCATGAAAACTTTGGTTTTGGGGATATAAACGAGGAAGGTAGGGAGATTTTAAATTTTGCTATGGCATTTGATCTCTTTATAGTCAATACAATCTTCAAAAAACGAGATCAACATTTAATTACTTATAAGAGTGGCTTATCACAAACACAAATTGATTACTTTATTTGTACAAAAAAAGATAGAGTGTGTTGTAAAGATTGCAAGGTAATTCCAGGAGAAAGCTTAACCACCCAACATCGATTTTGAGTTATGGATTTACAAATAAAAAAGTGGACAAAGAAGAAAAGAGTGCATCGAGCTATTCAGACTAAATGGTCGAACCTCAAAAGCGAGAAAAAAGATATATTTAAACAGAAAGTCCTTCAAGGAGATGTTTGGAATTATGTTGGCACACCCTGTGATATGTGGAACAATATGGCTATACATATTAAGAAAGTGGCGAAAGATGTGTTAGGGGTATCTAAGGGAGGTGTACAGGCACAAAAAGAAGCTTGGTGGTGGAGTGAAGTAGTACAAAATAAAATCAAGGTAAAGAGGGCATGTTACAAATTACATTATGCTAAGAAAACTAGTGAAACTTTAGAAGCTTATAAGAAAGCAAAGAAGGAAGCGAAAAAGGCCGTTAGTGAAGCAAAAGCTAAGATTTGGGAGGACTTATATAAAAAACTCAACTCAAAAGAGGGTGAAAGAGATATTTTTGATAGCTAGGGCTAGAGATAAGAAAACTAAAGATCTTAACTATGTTAGATGCATAAAAGACGAGGATGAAAAAATTCTAGTGGCAAATGATGATATAAGAAATAGATGAAAAAGCTATTTTTATAATCTTTTTAATGAAAATAAAGATGTTAGTATTAGTTTAGGAGATTTAGCTAAGTCAGAAAAGTATATAAACCACAATTTCTACCGATGTATTCAAAAGAATGAAGTCAAAGAGGCTCTTAAATTTATGAAGGGTGGTAAATCAGTAGGACCAGATAATATTCCTATAGAAGTTTGGAAAATATTAGGAGAAATAGGAATCACTTGGCTCACAAGACTATTTAATGAAATATGGAAAAACCAAAAGATCCCCGAGGAATGGAGAGCAAGTACACTTATACCCATATATAAGAACAAGGGAGACATTCAAAATTGTGCAAATGATTGAGGTATCAAGTTAACGAGTCATACTATGAAATTATGGGAAAGAATTATCGAATGTAGGTTAACACAAGTATCAAGTATAACAGAGAACCAATTTGGATTCATTCTAGACAGATCTACTATTGAGGCGATTTACCTTTTTAGACTTCTTATGGAACATTTTAGAGCAAAAAAGAAAGACCTTCACATGATATTTATTGATCTAGAAAAAGCTTATGATAGGATACCGAGGGAGGTTCTTTGGAGAGCTTTACAAAAAAGACGTATCCCATTGTCATATATTAACCTTATAAGAGACATGTATGATGGTGCAAAAACATGTGTGAGAACGACATACTTCTTTGAAGTTAATATTGGGTTACATCAAGGATAAACTTTAAGTTCATACTTATTTATAGTGGTGGTGGATGAGTTAACAAAACATATTCAAGATGAAGTACCTTGGTGTATGTTATTTGCAGATGACGTTGTATTAGTGGAGGAGTCTAAGGAAAAAGTTAATAGAAAATTGGAACTATGGAGAGAAACATTAGAAAGCAAAGGCCTCCGACTTAGTAGAACAAAGACAGAATATATGGAATGTAAGTTTGATCATTTGGTTGCTTCAGAGGACATAGAAATTAAAATTGGCACACATTGCATTCCGCAAAAGAAAAGTTTTAAATACTTAGGGTCAATTTTTCAGAGTGATAGAAGAATTGATGGAGATGTTACACACCAATGGAGAGGAGCATCAGGTATTCTTTGGGATAAGAAAATACCATTAAAATTAAAAGGTAAATATTATAGAGCAGCAATTAGGCCTGTCATGTTTTATGGTTCTGAGTGTTGGGCAGTTAATCATCAACATGTACAAAAGATGTCTGTGACAGAAATGAAGTTGTTGAGATGGATGAGTGGTCATACAAGAGAAGACTATATACATAATGAGGTTATTAGAAACAAATTAGGAGTGGCACCAATAGAGGATAAAATGAGAGAACATAGTTTAAGATAGTTTGGACATATAGAAAGAAGATCAAAAGAAGAACTCGTAAAAAGGTTACAAAAACTAAATTTGGAAAGTATTAAAAGAGGTAGAGGTAGAGGACGACCACAAAAGTGTTGGAAAGAAACAATAAAGAATTATCTAGCTTATTGGGAGTTAACTGCTAACATGGCACACGATAGGGATTTGTGGAAACAAAGAATCCATGTAGCCGACCCCGTCTAGTATGGGAAAAGGCTTAGTTGTTGTTGGTGGTGGTGATGATGATTGAACTAGATTGAATATGGTCTATTTAATGAAAAATAAGAGTGAAGTTTCAACAATATTCTCTTTGTTTCATTAATTAGTGATGAATTAATTCCAATGTTTAATCAAATGCGTCAAATCAAATAATGATAAAAAATTCAGTGGGAGTGCATCTTCAAAATTGTATTTGAAGAATCACGATATAGTTCATGAGACATCGTGTGCATCAGTATTAGCTGTATCGTACCAAATCATACGATATAGTGGGATCGCACGATATGATACGATAATCTGTACCATAAGATACAGGTTATTGTGCAGTATGATACGATACATATCACTTGTATTATACGATAAGAGCGATACGCGTAGGGACCCTTTTAAAAGGTCCTTCGTCAAACAGAAACCCCCAAAATTGCAAGTTTCTAAGGTCTCTTTACGGCTCCTCAAGCCTTCTTTTGGTTGTTCTCCCCCTCCTTAGTGCTCAAGGCTCCCAAAAAAATGCTCTATGGTGTCTGTGCAAGACTCTTAACTCGGATTGTGGTATATTTTGAGTGTTTTTCAAAAGAAAATTCTTTGTATTTATTGTTTCTTTGGTATTATTTGTGTTTTTCTTTTTTTAAATGACAAAATATGAAGTTATTAAGTGTGTGTATATGATTTTTGTTGCATTCATGAAGTGGGAGACACTCTATTTGAGTGTTATGTGAAGATTGGGAATTTATGAATTACTTTTGTTTTGAGGTTTTTGATTGAATTGAAGTGCTCAATTGAGATGGCAGAAAGGGGTGTTAGAGACTCCAAATCTCGATCTGATGATCCAACATGATAGTGAGGTACAACAGTTGAGGGTTCCAGATTAAATATCAGATGTTTTTTTTGTGAGAAGGCGGTGAGTGGCGAAATTTAACAATTGAAACACCACGTAGCAGGGATTAGGAAAGAAGTTACTCCTTGCATGGGCAGAGTTAGAAGTTTGTCATGCATACAAAACACACAGAAGATCAGTTTGATGTTCCTATTGCACTATGAGAAGGGAAGGGATCTTGCACTTATTTTATTTCTTTATACATTTTATACAAAATACTTAACAACTATAAGATGTTTGCCTTAATTCTGATTTGGTTCAGGTACAGAAAAATTACGAAGAGGCAAATGATCCTAGGCAGTGAAGAAAAGCTATGAAGACTGAGATTCTAGCCTTAGAGAAAAATAAGAAATGGGATATTGTGACACTATCTTAAAGCAAAAAACTGGTTGGTTTTAAGTGAGTGTACACCTTAAAATATAAGGCCGAGGAGAGCATTGAGATTTATAAAGCTTGTCTCATTGTCAAGGGTTTCAGTCAAGCATATAGGTTAGACTATAGTGAAACATTTGCACCGATTGCCAAATTGACAACTATAAAAATAATCGTTAGTATAACTGCAAATAAAGGGTGGAACCTTTGGCAACTAGATGTTAAGAGCATTTCTCCAACTGCAAATAAAGGGTGGAACCTTTGGCAACTAGATGTAAGAGCATTTCTCCAAGTGGATTTAAGTCACAAAATCTATATGCCATCATGGACAAGTAATGCCTATCTAGATAACACAGTGTGTAAGCCTCCAAGTATACCAGAAGTGTAAGCTATATATGGATTTAGTGATAGAGTTATTAGTCTTCAGTTTAGGAAGTGTAAGTGACTATACTTTGTTTATAAGGAGATGAAAATGGATGTGTTTTACTTGTATATATGGACGAAATTATTATTAATGATAAAAATGAAAATGAAATCAAGTTGCTAAAAGATCAATTGCTCTCTCTATTCGATATGAAGAATCTCGGACCTCCATTATTTTCTAGGGATTGAAGTCTTGAAGAATTCCAGTGGTATATTCTTAACTCAAAGAAAATATTCTTTAGATTTATTAAGAGATACACACATATGCTAGAGTGTAAACATGCAAGTGTACCTATGAATAGTAATTTAAAACTCCGTGCTCATAAGACTTTGTAAGAACTTGGTGAATACCAAAGACTAGTGGGATGACTCATATACTTAACCATTACACGTCATGATATTTCATATATTGTAAGTATGGTGAACTTATTTATGGATTGTCCTACAAAAAATCATATGAATGCAATACGAAACGTGAATCATAATCAACATAAGCATTATAGTCTCCCTCTTTCTCGTCTGCAATTGGATCCTCTAATCCAATAACTTTCACATATCATCTCAAATTTCTGCTTCTCCTTACATCGCCCTCCAGTTTTCATCCATGATAGTATTAGACGGAAATTTGCATTAATCAAATAGAAACAACTTATAATAAACAGCAAATTGGAGGTATTCCTCCAATCTGCACAAAATCCCAGATTTTGGCCCCCCAGGTGCAATCGTCCTCCTTTTCTTCATTATTTTGAATTAACCCTAATGACGTTTACTTATACCCTATCTAACTTGAATTCCTAAACTACCCTTAATTAGTACTAATTACTACTAAAGAGACATAACACTTAAATGACGTGAAATACATTAAAACGACTACATTAACATCTTTTAACACTCCTCCTCAAGTTGGGTGAAAGATGTTGATAACACCCAACTTGGATAATGTCTCATTTAATTGTCTGCTGGTGATAGCTTTAGTTAAGAAATCAATCCTCTGTTTGATAGATTGAACATACTCCAGCTTAATTCTTGATTAGATATCTTCTCTCTAATGAAGTAACAGTCAATTTCTATATGTTTGGTTCTTTCATTATAAACTGGATTGTTGCACTGTTGTCACAATATAGTGGTATAGAATGATTAGATGAAAATCTCAGTTCACTGATCAATGAAGATATCAATTTTTCTTCACACATAGCTTGTGTTATAGATCTGACAACCATTGTCTGTTTTTTACTCTTTCAAGATACAATATTACCACCGAGTAAAGTAACATAACTTATAGTTGATTTTCGGTCATCATGTGAAACAATCGAGTCTGCATCAGAATAAAGTTCAATGTGCAAGTTTGATGATTTTGAATAAAGTAAACTCATTCCTGAAGTTCATTTGAGGTATCAAAGAATTCTATACACTGCATCCATGTGATTCTTGGTAGGAGAATGCATATATCTGCTCACAATACAAACTGCATATGTGATATCTGGGCGAGTAATAGTCAAATATATGAGTTTGCCAACCAACTTCTGATATTTGTGAATGTCTTTGAACTCTTCACTATCACCACTGAACAATTTCTGATTTACTTCCATAGAAATATCAATAAGTTTACATTCGAGCATATGTGTTTCTTCAAGAAGATCCATTAAGTATTTTCGTTGAGTTAGGAAGATACCTTTGTTAGAATAAAGAACTTCTATGCCCAAAAAATAGTGAAGTAGACCCAAATCTTTAAGATCAAATAATTTGTAAAGATTCATTTTCAACTTGGATATTTCTTCAAGGTCATCTCCTATGATAATTATGTCATCAACATATAAACAATCAACATAAACAATAACAATGTATATTTTGGTTCCTTTCTTAAAAGAGATTGTATGATCATTGAGGTTAAAAAAGATTGTATGATCATTGAGGCTCTTGCTGTATCTCAGATTACAAACTCCCTTGCTGAATTTATCAAATCAAGCTCTTAGTGACTGCTTCAGCCCATATATTGCTTTATTGAGTTTACACTCTATTAGCAGACATTTTTATATTCATTCGTGGAGGTAGTTCTATATACACCTCTTCATTTAAATCTCCTTGTAAGAAAGCATTTTTAACATCTAGTTGTCATAGATTCCATCCCAAATTTGTTATCATACTGAGAAGTATTCTTATTGAAGTGAGTTTAGCCACAGGTACAAACGTTTCTGTATAATCAATCTCATATGACTGACTATATCTTTTAACAATCAATCTTGCTATATATCTCTCCACAGTTTCATCTGCCTTATATTTAATAGTAAATACCCATTTGTATCCTACAATATTCCTATCAGGAGTTAGTTGTGTGATGGTCCATGTATTGTTTTTCACCAATGTATTCAGTTCTTCTTTAATTGTAGCTTTTCATAAAGGGCACTTGATTGCTTCTTCAAACTTTGAAGGAATCTTATGTTTCTTAGCATTCATAACAAAGTTTTGATAATTCTGAGAGGTATTGGCATACGAGACATAATCAGAAACCAGATAACGTGCACATATACGCTTACCTTTGTGAATAGCAATAAGAATCTCAAGGTCATCTTCCACTTGCAATTGAGGATTTGATTTAGGGGAAATCTCTTTAGTACATGGTTATTCTTGAGACTAAACAATCTTCCTCAGTCCTTTCTTGTACATCAGAATTTCCTTTGATTGTTGTACCTTCTCTCTATAGTCAGTTGTTCTCTTTATAGTCAGTTGCATCATTATACTCCCCCTCACTAGGAACTAGTGGAAGGACGGAAGGTTGAGGTGTAGTTTATTCTTTTTTAGAAGAGTAATAAGGAGTAAATTCTAAGAAGGTGACATCCATGAAAACATATAGTTTTTTAAGCAGTGGGTCATAACATTTATAGCCTTTTTGAGAATTTGAATAGCCAAAAAAAATACACTTCACTAACTTTGAATCGAGTTTATCACGATTAGGTAGATGTATATATACAAAACAGGTACAATCAAAGATACGAGACACTAAATGGAAGGGTTTCGATTTCTTATCAAGACATTCAAGGACTTTCTCCCTAGATTTTATTACTCAGCATTCTATTGATTAGATGAACAACAATAAGGACAACTTCTCTCCAGTAGAATTTAGGAACATTATTTTCGATTAATACAGTTTCGGCTACCTCTAGAGTATGACGATTTTTTCTTTCAGCAAAGTCATTCTGTTGGGGTGTATAAGGACAGGTGGTTTGATGAATAATGCCCTGTGATCGTAAATACATTTTTAACTGATTGCCAATGTATTCTCTCCCATTATCTGACCGAAGAATTTTTATGGAAGCACTGAATTGAGTACAAATAAATTTATGCACAATGAGAAAAATAGAGGAAACTTCAGATTTTGTTTTTATTAAATAAACGATTGTAAGACGTGTATAATCATTAATAAATGAGACAAAATACTTGTGACCAAACAATGAGGTAATTGGACTGGGACCTCATATATCAAAATGAAGAAGTTCAAAAGGTTGAGATCGCCGAGAGTCACTTAGAGGATAAGAAGCTCTTTGGTGTTTTTCAAGCTGACAGACTTCACATTCAAACTGAGATTTATTGAACTTGATTCTAAGATAAGGTATAACATATGAAAGTTTCGACACAGGGAGATGACCAAGACAACAATGCCAAAGGCTAATATCTGCATCTTGAACTGCTGCTGAAACACTGAAAAAAGTTGAAGGATGATAGTAATCTTTTAGAATATATAATCCTTTGTCTAGTTTACCGTGTCCAAAGATTTTTTCTGTCTTCAAATCCTGAAATACACAGCCAATAGGATGAAATGTTACACAACAGTCCAAGACACGAGTTAAAGAGCTAACAGAAAGAAGATTTGCCGAAAAACTGTAAACATGATATACTGATTGTAAATCTGAGAAACATATAGGTACACTTCCCTATCAAATCGTATAAGAGTAAGAATCATTTGCCAACTTAATTGGTTCCTATTTTTGGAGAGTCCTGTATGTTGAAAAATACGATAACTCTCGTATCATATGATCTCTAGCACTTGAATCAATTATCCAAGTTTTTGAGTGAGAATGAGAGAAGTGGTTACCCTTCACGGTATGTGTAGCCTGTGCCATTGTAGCCTAAGACGAAGAAGATGGGGATTGTTCGGATAGTTTATGTTCTAGGCCCTCTATTCTTTTTATAATCTCTTAAATTCCATCAGTGCTTGAAGTGAATTTTTTGCAGAATGAATCGAGTGATTGCGATTTCTATAATAATTAGGTTTGACATGTAATTCCTTACAGTGTTCTCTAGTATGATGCAATTTTTCACAATGTGAACAAACAAGTTTTTTTTTCTCATCAGAATGAAATTACCACGTCCACGACCACGACTCTGGTGTCCACCTCAGCCACGAAAGTGAGAACTGTCTCCTCTTACATGAAGTGCCTGTTGATATGTACCAAGAACATTATCCTTCTTAAGATTCCTGCAATCTTCTTCTCTGATTAATAAAGAGTATAATTTGTCCAGGGAAGGAAACTCTTCTCTTTCTAAGATATTCAGTTTTACTAACTCAAATTCAAGGTTTACACCCCATAGTAAATCAAATACTTTCTTCTTTTCAATCTCAATATTTCTTTCATTGTAACAAGCATTAGATTTCTTCTTGATGCTTCCCACACACTAATCAAACCTTTTTTAAACAAAAAATGCAGATTTACAAGCCTTGTAGGCTTTGATACCATATTAGAAGAAAATCTACATTAATCAAACAAAAACAACTTACAATAAACAACAGATTGAAGGCATTCCTCCAATCTGCACAAAATCCCAGATTTCGGACCCCAGGTGCAACCGTCCTCCTTTTCTTCATTATTCTGAATTAACCCTAATAAGGTCTACTTATACCCTATCTAACTTGAATTCCTAAACTACCCCTATACATATGATATATCAGGTCAAGTGATTATGAGATAAATCAATTTTCCTACTAACCTTTAATACCTACCAATGTCTTTATACGGCTCTTCATCATAAAGATGCAATTTTTGGTTAGTCTCCAAAAGAATTTTACTCCTCTTGTAGTCTAGCATTTTTTGTATCCTTGAGCAAATCCATGATGTTACCCATAGAATTGACGGAAGAATTTTTCACTTCGTCTCAATTTTTCAGAGTGATGCAGATGTTACGTATAAAATTAATGCATGTTGATTAAAATAGAGAGAAACATTATATATTCTTTGTAAGAAGAAGATACCATTAAAGTTAAAAGATAAATATTATAGAGCAACAATTAGACCTGTTATGTTTTATTGTTATGAGTGTTTGACAGTTAATCATCAACATATACAAAAGATGTTTCTTGCAGAAATGAAGATTTTGAGATGGATGAGTGGTTATATAAGGAAAGACCATATACATAATGAGGTTATTAGAAATAAATTGGGAGTGGCACCAATAGAGGATTAAATGAGAGAATATCGTTTAATATGGTTTGGATATATAGAAAGAAGATCAAAAGAAGCGCCTGTAAGATGGTACGAAAAACTAGATTTTAAAAGTATTAAAGAGGTAGAGAACGACCACAAAAGTGTTGAAAAGAAACAATAAAGAATGATTTAGCTTATGTTGAGCTAACTACTAACATCACACATCATGGGGCTTTATGAAAACAAGAATCCATGTAGTTGACCCTGTCTAGTATGGGAAAAGACTTGGTTGTTGTTGTTGAGCAAATTCATGATATATTTTCTTTGAGTGAAGAAAATACTTTTATTTGAATAAAATACTATACCCCAAAAATAGTGCAACCGACTCAAATCCTTCAAATCAAAGAGTTGATGTAGTTTCACCTTAAGGTTGGTGATTTTTTAAAGGCAACTATGTATCATCAACATAAATAATCATAATAGATATTCATTTTCCTTTTTTTATGAATAAAGTATGATCACTCGTACTTCTATTATATCTTATGTTATTATACTCTCACTTAATCTTTAAAATCATGCTCTTAGGGATTATTTATGTGCATAGATTGCCTTCTTTAGTTTATATACCTTGCCCTTTAATTCGCTCTTATCAAACCCGATGGTAGTTCCATATAAATGTCTTAATTAATATTTACTTATAGAAATGCATTCTTTGACATAAGTTGTCACATGTCTCATCCTTTATGAGTAACCAAACTAACAATAACTCTTATGGGGTTAGTTTTGCAATTGGAGCAAAGGTTTCATTATTGTCTATGTCATATGATTGGTTGCTATGTTGTAATTAGTGTATCGGTTATAGGATACCGATTTGCGATAATCGTGTCATATCATACAATATGATATATTATATTGAATAATAAAAAACTGTAAAAAATCTAAGATATCCAAAAAATAGGAAAATTTTTAATTAAAAGACATAAGCTAACCAAGTGATAGAGAACACAATCATGATGCAATTAAAACATTAGCATGGCATGGTAACGATATTTTCACAATCAATAAACAATAATACCATGAGGCTACAAGAGTTAATAATATACCAACAAGCTTCTAAAAGTTTACAAAGTTAAGATTACAATTTATTACATAACACAAATATAAAATTATAAAGTACAATAATTCAATTTCATTCTTTCATTCTACAAAACGTGGATCATAATCAACAAATACATCATAAGCATTATAATCTGGGTTACTGCCATCTTCATCGCCACCATCATCTCCTTCCTCTTCCTCCAAAATTGGATCCTCTAATCCAATCTCTTCTTCTGCTTGTACTGCTCTCTAGTTTTCATCCTCTTAAATAATAAGAGACTCTTCTTATTTGACCCAATCATCAATAATATCAACATTTTCATAGGTAAGTGGATCACATGACACCTTCCTTCATTTCTTTGCATTTGTCTATAAAGAAAACAAAAAATTTAATACAATATGCTTAGAAGTTATAAAATATCATTACTTGAGTGATGAGTATAAGGAATAACAAACATACAACAACAACAACTAAGCCTTTTCCTGTACTAGACGAGGTCGTCTACATAGATTCTTTGATTCCACAGAGCCCTATCATATGTCATGTTAGCAGTTAACTCACAAAAAGCTAGATCATTCTTTGTTTTTTCTTTCCAACACTTTTGTGGTTGTCCTCTACCTCTTTTACAACAACAACAACAACTAAGTCTTTTCCCATACTAGACGAGGTCGGCTATATGGATTCTTTGTTTCCACGTATCCCTATCGTGTGCCATGTTAGCAGTTAACTCATAATAAGCCAGATCATTCTTTATTGTTTCTTTCCAACACTTTTGTGGTTGTCCTCTACCTCTTTTAATATTTTCCAATTTTAGTTTTTCATAACTTCTTAGAGGTTCTTTTCTTTTTATATGTTCAAACCATCTTAAACGATATTCTCTCATTTTATCCTCTATTGGTGTCACTCCTAATTTGTTTCTAATAACCTCATTATGTATATGATCTTTTCTTCTATGACCACTCATCCATCTCAACATCTTCATTTTTGTTCCAGACATCTTTTATACATGTTGATGATTAACTGCCCAACACTCATAACCATAAAACATGTTTGGCCTAATTGCTGCTCTATAATATTTACCTTTTAACTTTAATGGTATCTTCTTATCACAAAGAATACTTGATACTCCTCTCCATTTTAACCAACAACAACAAACAACAACAACTAAGCCTTTTTCCATACATGACGGGGTCAGCTACATGGATTCTTTGTTTTCACAGAGCTCTATCATGTCTCATGTTAGCAATTACCTCTCCATTTTAACCAACCAGCATCAATTCTATGTGTAACATCTCCATCAATTCTTCCATCACTCTGAAAAATTGACCCTAGGTATTTAAAACTTTCCTTTTGGGCGATGTAATGTGTGTCAATTTTAATTTCTATGTCCTCTAAATTAACCAAATGATCAAACTTACATTCCATATATTCTGTCTTTGTTCTAATAAGTTGGAGGCCTTTGCTTTCTAATGTTTCTCTCTATAGTTTTAATTTTCTATTAACTTTTTCCTTAGACTCCTCCACTAACACAATGTCATCTACAAATAACATACACCAAGGTACTTCATCTTGAATATGTTTTGTTAACTCATCAATCACCATTATAAATAAGTTTGAACTTAAAGTTGATCCTTGATGTAACCCAATATTAACTTCAAAGAAGTTTGTCATTCCTTTATGAGTCCTTACACATGTTTTTACACCATCGTACATATCTCTTATAAGGTTAATGTATGTCAATGTGATACCTCTTTTTTCTAAAGTTCTCTAAAGAACCTCACTCAGTACCCTATCTTTCTAGATCAATAAATATCATGTGAAGGTCTTTCTTTTTTGCTCTAAAATGTTCCATAAGATGTCTTAAAAGGTGAATTGCTTCAAAAGTAGATCTGCCGTGCATGAATCCAAATTGATTCTCTGTTGAACTTGAATTTGATACTTGTGTTAACCTACGTTCAATAATTTTTTTCCATAATTTCATAGTATGGCTCATTAACTTAGTACCTCGATAATTCACACAATTCTGAATGTCTCCCTTGTTCTTATATATGGGTATAAGTGTATTCGCTCTGCATTCCTCGTGCATCTTTTGGTTTATCCATATTTCATTAAATAGTCTTGTGAGTCAAGTGATTCCTATTTCTCCTAGTATTTTCCTAACTTCTATAGGAATATTGTATGGTCCTACTGATTTACAACCCTTTTCCTTCATATGTTTAAGAGCCTCTTTGGCTTCATTCTTTTGAATACATCAAAAGAAATTATGGTTTATATACTTTTCTGATTTGGCTAACTCTCCTAAGCTAATAATAACATCTTTATTTTCATTAAAAAGCTTATAAAAATAGTTTTCCCATATATTTCTTATATCAACATTTGCCAATAGAATTTTTTTCAACCTTGTTTTGATGCACTTATCTCTAGCCCTAACTATCCTAAAAATATCTCTTTCACCCTCTTTTGAGTTGAGTTTTTTTATATGGTTCCTCTCAAATTTTAACTTTTGCTTCACTCACGGCCTTTTTCGCTTCCTTCTTGCTTTCTTATAAGTCTAAAGTTTCATAAGTTTTCTTAGCATAATGTAATTTATAACATACCCTCTTTCTCTTGATTTTATTTTACACTTCACTCCACCACCAAGCTTCTTTTTGTGCCGGTACACCTCCCTTAGATACACCTAACATATCTTTCGCCACTTTCCTAATATGTATAATCATATTGTTCCATATATCATAGGGTGTGCCAACATAATTCCAAACATCTCCTTGAAGGACTTTATGTTTACATATATCTTCTTTCTCGCTTTTGAGGCTCCACCATTTTGTCTAAATAGCTTGATGCACTCTTTTCTTTTTTGTCTATTTTTTTATTTATAAATCCATAACTAAAAGTCGATGTTGGGTGGTTAAGCATTCTTCTGAAATTATCTTGCAATCTTTATAATATGCTTTATCTTTTTTTTTTTAAAATAAAGTAATCAATTTGTGGTTGTGATAAGCCACTCTTATAAGTAATTAAATGTTCATCTCAGTTTTTTGAAGATTGTATTGTCTATAAAGAGATCAAATGCCATAGCAAAATTTAAAATCTCCCTACCTTCCTCATTTATATCCCCAAAATCAAAGTTTTCATGAATACCTTGATATCCTAATGCCTCTTTACCGACATGTCCATTTAAGTCTCCTCCTAAACAAATCATCTCCCTTTGTGGAATCTTTTCAATCACCTTTTCTAACTATTCCCAAAATGTTGTCTTTATACTATCTTCTAGTCCTACTTATGGTGCGTAAGCACAAACTATATTCAAAACCTCTGCTCCTAAAACTAATTTCAACGTCATGATTCGGTTACCGTATCGTTGTATGTCTACTACACCATCCTTTAAATCTTTATTTATGATAATACCAACTCAGTTTCGAGCCTTTTCTTTACCTAAGTACCATAATTTAAAACTTGTATCCTCTATCTCCTTTGCTTTTTCTCCAACCCATTTTGTCTCTTGTAAACATAGAATATGAATCTTTCTCCGAATCATAGTATCTAGTATCTACCACCTCCATTAACTTATCGAATAATATTCCGATATTCGAAGAACCAATACGAATCTTATTATCTAGGACTAGCTTCCTTACCCCTGCATCCGTCTATATTTAAAATATGGAGACTCTCTTTGAAAATTATTCACTACATTCGAGCAGGAATGTAGCAGGACTAACTTCTTTTCCTACACCCGTCTATGATGTGGGAACCCTCTCTGCAATTGAGTCACTACATTTGAGCGAAAATGTATGTCACAACCATCTTAAACGATATTCTCTCATTTTATCCTCTATTGGTGTCACTCTTAATTTGTTTCTAATAACCTCATTATGTATACGGTCTTTTCTTTTATGACTACTCATCTATCTCAACATCTTAATTTATGTCACAGACATCTTTCATACATGTTGATGATTAACTGCCCAACACTCAGAACAATAAAACATGGCAGGCCTAATCGCTGCTCTATAATATTTACCTTTTTAACTTAAATGGTATCTTCTTGTCACAAAGAATACTTGATGCTCCTCTCCATTTTAACCAACCAACATTAATTTTATGTTTGATAATTCTTTCCCAATTGGTTCTCTGTTGTACTTGATACTTGTCTTAACCTATGTTTGATAATTCTTTCCCAATTGGTTCTCTGTTGTACTTGATACTTGTCTTAACCTATGTTTGATAATTCTTTCCCATAATTTCATAGTATGACTCATTAACTTTATACCTCGATAATTCGCACAATTTTATTAACTTTATACCTCGATAATTCGCACAATTTTATTTATCATTACTTTAACTTCATATTGTATGCAATATATACCAAATAACGAAGACAATCATGCTCCAATCTCTTTCTCTTTTGTGTGAATGCGTTAAAAAAACTCCAATTTGTCTCACGAACTATATGTTTAGCTTAATATGTGTTGAAAAAACCTCAATAAATTTGGTGCATATACTCCAAATTAAGCCCACCATTCATCTAAAATAAAACAAAATAAACAAGTCTTAAGAAGCAACACAAGTCATAAGAACGAAGAAGTATGGATAATTTATCAAAAAATCAAATCATACCTCATCGCATCTAGGAGCGAAATTGTTGCAATTGGCCTTCCAAAATCTCCAACGCTATCTATATACTTAGATAACTCTAAATGGATGCCTAATAGATGAATCTCGTACAAGATCAATTGCATTCAATATCCCCTTCTTAACTCCATCTTCTACATATTTAAGAGAAAATCTAATAGAGCGATTAAGAAAATATACATGCAAATAATGATGCATTTGTTGGTTCCAACATGTATAAATTATCTTTCAAACTTTCTTTAAAGTGACCACTTGCGGTCTGGGTTTACTTATATTTCCAATTTGGCCTTATCCATAATCATATATATCAGGCATACCATACCTATGTTCATTATCTACCATTCTCATTACCTTCACTAACGGCACATTCATCCTCATTAAAGTGTTGTATTTCTCTCAAAAGTTAGAATTAAAAATAAGGTTCACTAAAGTAATCTCCTCTCTCTTTCTCGACCAACTTATAGATGCAAACATCTTTTTCAATGTATCTTTTTTGTATGACAAGACTTCGAACAATAGTAATATTTGTAGCAAATCTTATCAACGAAGGCCTAATCAACTCTCTTCCACAAGTGTGGATTCTCATCAAATGCAATAAAGATGAGTTATTATAAATAAACTTTGTGGCATGCATTAATTGTCTCCTTAATTTCATCTATTGCACTTAAATCCTCCAGCATTGAGCGGTGAACCCTTCCATGAAGGGAGGGCCAAACCATGAATACACCTTTCTGGTTCCCTTCGTGAATTAGATTCTCACGGAAATCCCGATCCATTTTCATGCAAAATAGGTTTCCAAAGGTTGCCTTATTCACAAAAGCTCTCCAAACTGCCAATGGTTTTCTTAGTTCTGTTTTTTGCCTTAATGATTAACGATACGTCAAGGATGGGCTTAACATTTTTTCCTTTTCTAATTTTCCAGGCGACTTTACGCTCTGATCTTCCTCATTATATTGTACCTTTTGATGTGAAAAGCTTCAATTTGATGAAACCTGAGGTTAGCGTTTTACACATCCACATGTTAAGTGTTACATTCTTGTCTGCACTTTGCTTTATTTGTTTATTTTTTATCTCCTCTTTTGTTACCCCATTTGGTTGGTTCTTTTTGTTTCTCGAAATCGCACAGGATGGTGGAGAGAAGTTCATTAACCTGCTAAGAGCGATCAGTGCATATGCAGAGGGTTCATCAGCTGAAAACATCATCAGAAGAGCACGGGTGTTATGGAGTAAAATATAAGCAAAATCTTCATGTTCAGCCTTCCATGTCGTAGCCTTGTAGATATTCGCAGGGAAGCTTCCTCGTTGAAAAGAACTGCAGCAATCTGCGCAATCAAGTTCGTCGCAGATAGTCCACACTACCATTTTGGGGCCTAGGTTATTTGGCACTTTCCTTCTCAGATTGCCAATGGTGTGGCCTGTACGAAAATTGCCATTGAATTACTCGTAATTTATATATGAATGGGGGTTGCCCATTTTCCCATTTTTTCTCATAAGAATTGATTTGTCCAAACGACTGTGTGTGTGTATGCCGCTTGGACTAGAGCCAGCACCTTGATAGGGCTCTGGTTATCAAATCCACCTTGAAAACCTGAGGTCAATGTCACTGGTGAAGATGGCAATGGTTGTCCGCTTAGAAAGCCATTGGGCAACTTGCATGGGTGTGTGCAGGAAGGAAACATGCTACAAAAGAAGCAACTTCCTCATATTTATCATCATTGTAAAAACCCCAGGCCGCGCCAGAGTTTCTCAATGCTCTCCTTAGGAGTCCATTGCGCAAGGCCCCAAGCTATTGTCTGAATGCTCCCCACAGCCATGCCATGGCATTTACTACCCATAGACCTGGGAGAGATATAACCAAGAAAATAGAAAATTGCTTCTTGGATAACCTAATTGACATAAAAGTGCATGCTAACATATACCAGTAAAATAAGAGTATATAGAGAGAGAAATGGGAGAAGCTATACCGATCTCATAACAAACTCTATTAGATGATTTGCGATTGTAGTTCGTATGATTGCACGAATCGTAGTTCGTATGATCGCACGACTGATACAAATCAAGTTTCCCTTCAACATCAATACAAGTACTTTTATCATCACCAACCATTTGAGGATTGTATGAACGGTGATGATGATCAAATAATGTCTAGGTGTTAGCAATTTCAAATATAGGATTGAAACGTGTAAATCCCTTTTACTAACACTCATTTTTATTCTTTTTTCAAAATACCTTTCATCATTTTCTGAAAATTATGAAAATATCATTCTTGTTGAACCGGCTTATAGGTCTCATTTTCTTCCACTTTTTTTGCTATACTTTTTTTTTGCTTCATTTTAGCTATGTATTAGGAGATTTATAGCTATTTTTAAAAAAAATGAATTGAAGTTCGTTAAAACGTTGAATTTGGGAAGAATCGATATGAGAAAAGATAGAAAGAAGGGACTTTTGATTTATTGAGTCGATCCAAAGTTGGATTCGTTGAGTTATCGAGTTGTGGCCCATTCGTTCTCATCATTTTTTGATGTTATTGGGCACCGAAGAAACCCGATGTTGCGCGAAATAGAGATGTGGCCCAAGCGCATCTCCCATTTGAGGTCTCTCACTTTGAGTGAGATGTTATTGACCTCATAAATAAACTTTTGTTCTATAAATATATGGTTCATAGGACATGAGTAAGAGACTCTAACGTCACTATTTCATGTAGGAGACGCAACATGGTATCGTATAAAGGGTGCTTCATAGACAACAATAAGGAGAAGAGGAAGTTGATCCTTCATGTTACAATGAGGATACATCAACCTCACATACTGAAATGAATATTGCAGATAGTAAGGATGAGAGATGCTTTGATATGTCGCAATTACTCTTGAGCTTTTAAGGTCACATTGTATATAAGATCTACGATGAATAGATACTTTAAAACTTTAATATAAATTTATATAATACTCTATATATAGGTATTGATATCAATACTCTCTATTCTAATGTATTATGTTAATATATATTTATAATAAATACGAAAAGTGAAAGCAGTTCGTACATGTTACATTATGGGTAGAGTTTGTCATATGAAAAGAACAGATGTTAGGTCTGAAAATTGATTTGAGCTTTCAAATCGCAGTGGGTTGATTTGGCATGGAAATTTACTATACGAGATAATAGATCATGCATTACTTATTACTTTTATCGAGCATTCACAATCAAACACAAACAACTTTCATATATCATGTGGTGATATGACTATCATACTTTACAATATTCATGAGATACTTCATCTTCCAATGGTGGGCTAACTTGTTGCCTTAATAGAGTAGATGATGCTTAGAAACAGGGAAGGAATTTTAGGCGATACGTTAATAATGTGAACAATGAAGTCATATGTAAGATTAAGTCTGGGGCTTTTAAGTTTAAAATGCTCCGAACTAATTTTTCAAGGAGGAGAGTGAGTAATGAAAATAATAACTAATGTAATTTGTTTTATCAATTAGGGTGCACGTTATATCAGGATAAGTGTAGAGATAGTGTTGATAATGCTTGTAAATCTTTTGACACGATTGTAAGAGGGTTGACAGTTACGCGTGGGGTACAACTATATTAGTATAATTGTATGGACAATTAGAAAAAGCATCTTCAATAGAAGCAAGTTATATGTTTTATATAGTTATGAATTTATGAATACTTCCTAGCTTTCAAAGTTATTATGCGACTAAAATGCCAGGATGGAGAACAACAAGTAGGTCGATGGATGGGTAGTGTATGTCATAGGCAATCTCCTATTTATCGGATAACTCAATATCGTAAATAATTGGATTTGATGATGGTATATATTTATATGTTATATATTCTTACATGCTATTTTATGTAATAGAGATTTATTGACAACCATGTAGTTCTTCAATATACATAGATTCTAATGCATTCAAGTTATCGTGATATCTATTTTGTGTAGATACTATGTCAGTTTGGCTCATGTCAGGACCTCCTAGTAGCAATAATAAGACTATTTCAAAGAGACTTTTGAAGTCACATGCATATAAGGTACACTATGAGCCATGGAATGTGCCTAAGAAGCTTAATGGTCATATTGTTTTGAGCTTCAATATTTTAGGATCTTAGTATTGTACCCATAAGAGTATGATTAGGTATAGATAGATTGGTATATTCAAAATATGTATTGATTTATTTTGTAAGATTCTAACAATCAGGTACATCTTTACTTGACCTGCTCCAGTTAAGCAACATCATCATTCTACGTACAGGTAAATGAATTATTTTATTTGTAATAGAGTTTTCTTTTTTTGTTTTTTCTATACTAATATTCCTCCACTTAATTTCTTATATTAGCATATGAGTGTGATACGTGAGATACTTGCAACAACTTCATTACATTTAAAACTTTTGTAATGATCGTAGGTTGGTGATCCTATGTTGTTGGACCTTATAATGACGTATAAGCAATGCAACAAACGAATCTAGTGGTCGACACTTGATAATGACGATGGCAACTATTAGTGATATTTTTTGTTTGGGCTATATGTAGAACGTCATTTTGTAAATTTGAAACATTGTATATGTAAATGACAATTGTAATGAAAGACATTTGTGTTTTCTGTTATATACATTATTGCAATGAAATGTTAGTAGTATCAATACTATTGTTCTCTACAAAAATCTATGCATATATGTGATACGTACGTGCCACCTCATTCAAACACTCTATGTGAACTTCATATCACCACTCTTCTTCTTTTCTTATAAGTACACCAATGATGTTGTACCTATAATTTTTATCTCCAATAACATTTACCCAAACATTTACAAAGATACTCATAAATCATGATATTGTCATCTTATAAGTCGGCTCGAAGTCAAGTTGTATGCAAATGTTTTTCTCAACAATACAAACTAGATCACAACTCCTTGAAAAGGATATACCTAACCTAGGAGAGGCATCAAGTCCTCGATCACGTATACACTCACACCTTCCTCTGCACGATGCAGCTCGACCTCCATGCTCCCATGCCGATAAGTGTTGCCTAATAGATTGGTTAGACGGTATCCCTTTTGGTGACAAATTGGTGGTTCTTGTAGGGTAGTATACTCATAACTCAATTGTTCATCCAATATCTTAACAAATTTCTCACATTATAGATGATTCTATAACTTTTGTCAAATGGTCTCTATAGGTGTCCCTACATCCTCTCCTATTTGAACGACAGTAAATGTAATATCCTCCTTAATATCTAGCTTCTTTAAAATAGATCTATAGTTGACAATTATATCGAATAGTCACATTTAAACAGAAGGTTGAGCTCGTGGGTAATGTGAACGTCGCAAGCTACAACGATATATTCATATATTAGATACCACCATCTTCACACAATTGTACTCTTTTATAATAAGATGAAGAGTATGTCGTGATACTCTTCTCTAAAGGTTCACAACATGCTCTTCTCTCAAGTCAACGTAATGCATGGTTAGAATTCTTGATTCCTCAAATGACTTTTTCAATTTTATAATCTATAATTTTATCAAATAATGTAATTGTTTCCAAATTGTGTCAAATTGGTTAATTGAGGTACCAATGAATCCTTTAAACCTTCCATGATTACTTTCAATCTTGAGAAATATAAATATACAATAATTATACATTTGAAGAATAATAGGTAATATAAATGCATTGAAAATTAAATTCATGTATCTATTATTCGTATGATTATCATAATGAATGACCCTATTTGTCCCGCTGAGACAATTCTCTCCTTGTATAGGTTCAACTATTATTTTTTAACGTATGAGAGTAAAGTGAGAAATTTTCTTCTCTTTAATTTCATTACCTCTACTATATATTGATAATTGATCTCATCTAATTAGTAAATGACCTTCATCCAACTTACAACAAACGCACTCATTGTATCTTTATTCCTTTAGACTTTACAAAAAAAGCTTTAATGTTTTGGCCAGATGTCGATTACACAATAATTGTTGTGTATTTGTAAAAAAAAATAAATGACATTCACCAAAGTTATGTCACTATAAGTGTAAGTACATAACTCTGTTATATATATATATATATATATATATATATATATATATAATATTAAAAATATATAAACATTAATGAAGATAGTAAAGGATAGACATTACTACACAATAGGAGGATACTTATATGTTTATCTTATATGTGCTTTTAAATTTCAACACTTTTTAAAATGTATGAAGTAGGTGTATGAAACGAGGATGTACAAATACAATGTCACTAACATTATCTAAGAGACTTTATGATACCATGTATGATAATGGTTAATGTATAGATCGTGTATTAGTTGTTGATTTCGAGAACCACAATCTTTCTTTTTGATTTTCATCCTTCCATTATAAATATGTTTTGCAGTAATTACATTTTTTACGTTCACCCACTTCAAATACGTCAAAATATGTTTTGGTTTGCAATAACTTTGTGTGATGTATTTTGTTATATTGTACTAATAACTACTCAATCTTCTCGCAAAAGTATGTCCTTCAAGATACAATCCTAAAAGGTGGTTATTTGTCACATTCACTGCATACAACTTCCAATTTCATCTACTTCACCCTCTCCACTTAATAAGGGACAACCAACCTTCTTAGTACCCATTCACCTTATACTTTCAACATCAACATCACGATTTTGCCAATACTTGTCACTCTTTTTGCATGCAAGTCATTCATTGCTTATTATGCCTTTGTTCTTCGAACCACTAATAATCGTAACAATATTATACTTTCTCCCCACTACTCTTACATAGTCAATTAGTTTAGTACGACTCCTAAACATATCATTGGTTGCAAACACAAGAGAAAATTGTGGTCCATCACCCTCATAATTAACAAATTCATCGTCTACCTTTTCTACCAACTAGTTAACAAATATGTCGTCCGTTGTACTAAAATCACTGTCACAATCTTTATTTATTATAGGATACGTACGTTGATATATCAACGTCTTCTCTAAATCGCTTCTATCATAATTCTTTCATTCAAGTTATTTGTTATTCTGCTATAAAAACATGGATATCAAATATCATGACAAAAACTATTTGGTTAAAGGAGACGTGGGCTATGGAGCCCATTTTCAAGGGAGACATGGTTTCGTCATGTCTCAACATGAAGAGGGATGTGTTTTCCTCCAATGTTCTTGTTACCCCTCTTATTTCACCCAAAATTGAAAATCATCTTCAAATGTTTAAAAAATTGAAAGATTTCAAGCATAGCAACAAAAATTCAATGATCTTAATCAAAACCAACCTTTCAAATTTAAGAAAAATCAAGAAAATGGACATATTGGTTTGGAAGCTAGATTTTGAATGTGCCCAATGAAAATACAATGATCAAATCCAAGGCGTTGATGCATAGGTTCATACAAATTTGATCGTCTGTGACTGGACTCAGCTTGTGATAAAGGCGAGGAATTTAAGCCTGACTTTCTTTTTTAGGCAAATGATTATGTAACACAAAATAGAGCACAATAGGAACTAAGAATCCTTGTAATAGGCCACTTTGATAAAGGCGAAGAATTTAAGCCTGACTTTCTTTTTTAGGCAAATGATTATGTAACACAAAATAGAGCACAATAGGGACTAAGAATCCTTGTAATAGGCCACTTCTAGTGTGTGGTTAGGTAGCTCCCCCACTAGGGTAAAATTCATTGCTGGTCCTATTGCCGATTTTCTAAAGTCTTTAATGTTAAATGCATTTAAATCATCTTCAACACTTCTTCGCATAAATGTTTTCAGTTTTTGTAATTTCATCATGTTATGTGGTTGTTTGTATGTTCATAAGAGAATATATATATATAATATAGATAGAGAGAGAGAGAGAGAGAGAGAGAGATGAGGGGGCAGTTGGACGCTTCGAGTTGGATGTTAGTGATTAGTGATTAGTGATTCAATTGTTTCATACCACTAGCCATAAAGTAGGCATCCACATAAGGATGTTCATATGAAGAAGCCCTCTCATAAACGGAAACTATATTAGTATAATAAAAATTAAAAGTATCTACAATCTCAATTTCATCAACTTCAATCTCAGCGAGTACATCAGAGCATATATTAGACAATAACTGAAACCCTAACCTCTATTCTCTCTTCCTGCCTCGTTCAAGGCAACAAAGCCTCCACCCTTCATCATCTCCTTGAACTCATTGTAATTCACCATCCGATCCCCATCAGCATCCACCTTCCTTATCATCTTCCTGCAATCCTCCGCCATCCTCCCCTGCTTCAACCCCGACAAGACCGATTGCAACTCTTCGGCGGTTATGAACCCGTCTCCATTCTTATCGAAAACATCAAATGCCTCTCTCATGTCCTCCTCCTCGTCCTTTTCCTTCGTAATGGTCTGATAAAGCACCCCGAGCTCCTCGATATCTATGCAGCCATCTCCATTGACATCAATAATGTTAATCATTGCAACTAAATCTTTCTCGTAAATGAAAATGCCTATATTCTCAAGCGAATCACTCAGTTCACACATAGTGATCCGCCCATCCTTGTTCCTGTCGAACATCTCGAAAACCCGTCGGAGCTCCGTCAAAGCCACTGCCTGTGACGGACGCTCTTCCAGTGTGGTGGGATGAGGGAGAGGCTGGGGCCCGAAGGGGAACCAAGAGGGGATATTCTTCTTCCATGAGAAACGACTCAGAAAGGAATAAAGAAGGTGGTAAATAATAAAGAACCCATGAAAGATGAATACCATTTTGCATGAAATTCAGCAATGCGAGACGTAGTTGAGGTGACAAACCAACGCAACTTGCAGAGAAGCACAAACTTTCGAGACGTGGAGAAGAAGAAGAAAGAAGCCAATCAGGAAGAACGCTCCGTTTCGTGTTGAGCAGTTACCAGGCAAGGCTTTTACAGAAATTAATCGACGCGCAGAAGATAAAGAGAGGACGCGGTTCGCCAGTGGCACAAATCGAACGGATAGTTTTCTTAACTCAATCATTGCCGTTAGCTGGGGAGAGATGGACGAGTAGAAAGCATCCTTGTTAGTCTCGTGGAAATTACAAGGTATTCCGGTGGAAAGAGAGGAAGACCGTTTGTGACCGTTGTGGGGTCTCGTATGAAAAGTTGGTATGGGATTACTTGAGAGGGATCCAAGGAGACTCTTGTGGGTCTGTGCTTATCTTTCACTGGAATTTGTGTCGAATAGGGAAACCAAACCGTATGAAAAGTTCGTATGAAAAGTTGGTTTGGTTTTGGTTGGGACCAAACCAAACCGTTAGAACCGAAGGCTTTAGCTCCTCTTATCGGTACTTCTTACATGCATATCTTCATCATGATGGGAAGACATTCCTTTTTCAGATCATAGAAGCACATAGCAATCATGATGCCACAATGTGTTATACATTAATGCACCCCCCTTAGACCGCGTCCACATGATGTTAATGTGTAGCTTCATCTACTACTTGTGGCAGGCAGAAATTTGTAAGGCTTTTAATCTAGTATCAAATAAAGCAACGTTGGTAGGAAGAGAAGCAGTATAAAAACGGAGAGAGGCTTAGACCTTTTGGTTAAGATCAGGTTCTTATTAGTTGAATATTTGTTAGTTGTGATTGATCACGTGATATTAAATTTTTTTGGAGGATAACGCCACAGAACCAGAACCGATGGTTCCAATTTGGTTCGATTCTCAAAATACCAAAAACTGCAACGGTTTGGTTCGAGCTTGAGAATAGAGCCGAACTAAACCGTGAACACTCCAATCTAACTTGTTTCACAGAATATCGAAAGAGGTGGGTTTTGACAATTTTGTAGTAGACGAATGGTTGAAAAAGAAGAAAACAAAAGAAAATTACAGACTTCATTTATTTGGTAGATGGTTGCAGTCTTGCGTCGAGGAAGAAGCGATAGGTGATTGCTGATATCACCAAGTTAGGATAAGAGTAGTAACTCGTTACCTCCATACTACCAACAATGGACCATAAGAGTCTCGAAGAGGAGGAACAATGCAAAGATACATGTGCGAATTGAGAATTACACACACGCACTCGCTGCGCCATAGAGCAAATACAAGTCAATCATTCAAGAGTTTTTACACGTTAAAGTCACATATTCTGTCTTTTCATGGAAATTAGTGGGCATGTTTCTCTTTGTTCATGGAAATTAGTAGGTGAGAATAAAATAGCTAGATTTCGAGTTGGACTGTGCAAAAAATGAGTTTGTTGAGAACTAGAATATTCTAATTATTTTTTTGTTGTTGTTTACAACGGGAGGCCGAAGCCTAAAACAAACACACCTATGCACTCTAAGTATTCTTCTTTCTTCCCAAATGATTAGAATTGATTGCAAGGTAAGAGATCCTAAGTACTTCTTACTTTCAAAGAAGGTTTACTCTAAATATACTTGCAAGATGCACCCAGAGCGTTTGCTCAACGGCAGAGCGCCTTGGCATTGAAGCTGTTGGTGGGGAATTCGACTCCCAGGGTGTGTTAGGCTTCGGCCTACTCTTATAACCAAAAAAAAAATACTTACAAGATTTGGTACAGCAATCCTCAATCGTGGAAAAAATGTTGAAGATTAACAAAAGTATCAGGGCAACAAACTCTAATCGACACCATTAGCTGCAATAACACCAAATAATTACCAAATTAGTTTTAATAATTACTGATCAACTGGTAAGGATTTTCTTAGCTTTCCAAAGGCACCTTTTTTGTATAATCTAGATAAATAACTACCAGGTTATGAGCAAATTACAAAAAAGTACATAAACAATTTTTATATTGCTTTTATAATTTTCTTCGTTAACTATACCACTGGTATCTGGAAGTCCAGAGGACTGCGACTAATTCAGTTCGAACCAGGCCATCTCACTATGTGGATAACATCTCCCAGCACTGGTTTTCTGGAGACGTTCCTTAAGGGGAGAGGTCTTCAATTTCAGTCTTGTGAATGGAGAAAATCCATGTTTGCTTCTTCTATCTGGTGCCCTAAAACCCTCTCTCTCCCATACATACATACATATATATATATATATATATATATATATATATATATATATATATATATATATATATATATATGAGTGTGTGTGTGCGCATGCTTGTGTGAAAAGTAATAAAAGTTACACACCAAATCACTGTACAAATCTACTTTAACATTTATACCGTTGATTGTCTCGATGAACAATAGAGAGGTGAATGGTGTATTAAATGCAAAATACAAAAGTTGGTACCTTTTTCTTTTTGAATTAAGATCTTCATCATTAACCATGTCGATCAAATGGTATAAATGTTTAAGTAGATTTGCAATAGTTGTGCATTTATCACTTTTTAATATGTATAGAGAGAGACTGGTATATGCTAGCATTCTAGTATATCCAAACAAATCTCAATCATCCATATTTGGTGAATGATTGAAATTTGAAATTTCAAACGCAAAAGAGCTCATGTAATAAAGTACACATGTATCTCAACTATTCATCACCAAAGATGGATGGTTTGAGATTTATTTGGATTTGCTAGCATTTAAGGTTGTTAGTATATACCAGTCTCTCTCTTTATTTATATATATACGTGTGAGAGAGAGAGAGAGAAGTTTCCCATGCTTCTCTCTCTCTGGACAACAGATAGCCCAAATAGATATCCGTGTCCATGTCTTGAAATTGCTTTATTTATAGAGACAAATGGTGCTCATATCAACTGTCGCTCTTCTATCTTATGTGTGTACTTTCTTGTGGGTTTCTTCCTTTTAAAGCATGGGGAGAAAAGTCTTACTCGTTTCGTGATTTGTCTCGTCATGGCTTCATTCTCTCTTTTTGGTAGTGGGGAGTGGATCTTTTTTATCTTTGGAATCTCTAATGGGGTTTTTATCTTTTGATTTGCTTTTGGGAATTGATTCAATTCCTTTCTGACCTGCCTGGGTTTGAAGCAAACGCACTGTCCCAAGACCATTAAGAAAGAAGGAATACAATGTCTCCAGGCAATTTCTGCTATTGCGTGACTGAAGGTTTGAGCCTCCAATTACTCGTCCCTGAGTCCTGAATTCATATGATTTTCGTAGGCACATGGTTGCACATCTTTTCTCCCCTCTTGCCTTTGCCTTTTCTTCCTTTTGTGTTTAGAGAGAGAGAGAGAGAGAGAGAGAGAGAGAGAGAGCATCACCTTGTGCATAACCAATACATAGAATCACATCCTTGTTTTCAAGTGCTATTTTTAACACTGGTTGATGGCTTATTTTGCCTTCTTTTTTTGGTTACAATGGGTAGGCCAAAGCCATGTATGCAGACCCAGGGTATCGAACCCACAACCTTCAGCTTGCTAGTTGAGCCCCCTATCCAGATGACCCGTCTCTCTGAGTGAAGCTTAGTTTTCCTTTTTCAGGTCAAGCCGAAGCCTAACACATGCGGGATATAACCCCTGGGAATCAAACTCGCCACTGGTGAGTGGGCATCAGAGAGCTCTGCCAGTGAGCTAACGCTCTGGCTGCAAGCTTCATTTGTTTTTAAACTACAGAATTCGATGCTTGGCAAAGCAGGCAATCAATCAGCAAACTTTACATGGAATGACACAAATCTGATTAATTAGCCAACTATGTCTCACCTGTTCTGTATCAAACACATACGCATTACTGATCCAACATAATGAAACCAAATTGTTGAAAAACAACTTGAATAAAAATTAATGAATGATAGGGTCTCCCATATAACGCATTTGTGATTGATAGATGCTCTCAGAGAAAAAGTTAAATGTCAAAGCATGTGACTTTTGACTAAAATAACTTCTCCATACGTGTTCCTATCTTAAGCAATCTTCCATTGTTAGCCCCCTGCGTAGTGCGTGGAATCCAGTTACGAAAAACTTAAAACATCCATCAACAATTAACCTGCCTTTCATATTTGCCCCCTCATGTTTCCAAAGATTCAAGCAAAAGAATATACAAAAAATATCAGCATTCACATGTTGGCGATCTACCAACATCACTGTGCAAAGGATGGAGTCCAGTAAAATAGATTATCACCAGCAATAATTTACCAGCCTTTATATAATTTCAGAAATCAATAATTACTGCCACCACATTTGCCGCTGTTGTCAAACAGCTCAACCAACAATATGTACCAGTTTCATCCTTCAATAGCTAGGATGTACCTAACAACTTCCAAAGCATGATACACAGAAGACAATGACCAAAAAGTTGAGTGTCTTGCACTTCGTATGAGTCAAGCAGATTCCCAGGTTGCTTGATTATAAATGTTTCTTCCAAGTTTGTCTCTTCGTGTACATGCAATCCAAATGTGAGCTACAACAAACCCAATTGGGTGCAAAGTTCTTGAATTTCTACACGTGGTTGTGAACTTCAAGTGCATAGCTAGTTTGTTTTAGGGCTATAACAATCTCGCGCACTACCACATGTTTGATCATCAACACCAGCCCCGGTTATCCTTTTCGATGTCCAATCACTAATTGGCATAACCTCTCCACTTCTTTTAGACTGTACTATTGTCCCTTCTAGTGAACTACTTTTCTTCTCCTTTAAAAGAGACACAGCTGAAAATCTATTAGCAAAGACAAACCCAGATCATGTCCATGAAGGAGCTTCCTGGAAAGAAAAGTACATCAATCTGGAAGCTAAGGAGAAGTGGGTTGTAAAGTTCATACGGAGCTAAGAATACTTGCTCAACATAAACAATCAATCCATAGAGGAGAACCCCGAACTACCGCATACAACAAAAGGATAGCCACTTTAATGCTTTGAATTTGAACACTGTATTGGAAAATGATGGCACAAATAAATCAATCAGCAGACATGCCTCTCATGCAAGGCATGATCAGCCATTTACATAGTCAAGCATCCCCATCAAATAGACTTTTGAATACATTTTTGTCGCCACAAATTTGTTAGTTCAAATGTAAATGCAGGTTCACATTCATTTGGATCGCTCCGTTTCTCGGGAAGCAAGTTTGGCAAAACAAGCTCCTAGGGAAACTAGCAGAGGATGATAACTGCTAACTTAATCAACTCACGTTCTCCAAAAAGAAGAAGCCTGACCAATCTAAAGGATTTGAAGCTTACACCTCTTCCAACTCTGCATGGACTTCCCAAGGAGATCCATCAATTTCTTTAACAAAATTTTCCTTCAGCATGGGTAATGTGTTGCATTTCTCCAAAAAATGTTAGCATTAAAGTAAGAGCCACTACAATAATCCCCTCTTTCTCGACCAACTTATAGAGTCAAGAGTCCTATTTATCATATATAAATATTTTTTCCCGAATGTAGTGAAAATTTTTAAGAGAGGGTCTCCGCATTTTGATTATGGACGGATACGGGGGGTAAGGAAGCTAGTCCTGGATAATAAGATTCGTATTGATTCTTGGAATATTAGAACATTATCGGGTAAGCTAATGGAGGTGGTAGATACTATGATTCGGAGAAAGATACATATTCTATGTTTACAAGAGACAAAATGGGTTGGAGAAAAAGCAAAGGAGATAGAGGATACAGGTTTTAAATTATGGTACTCTGGTAAAGAAAAGGCTCGAAACGGAGTTGGTATTATCATAAATAAAGATTTAAAGGAGAGTGTAGTAGACATACAACGATATGGTGACCGAATCATGACGTTGAAATTAGTGTTAGGAGCATAGGTTTTGAATATAGTTTGTGCTTACGCACCCCAAGTAGGACTAGAAGATAGTATAAAGACAATTTTTTGGGAAGAGTTAGATAAGGTGTTTCAAAAGATTCCACAAAGGGAGATGATTTGTCTAGGAGGAGATTTAAATGGACATGTCGGTAAAGAGGCATTAGGATATCAAGGGATTCATAAAAACTTTGGTTTTGGGGATATAAATGAGGAAGGTAGGGAGATTTTAAATTTTGCTATGTCATTTGATCTCATTATAGCCAATACAATCTTCAAAAAACGAGATGAACATTTAATTACTTATAAGAGTGGCTTATCACAAACACAAATTGATTACTTTATTTGTAGAAAAAAAGATAGAGCGTGTTGTAAAGATTGTAAGGTAATTCCAGGAGAAACCTTAACCACCCAATATCGACTTTTAGTTATGGATTTACAAATCAAAAAATGGACAAAGAAGAAAAGAGTGCATCGAGCTATTCGAACTAAATGGTGGAACCTCAAAAGCGAGAAAGAAGATATATTTAAACAGAAAGTCCTTCAAGGAGATGTTTGGAATTATGTTGGCACACCCTGTGATATGTGGAACAATATGGCTATATATATTAGAAAAGTGGTGAAAGATGTGTTAGGGGTATCTAAGGGAGGTGTACCGGCACAAAAAGAAGCTTGGTGGTGGAGTGAAGTAGTACAAAATAAAATCAAGGCAAAGAGGGCATATTACAAATTACATTATGCTAAGAAAACTAGTGAAACTTTAGAAGCTTATAAGAAAGCAAAGAAGGAAGCGAAAAAGGCAGTTAGTGAAGCAAAAGCTAAGATTTGGGATGACTTATATAAAAAACTCAACTCAAAAGAAGGTGAAAGAAATATTTTTAAGATAGCTAGGGCTAGAGATAAGAAAACTAAAGATCTTAATTATGTTAGATGCATAAAAGACGATGATGAAAAAATTCTAGTGGCAAATGATGATATAAGAAATAGATGGAAAAACTATTTTTATAATCTTTTTAATGAAAATAAAGATGTTAGTATTAGTTTAGGAGATTTAGCCAAGTCAGAAAAGTATATAAATCACAATTTCTACCGACGTATTCAAAAGAATGAAGTCAAAGAAGCTCTTAAACATATGAAGAGTGGTAAATCGGTAGGACCAGATAATATTCCTATAGAAGTTTGGAAAATATTAGGAGAAATAGGAATCACTTGGCTCACAAGACTATTTAATAAAATATGGAAAAACCAAAAGATGCCCGAGGAATGGAGAGCAAGTACACTTATACCCATATATAAGAACAAGGGAGACATTCAAAATTGTGCGAATTATCGAGGTATCAAGTTAATGAGCCATACTATGAAATTATGGGAAAGAATTATTGAACATAGGTTAAGACAAGTATCAAGTACAACAGAGAACCAATTTGGATTTATGTCAGGCAGATCTACTATTGAAGCGATTCACCTTTTGAGACGTCTTATGGAACATTTTAGAGCAAAAAAGAAAGACCTTCACATGATATTTATTGATCTAGAAAAAGCTTATGATAGAGTACCGAGGGAGGTTCTTTAGAGAACATTGGAAAAAAGAGGTATCCCATTGACATATATTAACCTTATAAGAGACATGTATGATGGTACAAAAACATGTGTGAGGACTCATGAAGGAACGACAAACTTCTTTGAAGTTAATATTGGGTTACATCAAGGATCAACTTTAAGTCCATACTTATTTATAATGGTGATGGTTGAGTTAACGAAACATATTCAAGATGAAGTACCTTGGTGTATGTTATTTGCAGATGACATTGTCTTAGTGGAGGAGTCTAAGGAAAAAGTTAATAGAAAATTGGAACTATGGAGAGAAACATTAGAAAGCAAAGGCCTCCGACTTAGTAGAACAAAGACAGAATATATGGAATGTAAGTTTGATCATTTGGCTACTTCAGAGGACATAGAAATTAAAATTGGCACACATTGCATTCCCCAAAAGGAAAGTTTTAAATACCTAGGGTCAATTTTTCAAAGTGATGGAAGAATTGATGGAGCTGTTACACATAGAATTAATGCTGGTTGGTTAAAATGGAGAGGAGCATCAAGTATTCTTTGTGATAAGAAGATACCATTAAAATTAAAAGGTAAATATTATAGAGCAGCAATTAGGCCTGCCATGTTTTATGATTCTGAGTGTTGAGTAGTTAATCATCAACATGTACAAAAGATGTCTGTGACAGAAATGAAGATGTTGAGATGGATGAGTGGTCATACAAGAAAAGACCATATACATAATGAGGTTATTAGAAACAAATTAGGAGTGGCACCAATAGAGGATAAAATGAGAGAACATCGTTTAAGATGGTTTGGACATATAGAAAGAAGATCAAAAGAAGAACCTATAAGAAGGTTAGAAAAACTAAATTTGGAAAGTATTAAAAGAGGTAGAGGACGACCACAATAAAGAATGATCTAGCTTATTGTGAGTTAACTGCTAACATGGCACATGATAGGGATCTGTGGAAACAAAGAATCCATGTAGCCGACCCCGTCTAGTATGGGAAAAGGCTTAGTTGTTGTTTGTTGTATTAAGTCTATGCAATGTGCAACACATGGGGTGTGTACATCAGTGATGAATCAAACAGTATTTTGAACACCAACATAGAATTGAATCTAGGAACTAAGTTCTCTTCTATTGCACATTGGATTTGAGTGACATGCTTAGTGTGTGAAGTCCAATATTGGCATTTCTATGTATGACCTTCATAAATTATCTTTTTCTATTCGGTGGAGATTTATAATTTCATTTGCACGATCAATTTCAAGTCAAACACAAGCAAGTGCAAAGGTAATTTCATCTAATGAGTTTTAAAACGTTAAAAGAATCATATGCGTAAGCAAAGGGGGACACAAGAAACTCCCAACCATTTAAGGCAGTTAAGCCACAAACTAACCAAACAAGCTCGCGGAAACAACTTTCAATCAGTAAACCAGCATAACAACAAATAATATCCAAACCACACTGCTAATTAAGTAAAAAGAGAAGCAATAACATCAATTTCCTTCAACGAAACCATCCATCGAATCATAAAATCCCAGCATTTATATTCTTTCTTCATCCTTGCCATACATCAAGTCCAAAATCCCCAACCACTGAATTTCATCTACACATTATTTTCCAAGGGAACACAGTACCCAATAACAAAAAACGCCGTACCAAATAGATTATCGCAGGGAGGCCAAATTCCTCGAAAGGCCCCGAATTCAGATGCCGGTGCGCCAGAGATGATTAAGAGTCGGTCATGAATACCGATCTTATTGAATGATTTAATAAATCAAGCTTTTATCGATCATTACATGTATATAGAGATCATAATATTACAGAATGAATATATATTGTTGTTCTATGTATACCTCTGTTTTACACAGGGGTGTAAATGAGTTTGGTTTGATTAATTTGATAAGACAACTGACAGTTCGGTTTCATGAGTTTTAGGTTTTGTGGGCCGGTTGAACCCTCTGACTTAAACCCTAGCCAATTCCAAACCTGCCATGTCTTGTGATATGCATGCATATAACTTAAGGTAGGACAGAGCCACCATGAACTGATTATATGGAGGCAAATGTATCACGGAGCGAAAAGCTATATAAAAAGTTTGCCGACGTTAACAAGCATATGTGTATCGCGTAGAGCACCCCCTTTCTTGAAGTTATATGGTAATTTTATCGAGTTCCTTTGACATGGTTCTATCGAGACCATGGTGGCATGGGCCAAGCACTTTGAGTTAAAGTTGGTAATTAACCATTCAAGCCAAACATGGTCGTTCATGGCTCACTTGCAAACTTAAGATGTTCTTCATGTTCAGCTCATTAGCTCGTTAGAGCTGAGGCAACACAAACTGAACATGAGCCAAGCATGAGCTGAACACAGGTTGCTCATTAAAGTTAATTTTCCAATTGAGTTATAGTTTTTGATAAGAAATTAAATTCTTATATAATTTTAGATTGCAATTTTATTTCTTATATGGGTTTATTAATGTGGCATTCAAATACACCAACCTTGACACATATGCCTCCCGAATATTTTTTTTTTTGGTTACAAGAAGAGGCTGAAGCCTAACACACATGCACCCTCCGAGAGTCGAACTCCCCACCAACAGCAACAGTGCTAGAGCACCCTGCCAATGGGTTGAAATTTTTCTATTCAAAACAATGAAAACTAACACCCACAGCGTTATCCCAACTGGCGGGGTTCGCAGACTCCTCCACGGAAGGCGAGGAGTTTGTATGTGTTAGGATTTGGGCTCTGTGACACTAAAAGGAACAATGCAGACTTGCATTCCATATGCTTGTGGTTGGGGTTGAACCAAACTGAACATGTGGTGCTTAGCTCAGTTCATATAACTCAGTAGTAGGGCTGGGAAATTGGTTTAGGTTAGGTTCGGATGGGTCATTTCAGATCTGGGTAAATGACTTGGATCCGGACTGATTTTGACTCAGATCCATTTTCAAGGGTGGGCATGAGTAGGGTTGGTTTGGGTTGACAAAAATAATGCAGATGGATAGATAAATAGGAAAGTAGTAAATGCATAATGTATTTCGGTGTAAAATCTTACATGAACATCTTCACTTGGATGGATTAAAAGTACTGTTGTACTTTTGTATTTTAGTACTATTAAATACAAAATAATTCAAATTTCTACCGTTGATCTCAAAACTTGAATGATAGAACTGTTTTAGTAAGATTATGTAATTTAAACATTATAATACTCCTCTCTCTCTCTCTCTCTCTCTATATATATATATATATATATATATATATATATATATATATATATTTGTGTGTGTGTGGAAAGAGAGAGGGGGGGGAATAAGCGTAAGAAGTTGTGTGCTATGTGAATTTTTTGTCTTTCTCTGTTATCCAAAGAGTTGTTGAAAGACTCGTTGGTTCAAAACCACTATCATTGGTTTCATGTGAATTGAGTTTCACTCCCTTGCTTCACAACTTGTCCTTCTCGAGCCCGATCCTCACATGAAGCGGGCCCCAACTGTCACCTTGATTTCTTCTTGATTTACTCCAATCTTCTGGGCATTATCTCTTGAACTTTAATTTGAAACATTTTAAAATCTTTTTTTTAAAGATTTGAAATTTTTATTTTAAAGCCAAAAGATTTTCAAAACAAGTCAACTTTCGAAGTTGGGAGTGTTTTCAGGAAAAAAATTATCTAGAGTGTTTACAGTAAGTCAATGATTGAGGGACTTGTTAAGGAACAAACTTGTCCTCAGGAATCATAGGGACCATATTTCAGTTACAACCGGCAAGTCATATTTTTTCTTGTGTTTTGCCTTGTGTTGGATTGCGTTAAGTATAAAAGTTTGCTCACCAACTATTTGTTAAAAGGAGATTGTGATTAAGGGAGAGATGGAGGAAAATTTTAAGGAAACATATACTTATAAATAGGGGTAAAATAGTGAGATGAGAAGTGAATCATTTCATATAACTAACATTAAACTATATGGCTAAAATTATAGAGAGTGGGCCAAATCAGTTGAATTAGCAGTAACAACAAGAGAGAAAATAGGTTACCTGATAAGTAGTCAAGAAACACCCTCTAAAGATGACGTTGCTTATGACAAAATGGGCAAAGGATGATGCCCTAGTGACCTCCCGGTTAACTCAATCAATAATTCCCTCTATTAGAAAAATATTTATGTTCATGGACATCGCTACTAAAATTTGAAAGAAGGTAACAAAGGCATATTTTTAGAAAAAAGAATAAAGCAAAGAATATGAAATTATGAAAAAAATAAAAAGATTTAAACAAGGA
Organism: Brasenia schreberi; assembly: GCA_036023115.1. Lineage (NCBI taxonomy): Eukaryota > Viridiplantae > Streptophyta > Magnoliopsida > Nymphaeales > Cabombaceae > Brasenia > Brasenia schreberi. Next base: position 21,018,350 of record JAYKKT010000082.1, read on the forward strand.
GATAAAACTATATGGATAATTAAAATATTTATAGAATGAGCAACAATATCTACTTGAAAACAAGTATATCACTCTATTAAGGACAAAAATGCATAAGCAAAAAAGAAGAAGGTGTTTGATTTCTTATCAAGAGTATTGTCATAATATGATAATGTGAAAAACAATATACTAAGCATAGAGAAACTACCACCCTTGGGCACTATATACTCACTATTAATCATAAAAGAAGACATGAGGAATCTTGAAAGATTTTATTTGGAAGGCAACAACAAAGACAAGCTAAAATAGAAGATAAAATACACTTACTATAGGAAGAATAGTTATACAATAGAATAATATTGGGATCTTGTTGGTAAAACTCTTCAATTTAAAAAGAAAGATTATGTTACAGTACCTCAAAAAAAAATAAAAAAGGAGACGACCCAACACTTACACTTGTCATAAAAAGATTGGAAAGAATAACAATCAACTCAATAACATGACAAATACATCTACTAAACATCATGGATCAGTTGTTGCTCCAAAATCAAGAGAAAGGAAGTCCCACTACGAATTTGGTAACACATGTTCTTATGAATTTTGTATTTAGATAATTGATTCAGGAGCTTCAGATCATATAATAGGAAGTAGTCATGATATTTATGAATATGAAAACTGTCTACATATGAGCAGGTTTGATTGACATATCTCTCTTATATTCTACTAGCTAGAAAAGAAAAGTTAAAATTAATGTTTAAAACTTTGATACCAGTTTTACATGTACCTGATATTTCAGTGAATTTATTATCTATCAGTACTTTGGTGAGAAATTTAAGATGCCTAATAATCTTTCTATCTTTTGGTTGTGTGTTTCAGGACCTAAAGAAAGGAGAAACCTTTAGACGTAGTAGTCTCAAGAATGAGTTATACTTTTTGCAGGAAAATGATCATCGTATGTAAGTACATGGTGTCATGGCAGATAGAATACTCGAAGATCTAGTCTTATAACATATTACATTAGAACATTTACCTTTATCTATGTTGAGAATTGTCCTACCTAATATATGTAAAAGTCTAAAAAATGTTAATCTTAAATGTGATGTATGTCAACGTACTAAACATATGATAATATTTTTTCATAAAAGTGACTCTACAGCAATGAAACCTTTTAAAATAGTTCATTCTTATGTATGGGACTCATGCTATGCTTTGGTTATTACTAGTCACCGCTACTTTGTTATTTTTATTGATGATTATTCAAGATTTATAATGACTTATTTGATGAAATATAAGAATGAGGTAGAATCTTTATTTACTTGATTTCATAAGTTAGTTGAGAATCAATTTCAAACTCAAATAAAGATTCTTAGATATAATAATGGAGTGAATTTATGTCCTCTGCTCTAAAAAATTATTTGAAGAGTAAAGAGATTATTCATCATACCCCTTGCACAAATTCTTATTTCTAACTCAAAAGAAATATATGTTAGACTTGTTAAAGGACACTGAGATGACTGATTCTAAACCATTTGATATACCAATGAAAATAAACAAAAAATTATCTCAAAATAAGGATAAAAATATAAAGATATTAGTAGATATGAGAGACTAGTAGGAAAACTAATGTATCTAACTATCATCATCCAAATGTCATATAGAAGTTGTCTATAAAATTCTTAGATACTTAAAGAAAACTATGTGTTATGGAGTGATGTATGCTAAGCATGAACACCTAGAGTTAGAGTTACATATAGATGTAGATCGGGCAGGTTCACTACAAGACAGTAAATCTACTATAAGATATCAAACTATGTTTGGAGGCAATATTGTATCTTAGAAAAATAAGAAACAATTTATTGTTGCTAGATCCAGTGCATAAGTTGAACATAGAGCAGTAGCTCATGTTTTTTGTGAAGGATTATGACTTGAGGCACTTATTAAAGTTCACAACTTAAGGGGAGTGTTGAGAGGATCGACTGGCTCCAATAAAAGTTCACAATTGTCTATGACTAGTTGTTATTTCCTTTTATTTTTTAAAAGTTTTTGTATTTTAATTTCATTAATGACATACTTGTAATATGTGATTTTAGAATATGTATTTAAGACTCTTAGGGCTTTAACCCTAAAATAATAATAAAAGTGAGAAAGAGAGGTTGTGGTATAACAAGAGGCTCGACAACAACCCATGTTCATCTTCTCCTTAATATTGTGTATGAATAAAGTATGGTAGCTGTGAAAAATAACAAACTGTTTGTGGCTTTTTCTACCACCAAATGAAGTTGTTAAAAGGCTCTTCAAGAGCAACCAAGCGACACTTCAGTTCTGTCTCTTAGGAAATAGAATCAATGGCTTTTTCTTAACCAATGAACCATCATCACATTACCAGAGAATCACTCTTTAATGTATTTGATGATCATGCACGAAGTGTCATTGATGCTCAATCACTCTGATAACATACCCTTCTTTTTATTTTGAAAATTACTTGCATTGAGGTGGCCGCCTCACCTGAAATTTGAAAAAATAAAAAAACATTTGCATAACAATATGATTTTTCTTCTTCGAATAATTATATAGATTAACTTCGCCTAGGTAAGGGATTACCCTTGCATTGTCGGTCTCAAGCCCGAATAAAGGAGGAGGGTTGTGTTAGCTTCTGACAGCCACCATAAAACTTCGTCGGATTTTTATAACATGGATTACAAAAATTATAAGCATTGTTGTGGGGCGTTCCCACCTAGCAACGTGATGTGGAGCCCGAATGTAGTAATAAGTAAGCAAGAGTCACTACATTTTTGCCCGAATATAGTGAATCAATTGTATAGAGGGTTCTCATATCATGAACGGGTGTGAGTAAAGAAGTTAGTCCTGCTACATTATCGCCCGAATGTAGTGAATAATTTTCAGAGAGGGTTTCTGCATTTTGAATATGGACAGATACTGGGGGTAAGGAAGCTAGTCCCAAAAAATAAGATTTGTATTGGTTCTTCAAATATCAAAACATTATCCGGTAAGCTAATGGAGGTAGTAGATACTATGATTCGGAGAAAGATTTATATTTTATGTTTACAAGAGACAAAATGGGTTAGAGAAAAAGCAAAGGAGATAGAGGATACAAGTTTTAAATTATGGTACTAAGGTAAAGAAAATGCTCGAAACAGAGTTGGTATTATCATAAATAAAGGTTTAAAGGATAGTGTAGTAGACATACAACGATATGGTGATTGAATCATGACGTTGAAATTATTGTTAGGAGCAGAGGTTTTGAATATAATTTATGATTACGCACCAAAGTAGGACTAGAAGATAGTATAAAGATAGCTTTTTGGGAAGAGTTAGATAAGGTGATTCAAAAGATTCCATAAAGCAAGATAATTTGTTTAGGAGGAGACTTAAATGGACAAGTCGGTAAAGAGGCATTAGGATATAAGCGATTCATGAAAACTTTGGTTTTGGGATATAAATGAGGAAGGTAGGGAGATTGTAAATTTTGCTATGGCATTTAATCTCTTTATAGTCAATACAATCTTCAAAAAATGATATGAACATTTAATTACTTATAAGAGTAGCTTATCACAAACACAAATTGATTACTTTATTTGTAGAAAAAAAGATAGAGTGTGTTATAAAGATTACAAGGTAATTCAGGAGAAAGCTTAACCACCCAACATCGACTTTTAGTTATGGATTTAAAATAAAGAAATAGACAAAGAAGAAAAGAGTGCATCAAGCTATTCGGACTAAATGGTAGAACCTCAAAAGTGAGAAAGAAGATTTTCAAGGAGATGTTTAGAATTATGTTGGTACACCCTGCAATATGTGGAACAATATGGCTATACATATTAGGAAAGTGGAAAAAGATGTTTTAGGTGTATCTAAGGGAGGCGTACCGACATAAAAAGAAGCTTGGTGGTGAAGTAATGCAAAATAAAATCAAGGTAAAGAGAGTATTCTACAAATTACATTATGCTAATAAAACTAGTGAACCTTTAAAGGCTTATAAGGAAACAAAGAAGGATGCGAAAAAGGTCGTGAGTGAATCAAAAGCTAAAATTTGGGAGGATTTATATAAAAAAACTCAACTCAAAAGGGGGTGAAAGAGATATTTTTAGGATAGCTAGGGCTAGAGATAAGAAAACTAAAGATCTTAATTATGTTAGATGCATCAAGGACGAGGATGAAAAAATTCTAGTGGTAAATGATGATATAATAAATAGATGGAAAAACTATTTTTATAATCTTTTTATTAAAAATAAAGATATTAGTGTTAGCTTAGGAGAGTTAGCGAAATCAAAAAAGTATATAAACGACAATTTATACTAACGTATTCAAAAGAATGAAGTCAAAGAGGCTCTTAAACATATAAAGGGTGGTAAATCGGTATGACCAAATAATATTCCTACAGAAGTTTGAAAAATACAAGAAGAAATAGGAATCACTTGGCTCACAAGACTATTTAATGAAATATGGAAAAACCAAAAGATCCTCGAGGAATAGAGAGCAAGTACACTTACACCTATATATAAGAACAAGGGAGACATTCAAAATTGTGCGAGTTATTGAGGTATCAAGTTAATGAGTCATACTATGAAATTGTGAGAAAGAATTATCGAACATAATTTGGATTCATGCCAGGCAAATCTACTGTTAAAGCAATTCACCTTTTGAGACGTCTTATGAAATATTTTAGAGCAAAAAAAAAAAACCTTCACATGATATTTATTGATGTAGAAAAAGCTTATGATAGAGTACCTAGGGAGGTTCTTTGGAGAACTTTGGAAAAAAGAAGTATCCCATTGACATACATTAACCTTATAAGAGACATATATGATGTGCAAAAATATGTGAGGACTCATGAAGGAATGACAAACTTCTTTGAAGTTAATATTAGGTTATGTTAAGGATCAACTTTAAGTCCATACTTATTTATAATGGTGATTGATGAGTTAACAAAACATACATTTTATAATGGTGATTGGAGAGAAATATTAGAAAGCAAAGGCCTCCGACTTAGTAGAACAAAGATAGAATATATGGAATGTAAGTTTGATCGTTTGGTTACCTCAGATGACATAGAAATTAAAATTTGCACACATTGCATCCCCCAAAAGGAAAGTTTTAAATACCTAGGGTTAATTTTTCAAAGTGATGGAAGAATTGATGGAGATGTTACGCATAGAATTAATGTTGGTTGGTTAAAATGGAGAGGAGCATCAGGTGTTATTTGTGATAAGAAAATACCATTAAAGTTAAAAGGTAAATATTATAGAGCAACAATTAGGTCTGCCATGTTTTATAGTTATGAGTGTTGGACAGTTAATCATCAACATGTACAAAAGATGTTTGTGACAGAAATGAAGATGTTGAGATGGATGAGTGGTTGTACAAGAAAAGACCCTATACATAATGACGTTATTAGAAACAAATTAGGAGTGACACCAATAGAGGATAAAATGAGAGAATACATTTAAGATGGTTTGGACATATAGAAAGAAGAACTTGTAAGAAGGTATGAAAAACAAAATTTGGAAAGTATTAAAAGAGCTAGAGGACAACCATAAAAGTGTGGGAAAGAAACAATAAAGAATGATCTAGCTTATTGTGAGTTAACTGCTAACATGACACATGATAGGGATCTCTGAAAATAAAGAATCTATGTAGCCGACCCCGTCTAGTATGAGAAAAGGCTTAGTAGTAGTTGTTGTTGTTGAACAATTATATAGATTGCCTCACACGAATTTCACCTATTGGTCTTTGCTTAACCTCAAAACTTTCTAGTTTTGCGACACGATCGATCCAACAACTTTATTTACTTTCTATTTTCCTTGTAACCTTGGTAGAAAAGGTTTCAATTATCTTAATGTTTTAAAGGCTCCTCTGAATATGACATCAAAAGCACGAGTGTAGACATGTCCGATTTTACTTAGTTCAGAACCTGGAACCAGTCCGGTGTAGAGATGTCATAATCTAGAACCATAATCGAACTGGCATGAGGCCGATTCCAGTTAAGGTTTTAGAGCTGTGGGTTTTGGCATGGTTTCGATTGAATATGGAACCGGTAATTTTATTAAAAAATTAAAAGTTATACAACAATTTTTTTAAAAGACTGGAACCGGTAGTTTGGAGCCGTCAATTCCCGTTTGGTTCTGGTTTCACTGCTTCCCAGTTCAGCCCATTTTTTCAATTGGGATTGTAGTAATTTTACTGCACTGCCCCATGCTTTTATCAAAAGAAGAAGAAGAAGAAGAAGGTGTGCCCATTTTGGTGCCTAAGCATATACTTTTTGTGCTATAATTTCGTACATCCGTGTGATGATGAGCAATCCTTGCATTCTTTTATGTAGGCCTACGTTGAAGTTGTAGATGAATGCATACAAAATGAATGCTTAAAATAAGTGTAAAAGATCATATACTGTTACTGGAAGAACATATACTTTTTGTGCTATAATTTCGTACCGTGTCCATCTGTTCGTATAAAAGCAAGTCAACCCGAAAACAACCCAATTTTCTATTCATGTCCTTTTGGGAGGAAACATAGACTTCTCAGGCCAGGTACAAACACGCGCACAGACTCTTCAGGTCGTGCTTCTCTGGGACTCTCATTTATCGTGGCTGATATTGTCAGGGATTTTGTGTTTAGGCTTCATGTTCTTGTCAAAAGCAGTTCCATGCAAACATGACCAGATATTTCTCCTATCCCTTTAGGTGGACATGGATGCATACCTTTCAAGTTGTTTTCGTGTCGGGTTCTTGTATATCGTCAAAATCAACACCCTACTCTCATGTGATAATTTACATGCAACATCTTTATTCGTGTAGCTTTTCATCATATGATGAAGTTCTGAGATCTCTTCCCTCCATTACCATTAGCAAGAACCTGTTTTCCACAAAAATCGGCAATTAGAGTGTCGGGTGCCCGAGAACCAGCGACAGTAGATGAAGACGAGGCAGGTGTAAGTCACAATAGCCATTGTGTCTTAGGCTCACACTATACCAACAATGGCTCTGCTGGTACAAAAAGGGTTATTCTTCCTCAAAGCCACTTTTTCCGGCAGCTTAAACAGTTGGAAAAAGTCATTTTCACGGTTCAACCAATAGGAAAGGCTGACAAAGTCCTCAAAAAAGTAAAAAAAACTAAACAACCCTAAAAAATACACACAACCACCAAAAATAGTCAATAGGTTGAAACCGCAACAAATCTTTCTCTGACCGTCACAAATATACCATAAAACTTCTGGAAAACAATTTTCTGAATCACTTGTATTAACAGTCGGAAATGCCTTGTGAAAAACTGTCGAAAATAATCTACTTATATAAAAGTGTTTTTTCCATAATTTTGGAGTAGAATCCCATTACAAACACATGATATACAATTTGATATTATCAAAATATAATTCATCTTGTAGATGTATATATATCTAAGAAGATCAAATTCGAAATATTTAGAACGAGTACATAAATTAGCCTAATAAGGAAAATGACTTGGTATGGATTCGAGTCTCGGTCGGTTGGTGCCATGAAAGAAAGGTTGCATTGTTACGACTATCCAGGTCCATTTTCCACTTAGCCGATGGCAAGTTTTGGTTTTGGACTTAGTTATGGTTGATCCAACTAAGTTAGAAACATTTTCTAGTTGCAGAGGGCACCACCATATTTAGATGTCCTCCTTTATGCCGGGCCTTACTTAGCATATACCCCGAAAGCCTAACATACACACCCACACACATGCACCGTCTGTGAGTCGAACTCTCCACCAGAAGCAGTGGCTAGATCTTCCTGCTGTTGAACTAATGTTCGGGGCGCGGCAGATTTATCCAAAGAATATTGGCCCCGTCTAGAAGTACTTAACCGTAGGCCGGAGCTCGCCAAAGGCATACACGAACCGCACCTGGCTGTGGATTCGACTCACAATTTCAAAACCGTGAGTTCAAGCCCGAGAGATGATCCTGAATGTACCTACACTTTGAACGAGCCATGTACTTGGAATCATGAATCTTCAGCAAAGTACCTTGCTAGCAAACTACAGTTAGATCGGTTCGAAGAGCGTCACAGTGTCACTTGGGAACTTCAACGTGCCTGCGTATCGTGTCTCCTTTTCTTAATTTTAACTAAGAAACGGCACAAAACCGGCGTGCCTCGTGTCTTTTTCACTGTGTCCCGAAGCCACAGTTCGTGGAGATTAGAAGATAAAACGATGATTATTTGTAGCACTAAAATGTTTAACAAATGTTTCTTGTCAACATCCTCTCTCTCTCTCCCCTTCAATTTTCTACCAATTATTTTATAATACTTAAATAAATAAAATCAAGGAGGAAGCTTGCACGTAACAACCTCAATTTGCATGAAAGATTACCGATAAACATCGTTCATGTTGTGATTTAAAAAGAAGATCTTCGTTAACAAGCCTAACTGTAAAATACATCACACACACACACACACACACACACACATATATATATATATATATATTGATCGGATCTTTCTTACCATTGATGTTTCTCACTGCTCACTGTTTTTCGAAGTCAATATTGTTCTTCATTTTTCTAAATTTTTAAATTTTTTTAAATTATACTTATGTTACTGAAAAACAATAAGTAGACATTGATTTTGGATCTTTCTTTTTAAATGAAGAATTGACTGAGAATCCCTGCTGCATTGTAATCATAAACCGATGGATATTAAGAAGTTGAAGCTGGGTCAATAGACTATCCAAAGGACTTAGTATTGGTTGTTTATGGCTTGTTGGTCAACTCAAGGTCTTGGTCATACTCAACTCATTAGGTCGTTTGAGCTGAACCAAATATGATCTTAGCTAGATGAGCTTAACACGAGATGATTGTTAAAATTAATATGTAACTCTTTCATATGACTTTGAGTAAAACATTTACTTCATATTAATGCAAACCAAGCGAAGCCGAACCCTGTATGCATTGTTCATGTTATATATAGCCAGTTTGGAACTGGCTCGCCGGGTACGGAGTGTTAAACAGGCCAAGTCGGTTCTGGACCATAACCTAATGCGGAATGATTTATGATTTTTAGAAACCAAGCCAAAACCAGAACCGGAACCCGTGTCTTCTAACCTTTTAAAATAACAATTTCTCTTTAATTTTCTACAGAAAATACAGGCCTAGAGCAATTGGTGGTTCCTAACCAAACTAGGTACAGCGTAGAACTGGTGGTTCCAAAACCATAACTGAAATCGGAGAGGTTCCAGTCCGTTCATTGTTTGAAATCGGGAGTCCTGGTTTTCCCCCATGACTACTTCAATCGGCACCCCGCCTTAAAAACACTCAGCCAGATCTTTCCGGCTCCTAGCCACACTAGGTACAGAGTAGAACTGGTGGTTCCAAAACCATAACTGAAATCGGAGAGGTTCCAGTTCGTTCATTGTTTGAAATCGGGAGTCCTGGTTTTCCCCCATGTCTACTTCAATCGGCACCCCACCTTAAAAAAGCTCAGCCGGATCTTTCCGGTTCCTAACCACACTAGGTACAGGGTAGAACTGGTGGTTCCAAAACCATAACTGAAATCGGAGAGGTTCCAGTTCGTTCATTGTTTGAAATCGGAAGTCCTGGTTTGCCCGTAGCCGGCCATGTCTAGTCCAATCGGCACCCCACCTTAAAAAACTCAGCCGGATCTTTCAAGATAGCCAGACGCCATCATCTTTTTTTTTGGGGGGTGGGTTTCAAGAGGAGGTCGAAGCTTAATACACATGCAACCCCCCCTCTGGGATTCGAACTTCCCACCAGCAGTAACGGCGATGGAGCGCCCTGCCGTTGAGCTAACGCTGTCGGTGCCGATCTTCTTATATTTGAGATTGTCAATGAGCATCCTATGGGTTTGGTTGGGAATTGAATATTTCATTGATCTACCTTACCAAATATTAAGATTGAATACGACCATTTTTAAATGCGGTACTTGTCCTCTCTTTCTGCGCTGAGCGTGTGTGAAGAAATCTGGGGAGCGAAAGGACGATGCTGAATTATTTCTTTTAACCACCTAAAATATAAAAAAAATGCAAGACACGCCCTTTTTATTTTTCTTTTGACAGAAAGGATGCACTCATGTAAAAAAAATTCACAAGGTACGCTGTTTAGAGAGAAGAAAAAGCTGACTTTCATTTGAGATTGAAGATTTTCAAATAAAGTTTTCTTTTGCGTCCCGGGTCGTGTTAGTGCCATGTTTCACGAAAAGAACTTGACATGAAACGAAAGGTTTCTTGTTTTCGTGTTGTGTTTTAGGTTAACACAAATATGATTTGTTTGTCTTTTTTTCGGAGGATGCGTGTTGTTAGCCTAGATAGACACAAACATGACACGAAAGACATATACCCCTGACACAAGAGTGTACTTTTCTGGTCGTGTCCTTGTTTGGCTTTTGTAATCAAGTCAGGCTTGAACAAGGTCATGAATTCGATACCTTCTGCATGCACATCTAGGCCTCTTTGCCATCTTTCTCTTTTTCGAGTACAATGGCGAGGCCAAAGCCAAATTCATGCTCTAGGTATCGAACTCATGACCTTTAGCTTGTGAGTCGACTCCTAACAACGTAAGCTATATTGCTCGTTGTGACTCTTAATCATCTTTCTTGATGTCTGGCCATCAATAAATTCTAGTTAAACGTAACCATCTTTCAAATCTTTTTGTTTCCTCCATCTGTCAATAAGACATAAAGTTATGGTTTACCTCACTAATTGCATCTCTTTTTTTTTTACAAGAAGAGTCCGAAGCCTAACACATACATCCATGCATACACCCCCTGTCGAACTCCTCACCATCAGCAGCACCACCAAAGCGCCTGCCATTGAGCTAATGCTATGTGCAGTAATTACTTCTGTTTGATGACAAAGAAAAAGAGAGCATGATGAGTTTATTGCCTCACTAAAAAGCTAAGTGATTTGCAGTTTCTTTCGTGGAGGGGCCGATCCTGCGACTTTCACAGCAACACCCTCTTCAAGGAGCCACAGCCCTCCTGGCTAGAGGGCCCACACAAAAAGCCTTCAAGTTGAAGGTCTCGAGCTCGACACCCAAGGAGTGCATATCTGGTAGGAGTCTGTGCAGAAAAAAGATTGTTGAACAAGAAAAAACCAAGGTTTTTGGTCGTTTAGCTGTCAATGTTTTTGCTTTATTTAATGCTTCATCATGTTTTACCGCAGTCCTCCTTGTCCGATGCGAATCCGTCTTGCTAGATCATATTCCTCGCCTTCTTGTGCTTTTCTGTCATACCATTTTTGTCATTAACTTAAATCGACCACATGTGATAGGATAGGGTGGGCAAGCAACCATGCAAGTTAAGTAAGCCTGCCAAAAAGGGTCTGTGAGGATATCTAACATAGTCTCTCTCTTATATATATAAGTTCTTGTGCAATCGAGCTTTATGTGCACTCTTGCACAGCCGTCCTGTTCCTTCATCTTTCACCAACACCATCCGTTGCCCACCTCTGTGTTTTTCCTACTATTTGTGACACCATTTACGGTTTCCGTCATGTTTTCTCTATTTCTTTTATGACGGTGAAATAGTAAATGGTGACGCAAGTATGTTAAAAGATCGTAGAGGATGGTAGCTGATGGTGACTTGATGGGTGAAGGATAAAGGAATGGGAAAGTGCGCACTGCCTGCACATAAAATTAGAAGCACAATAATTAAGCTTATATATAATATCCGTGGGGGGAGACGTTGAGTCTGTGTTGTGCAGGCATGCACATGTGGAAGGGGAAATGTGGTGGTGCACACCGAGTGAACTTGAAACTCGGTCACGAGAGCAGATGAATAGAGAGAGAGAGAAGTTCGCCGGGCCACTGGAAGGATGTCAGTGAGAGAATTACAACATTTATTGCTCCCACCTAAGCTTCTCCACGTGAACTCAGCACAGTTAAATGCCATCAATGCACCAATCTATCACTCCCTCAACGTACTTCTTTAAACCTCGAAACCCCAAACCGGAGAACTGGAAGGAGAAGGAAACTAAGGAAATAAAGAAAAATCAGACCTTTCCTCTTCTCTCACCCTTACCTTCACTTCATTCTCACCATGATTACTAGGAAACCAGCACTTTGCCTTGAAGCGTTCATCTTGATGCTTCTTTCTTATAAAACTCTCAGGGTTTCATGCGTTGGTTCTATGTCTTCCGTTGCTGTTTCTTACGGTGAGAACGGACCAAGCTTCTGTGGGCTTCGTTTAGAGGATGGCTCACACTCAGTGAGCTGCCAAGGAGGCGATTCAGCAGTTGTTTTCAGCGCTCCGACGAGGCTCTCATTCTACGGACTCACTGCTGGTGATGGATTTATCTGCGGTCTTCTTATGAGCCAAAGCCAGCCATACTGTTGGGGTAACAATGTTTACATACCTATGGGAGTTCCACAACCCATGAATCCAAACACTACCTATTCAGAAATCTCTGCTGGAGACCACCATTTGTGTGCTTTGAGAAAACCCACAAAGAAAAATGCTTTCTTTGTCGATTGCTGGGGTTATAACATGACTGGTTCTTACAGATTTGAAGAGGAAATAATGTCTATTACGGGTGGAGGAGGTTTCAATTGTGGGTTATTTGTGAAGAACGGGAGTGCAGTTTGCTGGGGGGATGAGATGGATAGTGGGGTCATCAGATTGATTCCTAGAAACACAAGCTTCCTTGCAATTTCAGCTGGTGGATTTCATGTTTGTGGGGTGATGAGAGGAGGGCAGGAAAATGTTCCTTCTTACCTGACAGATGGGATGTAAATTGTAAAGGGTGTATGTGTCTGGAAAAAAAAAATGTATAAATAGGTTTGTTGGATGAAAAATTTAAAATAAGGGAGTTCATTTTAATTTTTGGAACAATAAGGGAGGTTACAAATTAGAACAAATTGAATTGAAATAATTATTTATATTCTATTATTTGGCTGTGTCATGGCTGTAATGGAGAATAAATATAAAAGTAAATGTTAGACACACATATTGACATCAAAATTATGGCCAATTTCATCTAAACATGTGAGAATCAATTATAAGTGCACTAATTGGAAAAAAGAAATCAAGTGTACAGGGCATTGAAATGTTGGTATCATTTAGAAATTTAAATTTACTGCCAAGAAGAGTTGGTTCAATTACTTTGGCGTAAGACAACTTATCTTTTTTTTTTTAAAAAAACTATTTTATAAAAATAATTTAAATTTGGTTTTGAAAGAAGGGAGAAAAAATAGGTCAAACCGAATTGAAATAGTTTTTTTCCCTAGTATTTAGCCGTGTCATGTCTGTAATGGATATTCATTTTATTGTATTTTTATGTTTATTATTATATATAATAAGGGTACTTTCACAGGTTAATTGCACAGAAAAGTTACCTCACAAGGCTAATTGCTTTACAGAAAATTGCTTTACAGTTACCTCACAAGGCTAATATGGGTGGATGAGTTTTTCTTGTAATACAAGTAAAATAATTCAAAGCATTATTAAATTCAACTAAAATACTCTAATTTTTATTCAATTTTCTCACAAACTCATTCTATATCTCGTGAAAAAATTACAAGAATATACAAATCGATTTAACATCTCTCTACATAAATTTATGATGTAAATACAATATACATATTTTAGTTGTACAAAAAATATTATCCAAAATAATTATTGAAATTTTTTAGTCACACATTTCAATGTCTGTTATTTTTGTGTGAAAAATGTTTGTAAGTTAATTTTAAGTTTTGGTAGATATTTTATATTTATTTTTAATTTAATTTTCTATATTATTTTTTTAAATCAATTTCATACTTATAAATTTTTTAAATAGTTTTTGTTATTAATTTTTGTTATACCGTTATTATAATATCATCAATTAACTAATAAAGTAAATATTTCTTTATCAAATATGAGTTCTTTTATATGTTCATTTTCTTTATAAAGTATCAAATAGATGTTCTTTTATTCTTTTCAAGTAAGTATTCATTTGTTCAATAACACCATTCAATTTCTAGTAGATCAAATGTTTATTCTAGTTCATTTTCTTTAAGTAGCAGGTATTCATTTGTTCAATAAATATTCATTCATTCTAGTAGATGTTTATTTCATTTGAATAAATATTTTTTGTTTAATATGTGCTTTTTCAAATGCTCTTTTTTACTCCGTAAAATGTCTAATAGAGACTAAATCAATAGTATTAAAATGAAAGTTAACGACAATGAGAAATTTTAAAACTTTAATAAATGTGAGGATTAATTTAAAAAAATTATAAAAAATAAAAAATGAGTGTAAACTTATGAAGCGACCTAAACATACTCGTTGTTTACAGCGTGACACCGCTTGTCGGACATATTCATGTTGAATACATGGGGATTAATTCTTGACGCTGCATAACACTGTGATTGTGCGAATGTCTCGAATTAAAAATTTTTTTTTTTTCATTTGAACACGCTTCGACACGCCGACATCATCGCCTAAGGACAGCGGTTTGAATACGCGATCCATTAATATTTTTTTACATTATCTTTCGATTATAACGTCCATTAAGATTTTCATACCATTTTGCAATTATTTGATTGGCCCGTCCTTCTTAGCGTTTCTAAAAAATTAGTTTTAAATGATCCTTACTCTTATTTTTTATACCAGAATTAGTTGTGCTCAATTTTCATCTAACTCAATTACAACTACATATTTTTTCATACCAAAATTTTAAATTTTATCTTATTACACGCTACTATTACTTTTAAATTTTATCTTTCACACACCACTATTTTTATCTACTCCTTCTAACTCGATCGTTCGTGTTTAAGTCATCTCCTTGCTTCGATTTTCAAAAAAATTGTCAATAGAAACTTGTCTCATACTATTATTTTCTAAAGTTAATTTTTTTATACAAATATTGCATACGACATTAATTAGTTATTTTATAAGTTATCTTTAGGAGATTATTTAAAAAAAATGTCAATAAATTATATTTCATATTTTTTTTATAGATTTATATAAATAACAAATATTGATTATTTATTATGACATATATTAAGATATTATAAATCTTTAAATTTATTTAAACGATATTAATAAATTATAAATCTTTTTCTTAAATTTTATAATTTATATATACATAAACCAAGTTCTTTAATTTTTTATATATATACCACGACCTGTAAAAGTTCTTTAATTTTTATATATATCCTAATATGTTTCCATATTTGTATTTATGTCATGTCTCGTGCATATATGTATTTGTAATTTAAATTATATAGAACAAAATTTTAATTTAACCCTAAATTAATGAACCAATCTTATTTAGTTACCTGACCCAGTTATTTTTAGCATCGACCATGGATATAGATCTGCGTAATGACTACTATATTTGCAGCCAAGAGAAAAATGAAACTTCGAACTTTCTAGTATCACAAAAACTCTGAATCATTTGAACTGACATTCAATTGTTTGAACTTTGTATTTAAGAACCGGAAAAATAAAAATCATTTATAGTTTCTATATCAAGCAGATTGTAATTTGCATTTTTTTTGCAAAAAAAAAAAATTATATTTGTGAGTGAATAGTGAGTTACTTTCATCTTTCTCGTATTTTGCTGAGATTACTCAAATTTCTCGCTTTAAGAAATTTACAGAAATCTTTCTTATACGAAATATTTGTAAATCAGAAAATTCTAGGGAAAAATTTCATATGATTTGAAATATATTTAACAATTTTGGGTAGACCCTGGCGCATTTGTTAGCTCAGTGGTAGAGCGTCAGTCTTGTAAACTGAAGGTCCGTAGTTCGATCCTGCGTGGGGGCATTAATTTTAGAACTGCATAAGTTACGATATATAATGCCAACATTTTCCTTTAATTTTTTATAATAACAGCAAGCACTAAAACAAACGAAATTAACGTGAATACTTTTGAATTCTTTCATGGTGACAATGTCCGGCAGTTCAAGGCTCGATCACACACATGCAGCCGAGTTCGCGATAAGATTCAGCATCAACAATCCTCATTGTATCACATTCGTATTGTACATATCATTGTTAGATGTTGTATTCAATACTACATTGCAGAGCATTATAAACCGCCTTGCCTGAGCTTTCACCTACTGAACTTCATGTCACCACAAACTCTGGTGTTGACACTTTTGACTCAAACAGTCAATGAAACTATAGTTCAAACGAGCTTCATGTTTGACGCATAAAAAGATCTAGACTACACAATTCCGCCCAATGTAAGGGATTATCCTCGCATGACCGGTCTCAAGCCCGGATAAAGGAGGTTTGCGTTAGGCTTCCGATAGTCAACATAAAACTTTATCAGATTTATTTACCATAAATTCTATAAATCATGATAGGGTTTTGTAGAAACAAAGAATCCATATAACCAACCCATCTAGTATGAGAAAAGACTTAATTGTTGTATTGTATCAAACACACCTTTAATGGCTAAGTACCCACAACACAAAACTGTCACCCCTACCATGAGACTTGCGATCTTTCACCATGATTTCAATTGCTCAAAGTCACCTCGTTCACACGAGTCCAGCACTCACACATGCATCCATTTATTCATCTGGAGAACAATATAAAAGTGTAATGCCATGGCAACCAGGTCACTTTTATGGCGACCCGTGATAAGGTGGTGCCATGTGCCATGTGATCTTTCTCCTCAGAGAGTAGTTGCAACCAAATCCAATCAATACAGATTTCGCTCATACATGGCATCTGCCAATTGGTGGTCAGCACAAGTCCGACCTCCAAGTAGTCAGCCATTCTCCCCTAACACAATTCGTGTTCAAACATAAAAGAGAAAAAAGGAGGAGAATCCAAAACAAAACAAGAGACAACGTTTGGGACCCCATTTTAATGGCACCAAAGGAGATGCCTCATATTCTAATGGTTCTCTTTTGTTCTTTGTGATGGACGGCTCTTCATTTTTAGATCATAAAAAAGAACTTGATCTTTCGATTTTGAGAAAGATAAAACTGGATTTTCATTAACTACAACATAATCGGATCAATGCCCGCATTTAAACGAATAAGTATCGTCTCTGTATCAACTGTCGTGGTAAGACCGAGGGTACCATTGTATACTTAGATTAGCCTGTGCCCCAACCAGACATACACCTTGAGTGTTTGAACTCATTGATCTAAACTTGGGTAGGGGATGTTAGCCTTAGAGTTTTATGTTCGGTCCCGAACATTCTTTCCTAAAGTCTGTCAAGCCTTAATTTGGGCCGAATATACCAATAATATTAATACTGATTTTAAAATAAGTTGAAGCAAAAAACTTTAGTTGTACAATAGAGAGGCTGAAGCCAGATGCACAGTATAAGTATGGAACTCATGACCTTTAACTTACAAGTCTCTTAAGACAAAGCATATTTTATATAATATCAAGTACAAACGAGACATCAATATCTTTCTTAAACAATATATCGTCTCAGTATTAGCACGTAATCTAAAAACCAATAAAAGCCGAGCAATTCGGCATTAGACCCCTCAAGAAAGGCCATAGGCAACCAATTAGGACTGGTTGGCTAAAACCCATTGAGTCGAGTCTGGGATCGAACTCGAACCAACCTGCATTGGCTAAAACCCATTGGGTCGAGTCTGGGATCGAACTCGAACCAACCTGCATTGATTCAAAAGGCGTAATCTGAGGTCAAGCTTCTCCTGATGGGTGCCTTGGCCTTCAAGGCCTCGACACCACTCATCTCTTCCTCCTCCTCCTCCTCTTCTGATTCGAACGCTGGGTGGTTCAACATGCTATTGAGCAATTGTGTGCCTCGGAGCGCGTTCGTCAATGGCAGGTGTCCTTCCGGCGTCTGGTCGTTTAATTCCCAGACGAACTCACTGGGGAACGACCGGTAAGTGTACTGTTCCACCTCTGTCTCCAGCTTCTTCATCCACCCCACCTTGATGAAGAACTTGGAGAAATCCCCTCTCACCTTCTTCCATATCCTCTTCTGCACGCTGTACCCGAACTTGCCGTTGCTGTACTTTCTCCATAGCTCGTCGATGGCCGAGAGTTCGGAAGCCGGAATGAATTGGACCTCGGAGAAGAAGACGTACTTGCGCTTCTGCGCAGCCTCGCCTGCAAGGACGATGAGGAGTCGCCGGGTTTCTTCGTCGGCCAGCTGGAACTTCTGGGAAGAGAGATGGGATTCGAGCACGTTGAGAGTTTGGGACTGGTCAGAGGAGGAGGAGGAGGACGTGGTTGTGGTAGTGGAATTGGTGGAGGAGGCCAGACAGAATGATTTGCGTGGAAGTGAAGAGGAGGGTTTGAGAAAGAAGGGAGAAGAAGAAGGGTGGGATTCTACCGAAGGCGGAAAAGGGTGTCGCCGTACAATGCGGTGGTGGTGGAGGGATGATGAGAGAGAGGTGGCCATGAAATTCAGAGAGAGAGAGAGAGATGATAAGGAATGGGTGAACGGGAAAATAAGAGGGAGAGGGAGTGAGTCAGCAGGGGAGGGAGAGGGAGCTGGCTTTTTTGATTGGGCGGAAGGAGGTAAGGCTAGATCTCACCACACCCCAATCCTTTAAGTTTTTTCTAAACAAGCCCTTATGTCTGTAACTATTTTGTGAAACATTGTTATATTTTACATATTATGCGAGGGAGTGTTGGAATGACTTGACACTAGGAATGTTCATGGGCTAGAGTGAGGCCGAAATTAAAATCTTTTCCATCTCTATTTTAGGACTATGTTTTCATCTCGCGATAGGGACCAAAAATAACCTCATTCTCATTCCGTGTTTTCATGGGTCCCTTCGAGAACCCGTTAAAAAAAGAAAGATGCTCAAACATATGTTGAAACTCACTTTTATATATGAACTAAAACCTAATTTATGTAAAATACAGCTAAATTCAAATATATCATAACAAACAAAATGAGGAAATGATGATAAGTTCACAAATTAAAAAAAATGGCACTTTCTTTTATTTATTTTCTCTTATAGTTTGTTTTATTTTTAGATAGTCTAACTTTCTAGAATCAATAGGAGAAAGGGTCCGGACTGGATTCACCTGGTGGGGATTTGCTATCCTCGTCAAGGATTTCCTTGCTCTCTCATCCCATCTCTATTTCCATATGCCAAATCCACTCTGTTTGAGACAGGTCCCCACAAGAGAACAAGAGATTACCTCCCATAAACATTCCTACTTGACCCAAGTTGCAGCTTAAAGCAAAATTCTAAAAATCTGGATCTTACAAAAGTTGAGTATGATGCTGCCTGAAAATTTGAGGCCTAATATGTTGCATTATAAGTTTGTGACATACAAAATTGATATTATATTGAGTTAAAAAATTTAGGGCTTAGGCAGTTGCATTAGGGTGTATTTGGTTCATGGTGTCAGATTCCTAGTATTGGAAATTGCAAGCCTAGATCCACATTAACTTGCAATACAGTTAGGACTCTCAGTTTGATTCGCAAAAGGTATTAATGTAA
The DNA here is from genome assembly GCA_036023115.1 of Brasenia schreberi. Classification (NCBI taxonomy): domain Eukaryota; kingdom Viridiplantae; phylum Streptophyta; class Magnoliopsida; order Nymphaeales; family Cabombaceae; genus Brasenia; species Brasenia schreberi. The sequence goes on from JAYKKT010000082.1 coordinate 21,037,710, forward strand.
GAGGTTTTGGCAGGAGAGAGGAGGTTCTTGAGTTTTTGTGCGAAGTCCTAGGTCTAGTTGTAGCCCACTTTCCTTTTGATACTGAAATTTTTTACTCAAATTGGGTTTTAGAACTATAATTTCATACCAATAATAGGTTCTGCATTTGATGCAAATGAAACTTAGACTACAAATAAAAATTTTTAAAAGATGTCACTCTCCTGTGAGCGAACAAATGGTGAAAAGAGTTGAACAACTCTCTACACATTGGGCTTCGACGATGATTGTCTAGAGAAGCAACAATGAGGAATATCTACCATACTACGATCGGTTGCAGCAACTTCAATTTAACATCTTTAAAGCTAAAATATAGATGTAATAGTGTATTCATCTATTAAGCAATACTAGTATAAGAGTGAAACAATCTTGAAAGGATCATTTACCCAACTTGGTATTGTCGAGTGTATAAATTGTACATAATTTATTTGGTAGTAAAATAAGTGGTAGATGTCTGCCCAACACCACTTGCCTTTTGAAAAAAAAAAACAAGAGAGAACCTTTCACAGTGCCATAAAAAATTGATCAAGAATATCGACATTTTTCTTTAACATGATGATGGCAAGCAGGCAGTTTTTCTTCTATATAATAGTAGAAGAATGCCCAAACGGCTGAAGATGAGTAAGTGGAGATGTTACATGATGAGTACCAAGAACAAGTAATGACCGTCTCTGTCGTTCTCATGATAATTACTATATATATACTAGGTTATACTCAATGAGTTTAGTACTCGATTAATACTCTGTGTAAAAATGGTGAATCCCACTTTAATAAATGCAATCGAACCCACCATTTTATAATTAATGGTACTCCATAAAGTATAACCTAGTTTTCATATATATATATATATAGGCAGTTCTGGAAGGGCATCACAGTCATTAGTTTAGTATTAAGTATCAAATATAATATGCCTTCTACATGTACAATAGGTAAGAGTAATTTGTACCAGCGACGGCAACCTCCTCCACCTGCCTCACCCTTACATGGGCAGCTTCTCAAGGGTTTGCAATGGGCAAGGCAAAGAAAATCCGCAAGCGTTGTAGGACATGATAGTGTTTAAGGTACACCCACCATGCCCTGTATATGTATATATATATTACATGCATATATATTTATATAAATATAAATGTATATATACATGTAATCACTCTTAATTTAATAATATGGAATTCCATAGAGTATATTTTATATTTTACGTAAAATATATGACATTAACTGATTTTTCATAATAAAACAACTTTTTATTGCTTGAAGTGGGGTGGGCCGGAGAGAGATATACCGGAGTGGATGCTGGGCAGGTGCGGAATTTGATCCTCAAGACCCACAGTGCAGGGCAGGTGGAGTGAAAACCCGCCCCATCCCACCATATTGCCAACACTAGTTTGTATATTAAATAAACTACCCATTTTGAGATCTAAATCAAGACCCAAATTCAGTGAGACCTAAGTTTTGTATGATAAATCTTCAGTCAATGAGGTAGGCAACCGAAATTCTCTGAATTTTAATTAAATTGCTATTAAGAACCTGTGATGTGATCAATTGTTCCTCTTTGGTTCACTTTCATTTGGGATTACATGTATGCGAACTCAACACCACAATGTGAATTGATGCAAGATATGAGGATTGAATTAGTAAATGATACATCTTGTTTGGGTACAATGGGAACACCGAAGGCAGATGCACGTGCCAGGTATTGAACTCGTGACTTTCAACTTGTGAGCTGACCCGTAGACAGATGAGCTATTGCTTGTACAAGTGACACGTTCTTCTGATCTATCGCTCTTGACACGAGGCACACCCTTTTTGTGCATTTGTTATTTAACACACCAGGTAGGAATGCAAAAAGACACTTGTGAAGTGTGAAAATAGATTTTGAACCACAGTTTCAAGCAATGGTGGATCTACATTGAGTCGAGGACACGAAATTCTAAAATTCAAAAGAAAGCATATGATAATGTGAGCTTAAAATATTCTTCTCCCCACCTTCATGCAATTTCTAGATCCGACACTCCTTTTAAGTGTCTGAACAAAAGGAGCACAAAACAGAGGTAAAGTTCTCAAAAATGAGGATAGATTGTTTGATGGGAATGGAGGGGAATGACCCTTTGAAATGACCCGAGACACGCCCTTTTGTTTGTTTTTTTAATGTAACTAGCACACCAAGGGACACGACACAAAGACACTTTGAGGTATCCAAATAGATCTTGACCGAAGGTCAGGGGTATGAACTATGAAGCAAACCAATTTAAAAGTAGAGGCAAAGTTTGCAATATTAAGGGCCATTTGTTTCATGAGAGTTGAGGGAAGTGATCTTCCCATAGACCTGGCAAATCGAGTTGACAGTTCAGGTCACTTTGGATTCAGGTCAAATGGACTGACCTAAATCCAACCTGATTCTTGTCTGAGTAATACTTTTTTAACCCGGACACGACCTGGGTAGGTTTTTCCTGACCTGGATCCAACCCGAATCCTTTATATCTGACCCGAGCTGGGGTCGGGTTCGAAACTTCAAGGCGTGTTCAACGACATGCCATGCACGAATGCAAGAGTCTATATGCAGGCACGGCTTTAAGAGAAATTGATGCCAGATCAAGCCGATTGCTGCTGATAAATGGACAGAAAGTAGCTCTCACATCGGCATTTTCTCATTCCACCTAGTGAAACAAACATGCCCAAATTGAATGTTGTTTTGGGTCCCCGTCCTCCTCTCTTGCGGGGCACCCGCATATGTAGGGCAGCATGAACCAGACCCACCAAAGGCACTCTTTCTTAGTGTAACTACTGAACCAATGGAGCCATTGAATTATTTGGGCCTGTTAACACCTTCCTTAGGGTGTGCTTGATTCGTGGTGGCCTCTGGTATTAAAACTGCAGACTTGAACCCATATAGGCTTATAAGGAACTGTAGTTTTGTGTTTGATTTCCGACTAGCACGTCACTTGGATTTTTGTTCGAGATGAGGTAGTAACATGAGAGAAGGAGATGCTTGGGTTTATGTGAAAAGCCCCATGACTCTAGTTCCTATGGCCCGACAGCCCCTGGTGCCGACATTTTGAGTCAAATTAATAGTCAACCATGAGTTTCACATTTGATACACAACAGAACTTTGAACCATGAGCACCTAGAATCAAGGTCCAATTCCCTGTAACTTTGTATCAAACACATGAGAACCTAAACAAAGAATTAGAGGAACCACAGTCAGCCAGGCTACGACCAAGCCTTAATGCAGTTCACTTGGTACATATAAAGAGACAGTACTCACCCATTATTAAAAATGTTCAGTTACCCTCTAAGGCACCCCCAGCCAGGATTGTTCGTGATCTTGTTTGGTTCTTTCTAAGCTCTAGCTCAAATAAAACCAAGTTAATCGGTTCTCAAAAGTTAGAACTAAACCAAATCATTGTAAGTCATAAAACCATCGGTACCAGTTCATTAAGGTCTAACATTCCAAAATACACTTCTGTATGATAAATAGTTACATAACAAAGAAACTTTTTTGTTACAAAAAGAAAAGAAAGTTAATAAATTATGAATAAAGTCTCCACATATAAAACATCACCATGCGAAAAAACTATTAAAATAATTATATGCCATACTGGAATATAAGCCAAGGCCACCAGCACATGGTAATCCATAAAATAACTCGTCACGGATCCTAACATTCACATAACTGCAATAGTACCAAATAAATTGCAAGTTCCACCTTCATGTTACCCAATGGCGAATCTAGAAACTCTCTTAGGGTGGGAAAAATAGCCCCTCAAATGGTTTAGGATGGAACGAACTATGTATTATATAGCCCGTCAATCAAACTATGAGCTATAGACTTTAATTTGATTTTCGAAATTTGAGGTGGAGCGGATGCCCTACCTTGGCTCAATGTAGATCTGCCACTGATGTTACCACCTTAATAAACCATGTAATAAACCAACCAGTACATGTTATCAATGCTCAACTATAGTCAAACTTCAAAATCCAATGCAAAAGGTATGTATATGGATTGATTTAGTCTATTGGTTCAAAATGTGATTCAAACCATTACGAAAAAGGCCCGGACCACACCAAACCAGGTCACCAAACAAAAGAACCAAATCAAACCCCTGGTTTGTATAACTTTAAGTGGTTCAAATGGTTTGGGTCGGTTCTTTGAACATCCCTGCCCTCAGCTTTTCACACGGATGATGGGAGAGCACAGAAGAAATGAGGCTAAGGTTCTTAACCACCCGGTTAAACTTTCCAGAGCAGAAACTACAAACCCCCCACCCACCTCTCTCTCTCTCGCACACACACACAAACACAAACACACAGAGATGAATAAAGAATAGGCCGTGGAATAAATATAAAGGCAGGAGAAAAGAAAATTTAGCCGCGAAAGGATGAGGAAAGGCATGGGCCCAACAGGACTCAAAAATTTCCCTCGTCCTCAACAAAATCTAACAAGTACCTCATAATGCATTTCCTGTCTAGGGTTTGGCACCCTTTGGCTGCTAGGGCACCTTGAACAATTCGCGTATAAAGCCTCTCAAGTTGTGGCACACCATACTCCTGTGTTCTCTCCACCAGCCGCTGCTTAATGGCTTCAACCTGGTCAACCATTTCCTTCTCCTCCGGAATCTTTTGGGGTTCACAATCATGGTTTTCTGCTGTATTTGATGCATTATTGCATATTGAAGAATTTGCCGCCTTCTCAGATGGCTTGTTCGGTGAACCATCAGCAACTTTTGCAATGCCATTTTCTTCAGCTTCCTGCGATTCAGTCACTTCCATAGGAGCAGTCCCCGTTGTGGCTACAGTCTCTGCTGCTTGAAGACTATCTTCAGGCACTGTAGTTGTTTGAGGAGCTGCAACATAAGCAAATGGAGTGTGAAATCAAGATATGCCGAGTCTCAAATCAGATTCACTTTTAACAAAGTGGGGTCAGCTACATGGATTCTTTGACACCATAAAGCTTGATCTTGTGCCATATTAGTATTTAATTCCAAAAAGACGGATCATCTTTTTTCCTTTCAACACTTTTCTGGTCTTTCCTCTCCTTGTAAAGTGTTCACCATCTAGACATGTATAAATCACATATTAACCATTTGGACAAAAGGTAATGCTCATTAGACTGCCATGAGCTCCTATCGACGGAGTCGAAGTGGATGGCAGAGAACACTTTATGGGAGAATATATCAATCATGACTTATATAAACCGCTGATCATGAATTGCCAAACAATTTACTAGATAAGGCTAACCATTTATTGATTATGACTGTACTCTTTACCAATTACACAAGGAACAAGGTAATGCGAAAATGTCAAAATGAATGAAGCTGATTGGAACAATTCATGCTTAGAACTTATGGGGTAGATGATTTTAATGGAAAGGGATGGGAACAGTTTCACAACTGCAGAAAAACAGTACGTTTCTTCATACTTTCAGTGATTATGCCAAAGCATGCCGACACCAATAGTATTTTCTTTTTTATACAAGTGACACCAATACCATTGTTAGCAATCACTAGCATTAGCTTGAATAGAGCTCCTGAGATTAAATGATAGAATACCTCAACAAACACCAAACAACTGTAAAGAGGACATGGACGATCTAAGTAAGACCACCCTATAGCTCAAAGCAACAAATAATTACCCGATTGCTCAGTATCATTGTACTTCTTGGACCTTTTAAGTGCTTCATAACTTCGAGAAAGATTAACCTCTGGTTGAACATGCCGCAATCGTGCACTTGTCCTTGTTGCACTTGCCAATTGTACAACAGGAGTTGCAAACAACGTCTGGCCAGGAGACAGCTCCTCTGGTATGCGAGTGGGGCCTCCTTGTGCGGCTACCTTATCACAAAACGAAACAAGTGCGGGGTCCATCTGTGACAACATCCCATGCACCTGCAGAAGGCAACAGATCAAGTAAAACATGTGGATTATTAAGTTATAAAAAAAAATTCCCAAATTCTGCAACAGAAAGCATGATTAAAGGCATACAGCATCACGAAGCTCATAAGCTCTACTAACAATCCTAGCTCCATTGTAATCATCGCCATTATAAGCCTGCAAACCAACAGGAAACGAGGCATCAAAATATGGTGCTTCCGAAACAAGATAAGCCTCGAAGGCATACCTTTGCGTTGGCCACAATTAAGTCAATATCTAAAAGGAAGGAGGAACGTGTAAGATATTGTCCACAATCAACACGTTGCAGCACAGTAGCCGTATCCATAGGATGCTGGATGATAGTGCGGTAGTTGGGTGCATCTTCATCTGTCACTGGATAATGAAACGCGCTGAACCTTTTGTCATAGAGAATCCTACATCATGTAGTGACAGACTGTGAGTATCCACTAAATCAGACACCATTCGTCCTCAAAAAATAATGCTAGAAGATGTCTAACAAAGTGTATAGTCTTTACATATATGAAAAAGGGCAATCTCTTTTAATAAGTTAGGGCATCACCTCCATTGTTCTACACTTCCCATTAAAATATTCTGCAGTGCACCTAGTGCTAAGACAAAATATATCACAACTTTCAGAAAAGAAAAGAAAAGGTGATTATATTTGAAGGATCGAAGATGTTCCAATTTAAAGAACCCATTTTTCAAACTTAAATGCCAAATGATTCATCGCAATACTTCAATCTGCTTGATCAGCGATCTTAACCTTAAGCCATTGGACAAAATCGCCTCAAGAACTTCCTTCATCAAGATCGTCCCAAACTGGTAAGAGTTGTTTCTTATGTCTTTTCATAAAATTGATGACATGGATTTGGGTTCCTACTGGACTTTTCCTTCATGAGGAGTTCGAATGAGAAAAGAATGATGAGACAAACCTCGGAAAGCCCAAATGAAAAATTTTAAAACAATTTGCCAAAGAAAAGGCTTATTGATAGCAAAGATGAAGAACATTGGAAAATCAATACATCAGAATACCTGTTACAAACATCTCGAAGACACATCCGGAGACGTCGAAGAGCATGGTCCTCAGCTTCTGCCTTGTCCTTCAGTTCAGAAGCCTTAGGGCCAGTCACTGTCTTAGGAGCCTTGGAAAGATTTGGCAGAGAATTGGACTCTTGAGTAGGAATCCTTGTTTTCTCAGAAGGGATCGACAAAACAGCCTCAATTAAGTGCCCAAAAAATGTAGATCTATCCTCCAAAGTTGGCATTTCCACTTCATAACTGGTAACGTGCATGAAAGAATAATCATGTAACAGCTAACAAGGCTGGGGAGAATAGCAGTGTGCACTAGAAACTTTTAAGTACTGATGGAGCTACAACCGTCTAACTTGACAATTTATGAGATGCAATGCAATATTGTATTTAGCCTATCGGTACTCATATCATATAGAGAACCGATACGCGATAATTGTACCATATCGTACGATAGGGTACATTAAAATATTACAACAACAACTAAGCCTTTTCCCATACTAGACAGGGTCGGCTAGAGTACATTAAAATATTGAAAAAAACAAAATTAAAAAATCATCATGTATCGTAATACCCCACATCATGCGATACGGGATGTATGTATCGTACGATACAAATACGGGATGTATCATTCAATACGGTACATGTATTGTACGATATGATATTTATAACATTGATGCAATGTTTAACTGAGTCATCATACTCAACATGATAATGAGTGGCATATTGAAATTTGAAATCCAATCAGATAACACTAGCAAGAATATATTCATTACCGCATTCAAATTTGGATGCATTATGGGTAACAAAGCAGTTGAAATTGACATGCTGCTATGATCGAAACCCCAGAACATACAAAACAACAACTAAGCCTTTTCCCATACTAGACGGGGTTGGCTACATGGATTTTTTGTTTCCACAGATCCCTATCGTGTGCCATGTTAGCAGTTAACTCCCAATAAGCTAGATCATTCTTTATTGTTTCTTTCCAACAATTTTGTGGTTGTCCTCTACCTCTTTTAATACTTTCCAAATTTTGTTTTTCTAACCTTCTTATAGGTTCTTCTTTTGATCTTCTTTCTATATGTCTAAACCATCTTAAACGATGTTCTCTCATTTTATCCTCTATTGGTGCCACTCCTAATTTGTTTCTAATAACCTCATTATGTATACGGTCTTTTCTTGTATGACCACTCATCCATCTCAACATCTTCATTTCTGTCACAGACATCTTTTGTACATGTTGATGATTAACTGCCCAACACTCAGAACCATAAAACATGGCAGGCCTAATTGCTGCTCTATAATATTTACCTTTTAATTTTAATGGTATCTTCTTATCACAAAGAATACCTGATGCTCCTCTCCATTTTAACCAACCAGCATTAATTCTATGTGTAACATCTCCATCAATTCTTCCATCACTTTGAAAAATTGACCCTAGGTATTTAAAACTTTCCTTTTGGGGAATGCAATGTGTGCCAATTTTAATTTCTGTCCTCTGAAGTAGCCAAATGATCAAACTTACATTCCATATATTCTAGAGGAAAGTTTAAACTAAACTTGAACCATCATGAGATGGATGAGTTGTCATACAAGAAAATGAAATTCAAATAAGAAGACATGAAGATGAAATCAACACCAAAATAAACCAGGTTATTCCATAGTGAAGCAGGAAGTTTGAACTAAACTTGAACCATCATGAGATCTTTCAGACAATGTCAGACATAAATAATATAGAAGATTTAGTAGGACAGTCTAAGCAAGTCTCTTACCCTGTTTTCAGCAAAAATTGAGTACATGAAGTGCAAAATGTGTCATAGGATCACCATTGTCCAATATGACCATATGATGTTCCACTAGTAATAAAGTTACAAGGCAATTGCTAGAGGACAACATCAGGAGTCTCATAATTTTGCACATCCTCAATACGTTCTACTGTGAGTCGCACATGAAATTGGAGGCTGCACATTTAATCATGCCCACAACATCTTATCTCACTATACTTGAACAATAAGCATAAACCTGAATGGTCAGGTTTTTACTTATCTGTAGGTCGCAACTTTTCAAATCCATCAAATATCAATAACCTTGAACTAGAATTGTGCCCTATGAAGAAAGTGTGTTAGATGTGAAGTTAAACCAACCAAGATAATTTTTATAATTCATAAGTGAAAACATAAAAAGGAACATTAATTACATTGAAAAGTACAAATAAACTCAATAATTTTAAATGAAACCATTTGACTCCAACTTAATGTGCTAATCATTAAAGTAAAATGTGTTTCATCGCTTTCAAGAGAAAAGTGATAAACTAATGATAGAATCAGCTGTTGTTGTACTGTATCAAGCGGGAATGTGTATACTACGAACATCTCTTGGCTTTTGATCTCTTTATAGCCAATACAATTTTTAAAAAATGAGATGAGCATTTAATTACTTATAAGAATGGCTTATCACAAACACAAATTGATTATTTTTTGTAGGAAAAAAGATAGATCGTGTTGTAAAGATTGCAAGATAATTTCAGAAGAAAGCTGAACTACTCAACCTCGAATTTTAGTAATGAATTTGCAAGTAAAAAGTGGACAAAGAATAATAGAGTACATAGAGTTAGTTGAACTAGATGGTAGAATCTCAAATGTGAGAAAGAAGAAATATTTAAACAGAAAGTTATTCAAGGAGATGCTTTGGATGTGGGTACACCTTTTGATACGTGGAACAATATGGCTATACATATTAGGAAAGTGACAAAAGATGTCTTAAACGAATCTAAGAGAGGCATACCGGCACAAAAAGAAGTTTGGTGGTGGAGTGAAGTGGTGCAAGATAAAATCAAGGCAAAGAAGGCACGTTACAAATTTCATTATATTAATAAGACTAGTGAAACTTGAAAGGCTTATAAGAAAGCAAAGAAAGAAGTGAAAAAGGTCATTGGTGAAGCAAAAGTCAAAATTTAAGAAGATTTATATAAAAAACTTAACCCAAAAAAAGGTGAAAGAGATATTTTTATGATAGCTAAAGCTAGAGATAAGAAAACTAAGGATATTACTTTTGTTAGATGCATCAAAGATGTAGATGAGAAGATTCTAGTGGTGAATGATGATATCAAACATAGATGGAAAAATTATTTTAAACTTTTTAATGAAGATACATATGTTAGTATTAGCTTAGGAGAGTTAGCCAAATCAGAAAGTATATAAACCACAATTTCTATCGGTGTATTCAAAATAATGAACTCAAAGAGGCTCTTAAATATATGAAAGTTGGTAAATCTATATGACCAGACAATATTATTAGAGAAGTATGAAAATCCTAAGAGAGATAGGGCTCACAAGACTATTTAATGAAATATGGAGAACTCAAAAGATGCTTGAGGAATGAAGAGCAAGTACACTCATACACATATATAAGATAGGGGAGAACAATTCGAATTATCGAGGTATCAAGTTAATGAGCTATACTATAAAATTATGGAAAAGAATTATTGAACGTAGGTTAAGACAAGTATCGAGTACAACAGAGAACCAATTCGGATTCATGCCCGACAGATCTACTATTGAAGTGATTCACCTATTGAGACGTCTTATAGAATATTTTAGAGCAAAAAAGAAGAATCTTTACATGATATTTATTGATCTATAAAAAACTTACGATAGGGTGCCAAGAGATGTTCTTTGGAGAACCTTGGAAAAAACATGTATCCCATTGACATACATAAATCTTATAAGAAACATGTACGATGATACAAAAAACTTGTGAGGACTTATGAAGGAATAACAAACTCCTTTAAAGTTAATATTGGGTTACATCAAGCATCAACTTTAAGTACATATTTATTTATATTGGTTATTGATGAGTTAACAAAACATATTCAAGATGAAGTACCTTGGTGTATGTTATTTGTTGATGATATTGTGTTAGTGGATGAGTCTAAGGAAAAAGTTAATAGGAAATTGGAACTATAGAGAGAAACGTTAGAAAGTAAAGTCTTTTGACTTAGTAGAATAAAGACATAATATATGAAATATAAGTTTAATCATTTGGGTACTTTAGAGGACATAGAGATTAAGATTGTCACACATTGCATCCCTCACAAGGAAAGTTTTAAATACCTAAGGTCAATTTTTCAATGTGAGGAAAAATTGATGGAAATGTTAGGCATAGAATTAACGTCGGTTGGTTAAAATGGAGAAGGTCATCAAGTATTATGTGTAATAAAAAGATACCATTAAAGTTATAAATTAAATATTATAGAGCAACAATTAGACGTGTTATGTTTTATAGTTAAGGATGTTGGGCAACTAATCATCAACATGTGCAAAAGATGTCCACACCATAAATGAAGATATTGAGATGGATGAGTGGTCACACAAGAAAAAACCGTATACATAATGAGGTTATTAGAAACCAATTGGGAGTAGCACCAATAGAGGATAAAATGAGGGAAAATCATTTAAGATGGTTTGGACATGTAGAAAGACGATCAAAGGACACTCTTGTAAGAAGATATGAAAAATTGGATTGTAAAAATGTTAAAAGAGGAAGAGGATGACTACAAAAATGTTGGAAAGAAACTATAACAATGATCTAGTTTATATTGAGTTAACTGCTAGCATGACACATGATACAGCTTTGTGGAAACAAAGAATCCATGTAGCTGACCCCATCTAGCTACGTCACACGGGTGCGGGTGCGGGATACGGCAAATTTCAAAAATTTTGGGTGCGGCGACACAGGTAGGGTATATAATATTATATATTATATATAATATTTAAGCTACATAAATCAATCATAATACAACTAGTATTTGCTAATTTTGAGTGCATGTAGGTATCAATTAGCAAGTTCCCACATAATGATTTCCCTCATAATGATTTGAAACTTAGAATGATTTTACGAGCTGCAAAATAGCAAAATATCAAGTTATGGATTCAAAGAGTTTCCAAATCTTTTGTAGGATATAGCATATACTATTATTTGTGCTAGGATCCGCTAGTGATGTCACACTCTTCTGTTCTATTGATGTGGCAATGTTCCAGGTCTTCAAATGTGTTTGATGACAGAGATTATTCTGTGCAAAGGCATTTAGTATGGAGTCAAGATTTCAATCAGATTGATATATAAGAAACCAATTGTCCGCACCCAAAATCATTCAACCTAATATTGTATACACCTACAATAGCAAGTACACAACTTTATATTAAAGCAAAACACATAAATGGTAAACAACTACTAATTTCATCATAATACACAAATCAATCTTCATTATCTGGACCCATTTATCCGTGAGTTACAAAAAAAATTGCATTTTTTTTTTGCCATGCCGCACCGACACGGTGTCGGTGTCGCACCAGCGTCGAAGTCGACACTCCAACCCTTAGAAGTGTCTGTGTGACTTAGCCATCTAGTATGGGAAAAGGCTTAGTTGTTGTTGTATTACTGTGATTATGTAAGTGTTTTACTTTAATGTTGAAAAACAAAACACGTTTGATATATATATTGATAGGTATTGCCTGTATCTTATCACGAGAGACAAGAGACAACTGACAAGGGTGTTGTATTAGCACTTGCAACAATGAAATCAGTCAAGCACCTATCAAGATTTATGGTAAGCAGTCAAGAAGAACCAAAAGATACATGCAAAAGGACAAAATTCATGTGCTTACACATTACGTTGAGCAAATACTGAGTGTGACACTTCATCTAGTTCATTAAACGGTGCAGAGGACGTTCCGATCAGTAGTATGGGAAAGTCTGAAGGCAAATCTTCTAGAAGAGTAATCAGGACTGCCTTAAGCTGCTCATGTGCCTGCATTTTCCATCAGACTCGTGTTCATCATAATATTCAACGAATGGAATGATCAACACAAAGATTCAAAATACAACTGTATACAAAAAAAGATGCCATATGCAACTTACGGTTTCCCACCAAAGATAGAACTGAGGTAAGTACAAAATACTAGGTGTTGTTCTTCTAGCTTCCCCAAAAATATGAACCAGAGCCTCCTCTGGGGTTTTTGCACTTGGATCTGACATAAGGGCAGGAAGCCCCAGTGAATGGACAGGAAACTTTTCCAGTTCATGTAACACTGCAGGGCCGATATGATCCTGTTCAACTAAAGCTGTGAGTATATTAAGATACTTCTCAATGATGATGGAAAGATATCAGTAACACAAAAGAATTACAGTTATTACCAGTCCACTGCCTTCATCACCACAAAGTAAAAGGCGAGGCCTATATACAAGAGAGATTGCTGAACCATAAGACAGTCCAAACAATTTGTTCACATCTGAACTTGTAAGCGATGGAAAAATTTCAGATATAAGACCCATGACCTTCTGAAGGTGCCGCTGCAAACAAGGTGACACAGCTAAAGATAATGGCCTTGAGTGCACAATGGAGCCCCTATCACAACTAGCTGCAAGTTCCTTTTTCAGTTCCTTTGAAGGAGGATGCTTCCACTTACAGTATGAATGTCTAATATCTGAGCACGTGCCTCACAACCAGGCAAAGGAAAATTAAATTCACGATCAAATCGACCAGGACGACGTAAAGCACCATCAATGGCATCAACTCTGTTGGTAGCTCCAATCAGTACAACTTGTCCACGGGAATCAAGGCCATCCATCAAAGCAAGTAGCGTAGAAACAATTGAATTATGAATCTGCTCTTGTTTGCTTGACCTGACAGGAGCTAGTCCATCTATTTCATCAAAAAAAATAATAGATGGTTGATTCTTTTGAGCTTCTTCAAACAGCATTTTCAGTTGTCTTTCAGCTTCACCAACCCACTTACTGAGAACATCAGCTCCTTTGCGCATGTAAAAGCTAACCCTTCGACCCCATGGAATAGCAGGGCCTTGGTCCAGCTCATCCACAAGAAGGGAGTCATCAGAATCTTCAGGCCTTGCTAAGCGATGACGCTTATGAACTCGTGATCCACCCTTCCTTACATCCCTGCTAACCTTAGTTCCCATACCTTGATGCAACACTCTTCGAGGAGATCTTGGTCGGGCCTTCCCTTCCTCCATAGAAAACTATGCGGACATCTGCACGATTTCGAAGATCATAACACCTTCTTCCATCCTGCTCTTCTTCACCCTCTTCATCGTCACCGTCTTCATCACCATCATCCTCACCTTCGCTCTTCACCCTCAGCATCACCTTCAATCTCATTTTGACCATCATCTGCATCATTTTCCTCAACATCATTTCCATTTTCTGTTTCATCTGTGGATTTTCTTATGCCTTGGTGGGGTTGACAGCAAATCTTGATTAGCAGCAATAAGAGGCTTTCTCCTGGCAGAATGGTATTGTGGTCTCTGCAGCATACAAGTTCCAAACATTAACCAACTTTACAGTATGGAAACTGTACTCCATCATACTCCTATTAGTTACAACTGACCTCCGTAGACATTGCATGATTGGGAGAGGATAAAATCTCACCATTAAGTCATCATCCTCTGAGTCAGAATTATCGGTTTCATAATCTTCAAGAGTGATAGAGCTCTTCCTTTTTCTGGTTGAGCGGCGAAGATTAGCCATCTGTCCAGAAAGAAAGCATTTACAACTTAGCAATTAAATCAGTAAAATACTTGACCAGCCACATTGCCTTAGGAATGTAAAAACCTCTTTTGGCTTTTATAAATACAAATCAAGATAAATTAGGTCACGCTTTAGGCATCCACCAGATGCCATAGACAAAAAAGTTAGTTTAAATCAACTCAAATGAGGTCAGGCAATGCCTCCCCAACTATTGGCACCAAAGACATTTGACTCGAAGAAGTAAGCCTTTGTAGTCTAAAAACAAGACTAGGGATGGCAATGGGCAGGTTTACACCCAACCAGAACTTGCCCCATACTAAGAAGATCCTTTGAAACTCGAGTGTACCAGCCCCACTATCCTCACTTAAAAGCTCTGAGAATATGCTATCCCCTGTCACCTTCACCTTTTTCACTTCTTACATCAGTTGAATATGGGGCCAAAGACTACACAACGAAGCACCCCAAGGTGGGAGTGGGTTTGCCCTAGGTAGAACTGGTTCTCAACCCTTTCCATAAGGAGCGGGACGAATTCAGATTGACATCCCTAAACAAGACTGGGGCAGTATGAAACATATACACTCTCCGAGTATGAAACAAATCCACTCTTCCTATCATCTAAATACTAAAAAAACTCACTTTTTAGACATTTCAGGGCAATCACATCAGTTTCACCCATCATGACCTTCACCATCTCAGTGCATACAACAGTTTAATAAGGGAAGCAACAGCATCCGTGTTGTCATGACAGACACAGTACAGAACCTTTGATGTCAAACTGTATGTTTTGCTATTTTGGTCTAGAAGTGCCAATTTATGTGGCTCGTGTCATAAAAGAGAAACTTACATTGGAAGTTGGCGACTGCATTGTCCTGTTTCCTGATCGCAACACTTTCGCAATATCAGAAGCTGCCGTAGGCTGCTTAGCCTTATTTTTCTGTTCAATAGGTCATGTGCAGGGGCAGACAAAATCCAAGCACAATTACAGAAAACATATGCAGAATCCCATATCACTAGAAAAGAAAAAGCATACAAGGATCCAGCATTCACCGGAGTCAGCCATAACATATGTTGCATCATCTAGCTGGCACACATAACATGACAACGTCTACTAAAAGGAAGGAATATGCTACAATATCATGGTGTAAATCAAATGACTAGAACTATTGTGATTTCCCCCTTCAGTGTCAAGCATCAAGAATGTCACTCTTGGAATGGCTTAAAGAAACCTGATAGCCCACTTAATATGAATGACTAATCTTCCAATGTTTTTGTTCAATATCTTACAAGAAAACCAAATAAAGAAAGAGATCACAGACCTTAGAAGCAGAATCCAGTGGACGGTTACCAGGGCGCAACATCTTGGCTATTTGAGAAGCTGCAGTCCGACGTTTGGTCTTATTCTTCTTTCTATTTGGTGGATTGTAGTAGAAAAGTGAACGAGTAAACATTTTCGGTCTTGTTCTCAGTCTATCACTTGTGCGTAAGGGCTTAGCCTCTTGTGCAACCCGCTCACCAGCATCAAGCTTTTTATCTATCATATCTGAACCTTTGCTGGAATTTTGTGAGCGCTTGGTAGGAGTACAGTCTGATGAAGAGCGCTTTGAATCCATATCTTTTAAATTATACAATCTCACTCAGTCAAGCGTACAAAACTGGGGAATAAAAGGTAGATAAAAAAAATCAAAGACTCAGAAAATATAGGAAATTTCTTACATGATGTCTTTCTACTCCAGAAAAAGGAAACTATCATAGCCCCACAAAGGACAAATATAACCAACCAATGGCAGGAAAAGAACCCATCTTCACTAACAAATCAGACAATCAAATTTGAGCAGTTCAACATGAAATGTTTAGAATAAAGGCCCACAAAAGAGGTAACACTGTCACAATAATGTACATAATTGACGTCTTCTCCTCGTATTCTTTCACCGTTTATTATCAATATGCACCAGAACAAGACGTTCCCGCAGTGCCCAAAAATAGAAACCAATGAAAGGAGAAGGAACAGGAAACATACTCATGAGTGACACTACAAATAGTGCACCTGTTAATATAATAATAGTAATAATAGACAGCAATATCAAAAACAAAGCCAGTAAATCTAGAAACAAACAGAGTAAAACCTGTCTGAAAAGGAAAAAAAAAGAAGAGGGTAAGTCGAGCATACAAGACCTCAAAACCCTAAAATTACGCTGCCAATAGCCAACTAGAAAGACTTGTATCAATCAGAATGAAAACATACAGACCAACAAGAATCAAATCCTATACTACCAACAATTGCAACCGTAGACTACATTGTTAGACTGGAAACCAAATACACAGAGGAAGGGCACAGAGAGACATTAGAATAGGGTGCTCAAAAAAGATCAAAGAAAGCTCAAAAGAAATTTAATTCACTTCATAAGAATGCCCCTACAAAAAATCCAACAGTAAAGTGTTCGAACTCCTAACAAACTGAAACATGCTCTCCAACAACAAAAGGGTTAAGCAAGTTATCTGCATCGTTTCTAAGAAGATAGGAAGGACTCGAACCATGAAAAACTAACCATTGATTGCCATAGAAGAGCAGGAAACGGCTTCTTCGTCGTTGCGGTTGCAAAGGGGAGGAGAGCCGGGACTTGTAGCGATCGTTCTTGTTCGCTTTTTTTTTCTCCTCGTTGTCTTGTTTCCTATTTTACCCTACAAGGATATCAGAGAGAAGAAGGGCTTACTGGCCATTCTCGTCAAAGAACTTGCCTAAATTTCAGGAATCACGAACATAGTTGGTTCGGACTTTATGGAGTTTGGTGTGTATCGAGATCCAAAACAAATCAAAATGAAAGATGTTTGCGTTATCATGGTAAAAGACGTAGGACACTGTCCCAAACCTGCTTGGAGTAGGAGTCCGGTAAAACAAACAGTGCACATATCTGATTTAGGGATGGCAATGGGCAGGTATAGACGGCCTTATACTTGAAGCGTGATTACGACCATGCTTTCTACTCGATTAAAAAGTCCATCTTAAAGTTTTCAGTTCCGTAGTACAAGCCTCTAATCAAATTCTCATAGGGACGACAGTGGTTGTCTTTTCTTCGAGCATGTAATGGAGCGGTATGGGCGCCCCTTTTCTCAATCGCAACTTGAATAATGGTTTCAAAATTAAATGCATCTTTGGTTACAATAAAATTTATTCATAAATTTAATTGAAAATGTAATAAAAAAATAAATATGTGTCTATATAAGAAGAGAAAAACCAATATGAAAAGGAGAAAACCTTCATCTTATAAAAAAAGCAGTTTTTTCCATCAAAAGTTACGAACCATTCGTGAAAGAAGAAGGTAAATGAGCTTCATAAAACAGCATATAATCAAGAAACAATAAAAATATATAAAAGGAGATATCCTAAAATGCACAATACAAAATTTTATAGTAGATGATAAATAAAATAAAATACCAATGGAAACTAGCTAACTTCCAAGGATACTGCCGGAAGACAGAGCATTTTACCCTTGAAATAAATGTTTTGCCTTCATTCTTCGATAGGAGAACACTTACCCAAGACCCTTCACAAGCATAAAAAAAAATCCTCCTCCCTCCCTCATCCTCTCTTTACCCGAAGACAAAATCACTCATTTATCACTTCATATAATCTTAATGAGAGAAAATTATTTAAGATGGTTTGATACATACAAAGATTATCATAGGAAGTTGGGTAAAAAGGTACATAATATATATTATGAAAATATTAAAAGAGAAAGAGAGACTACAAAAATGTTGAAAGAAAACAATAAAGAATGATTTAGCCTATGTTGAGTTAATTGTTTGCATGACACATGATTGAGCTCTATGAAAACAAAGAATTCATGTAGTCGGCCCCATCTAGTATAGGAAAAAGCTTAGTTGTTGTCATTTTATATGTATAAATATATATAATATATAATATATAATATATGTTATTTCATTGATACTTGTTATATTGTATGTGCCCATACCTAGTCAAAATACTTTTGTTAATCTTTGTACCAAATCCAAACCACATCAAACTATATCTCATTTAGATGAGGTTGGGTTGAAACCCCAAAGGTTGGACTATAGTGATTCCTAGTCTATAACAATAACAACTAAGCCTTTTCATATTGGATAAGGTTGGCTATAAGGATTCTTCATTTGTGTATGGTAGATAACTCAACAAAAGTTAGATCATTCTTTATTGTTTCTTTCTAATACTTTTGTGGTTTCTCTTTTTTAGCATATTCACTCTCTAATTTTTTACACCTTCTTACTAAAACTTCCTTAAGTTACCTTTTCATATGTCCAAGCCATTTTCAACAATTTTTACTTATTTTATCATTTATTATTATCACTCTCAAGTTGTCTTTGATAACCTCATTATTAGTATGGTCCTTCCATATATGGTCATACATCCATTTTAGTATTTTCATTTTTATCATGGACATCTTTTGCACATGTTAATGATTAAGTGCCCAATACTCAACATTATATACCATAGTAGGTCTAATTGTTAATCTACAATATTTACCTTTCAACTTTATTGGTATCTTCTTGTCTATTTTCACTTGAATTAATTCCATGTGTGACATTTTTATTAATTTTTTCTTTCTCAAAAACTTACCTTAAGTACTTAAAACTTATATTTTGAAGGATACAATTTATACAAATCTTAATTTTTGACCACATCTTTATTAACAAAATTATCAAACTTGCATTATGTATAATATGTCTTTATTCTAATATATTGAAAACCTTCATTTTCTAATGTTTCTCTCTTTAGTTTTATTTTTATGTTGACTTTTCCTTTAAATTCATCTACTAATAGAATGTCATCAGGAAATAATGTAATGTGCTTTGTTAAATTGTTAGTAATCAAGGTAAATAAATATAAACTTAAAGTTGATCCTTTATACAATCTAATATTAACTTCAAAGAAATCCATAATCTATTCACGAGTCCTCGGGTATAGCTAGAACTAACCCTAAGAAAATTATGCCCTAATTAACAATTATACAATAAATGAAATATGCAACTAATTATAAAATGTTAAGAAGAAGAAATTCTATGGTACAAAAATCCTAATATGCAAAAAATCATGATTTGAAAATATCTTGATATGCAGTGTGCACAAATTTTAGATATTTTCATAAAATCAAATGTACACGAGAGTTAAAGAAAACCTATGTATAGGAGATGCAAGAATAAAATATTGAACATGCGTGAATTAAAACTAAAGTACAAAATAATTCTAACCTAACGAATAATTAAACTATCTACATAGAACAAAAAAACTAAAGAATAAAGATGCAAGATGATTCAAAAGGAATAAATGCAATGACTAAGAGATTTAATGAATGTTTAGAACCTAATTAACAACAATCAAAATGTATGGATTGAAGAGACTTGATGTGGCTAAATATGTATGCAAACATTAACCAAACTAATGGATATTAAGGCTAGAAAAATTATGAATCATGAAGGGGTCGACTAAGACGTATGATGGTCTAGGTACATAATGCTCATGTTAAATGACTAAGGCTTTAATATAGATGGAAAAGAATCCTAGGGAAACTAAGAAGGCTTGATAAAAAAATCTAGAAATTAATGGACTAAAAGTTTGAACTCATGAGGTTGGATCGAGGATACCTAGCAATGGATGATTCTCTTTGGTGATCTTCTCTGGTGGCTGCCAACCTTGGGTGTTAATTGCAATAATAATCACATTACACAACGAGAGAGAGAGAGAGAGAGAGAGAGAGAGAGAGAGAGAGAGAGAGAGAGAGAGAGAGAGAGAAAATAAAGGAAGAGAGAGAAAAACAATTCGAATTTCTGATTTCTTTTTTACTTACTTTCCTCTTTTTACAGTGACGATGAATACCTTATTTATAGTTTTTCTTAGGGTGTCCTGAAAAGAAAATTTTGATACAACATTTCTCACTTTGAGAAAGCAAAACAACAAAAAGCAAAAGGCTGAAATTTTTGTTATTTGCATGGGTTGTGTTTCCATTTTAAGCTTGCTCGAAATGACAAGTCTAAAATTTTCTTGCTTACTAATTTGGCGTGATTTAACTGCTAACATGGCACACAATAGGGATCTGTGGAAACAAAGAATCCATGTAGCCGACCCCGTCTAGTATAAGAAAAGGCTTACTTGTTATTGTTGTTGTTGTACTAATTTGGTGTGATTTCCTCCCATCGAATTGAGCCTTTCTATTCATATAGTGTTCAGATTTTAGTAACTTCAACAATTTCACAAGAATGGAGAATGAAAATTGTTGGTTGTTTCTTTTATTTTTTATTTAGCCTTTCTATTCTCATGTCACCCAGCTTTATGTGTGAGTCATCCTTCATGGGGTTCAGCCTTATGTATGCCATACTTACATTACATATATAACTATATTACATAGATATGATTAATATATATGGATATTATATAAAATCACATCCCCTTTCATCACACATGTACATATGCATATTTTAGTAAGCATGTAAGTGCACACACACACATACACACAGAAATATATATAATATTTAAGGTAAACATGTACATATTTTAAGATAATATATATATACTCATCTAGTGTTATGTAATATATTTATGTAAATATAAGACCTATGTTATATATATATATATATATATATATATATATATATATATATATATATATATATATATATATATATATATATATATATATATATATAGTTTTATACATAGCATATATATAGGTTAATTTTTGAGTTATTACATATACATATATTTATATATTATATTCCTATACATGTCTATGTATATAACATACATATATAATATGTATGCATAGCTTTCCATAATAGTTGAAACTATTTTAGATATTTCTGTCCTACTGAAATTCCCTTCAACTATAGACTCCTGTGAATAAAGCAAGTGAATGTTGTAGCTTTTCCTTTCCTTTCCTTTTATTTTCTTTTTGATATTTTCCTTGATCAACAATCTCATATTTGATTCGGTTTATTGTAAAGCATACCTGAATCCTGATAATGAATATCCTATGATCCAAAATCCATAGAATCATTTAATCTTTTTAAAATTTGAAAATTTAAAACCAATTTTATTAACTAAAACATATTTTTGTTAAGATTTTTTTTGGGTGTTTACATACAAAAAAGGCTTTCATCCCCGTTCCCGTGTCCCCGCCGTCCCTATAAACATCCTTAGCTGTAATATTCTTATAAGGTGGACGGTTACCGGTTACCATATGAGTCTTGTTCTTTACTGCCATTACGTATGTAATATATGATTTTATGCTTTTCGCTTTGTTCTATGAAATCCTTGTATAATCTTTTTCTTGAATGAATTTTTACCTTCGTTAGAAAAAAGAAATGACTCATAAGTTCCAGTAACAGTGCTGGCCTGACCTATTTGCGGTAACAGTGCTGCTTTCATTTAGAACATCTATTAGACTCATAAGTTCCAAATGTGATTTTTAGACTGTAATTTTCAGTACTAGATGGCTTAATCAACTACTCCTGGAGATTCCACACATGCTAAGGGAGAAAGCCGCTGTGGTCTGGATGGACAGCTAGACGTGGCCAGTTCCAAACCAGGCCCGACGGTTTTAACCGAAATAGAAACGGGCAAAGAACTGGCCGAATCCAAAACCAAAGAGGATCTTGTTCGGTTCCAGTTCCAGCTTCTACAGAACTGAAACCATGGTGGAACCAGAACTGTTGGTTCCATATTTTTTAAATAATTTTTCTTGTCAATTCCAATTTTTTTTTTCAGTTTCAAACGGTTTAAGACATGATCGGACTTGAAATCAGAACTGGCGGTTCTAAATCAGCATCGAAACCAGCTCGATCCCCGTTTAGTTTTGGTTCCTAATTCCAAGCAAACCGGAACGGGTCATGTCTGCGGACAACATCCCCCCTTTTGCACATTGGGGGAAAGCCATAAGAGAACCCAGTGTTCCTTGGTCATCGATGGGCTGTGTTTGTATCGCTCCGCTCCGCGTGTGGGACGGCAGCCAGGTAAACACCCTCTCAAGGGGTTCATGTGAGGGTGTGGGTGTTGTGCAAGTGTGCGGGCCTTGATCAATGCGTCTGTGTTTGACTGAGCTTGTTATCAACAGGGCTCAGCCTCTTTGCAGCTTGGTTTCAAGCCCACCTTTTCTTATATGTTTTTTTGGTTTCGGGTCACTTCCACTCATGGGATACAACCATCTAGATTGGTCAACAACAGACAGGAAAGGACCCTGAGGGAAAACCAGTGCTTCCTTCCAACTGGGTTGAGCAACTTACAAGTTGTACCATGACTCCCTCGCTTTCTTTCCTTCTAATTCTCTCTCTCTCTCTCTCTCTATATATATATATATATATATATATATAAAGAGAAAAAGAGAAAAATCCATCCTCATTCACTCAAACATTCTTATAGAAACAATTGACAACACACCATCATGCATTAAATGCAAATGACAAAAAATACTATAACATTTCTATCGTTGGATAGATGCGATCAACAATATACCATTGTCCATTAAATACAAATGATGAAAAGTGCTTTGATATATTTTATTTTATATATTTAAATCTCTACATTTGATTGCATTGATCAAACTATAGAAATGCTCGAGTAAATTTAAGTATGAATGAGTTTACATATATACTATCTCTCTCTCTCCTATATATTACAAACACCAAAAAAACACATGTAGGGTGTACATGCCTGCGCATCCCTGTAAAACTTTAAAGCATTAACACAATCACCAATTGATATACATACATATATATATATATATATATATATATATATATATATATATATATATATATATATAACCAAAAAAACACGTGTGTACATGCATGCACATCCCTGTAAAACTTTGAAGCATCAACAAAGTCACTAATTCTCCGATAGAGGACATGTCATCTTCTAACAGATAAACCACCAGATTTTGCAGTTTTAAGAAAACTAAAAAGATTTGCTACTTAAGTTTTTGTTGAATACTACATCAGTTAGGAGTTGCTGAGTTACTTAAGTGTATGCAGGATATCGTTGTAACCAATTTTCTTATTAGGACACTTTTTTCTTTTAAGATGTAAAGTCCGAACTTAACCTGCTCTAATAGTTTTAAGGTTTATGAAATAGAAGAGAGAGGAGGGAGGCCTCCTCCATGCTCTTCTCCTTGTTATTATCAAAATGGTATCAGAGTCATTAACTACCAAAACAGGCAGTTTCGGGTGGTGGTTATGGCGGTGGTAGAGACTAATGACGTAGAAACTAGTTCTGTTCAAAGGCCCGAGGAAGAACAAGTCTATGCTCCCGAATGCAAGTGGAGACTTCAAGCCAGCAAGAAGACCTTGTCCCTCCTCGAAGACGAACGATGCCTCTCGATGACCCAAATTCACCAAATTCATGCACACTCTATTATTACCGGACAATCTGCCAACAAATTCTCCATGAGCAAGATCATCACCTTTGTTGCGCTCTCTCCGTTCGACGACCTCGATTGCGCCCTCTCCATCTTCTGCCGAGTTCTCCATCCTAACCCCTTCATGTGGAATACCATGATGTGTGCTGCGGTCGAGAAGGACAAAATGAACCTGACATTCTCTCTGTACAAGCAAATGATAGCTATTAGTGATCGCCCCAACAACTATACTTTCTCCTTTGTTCTCAGATCGGTTGTGGGGTCCCCCAAAGAAAATGCGTTCATGGTGACATTGTGAAACTGAGGTGGGCATCTTATGATTTCGTTCAAAACGGTTTGCTTCATGCGTATGTTGTTCTTGGGTTGTTGGACGATGCGCGTCAAGTGTTTGATGGAAGTCCTGAAAGAGATGTTTCTTGGACCACAATCGTCAATGGGTATGCTAAAGCGGGTCGCTTGGAGGACGCAAGCCAACTATTTGATGAAATGCCCCATAAAAGAACGCTTGCATGGAATGTTATGGTCAAAAACTATTTTCAAAACGGGAGGGTTTAAGAATCTCATCACCTCTTCGTGGAGATGCTTGAAAGGAATGTTGGTTCGTGGACGACCATGATGAGAGGCTACGCTCAAGAAGGCAGAGAGGATATCTTGCATAATGCCCGAGAGGAACGTCATTTCCTAGACAATGTTAATGGGGAACTAATTCAGGATGAGCGTATCAATGACGCTCACAAACTGTTTGATCAAATACTTGAGAAGAATGTTGTTGCTCGGACCAACCTTGGGTATTGCCAATGCGAAAGAGTCAGGGAAGCTCAAGAATTGTTTGATGAAATGGTGAGGCGCAATATGGTGACATGGACAAACATGATCTTGGGTTATTGCCAGAATGGCATGGTTGATTTAGCTAGGAAGTTGTTTGAGGTCATGTCGCAGAAGAGTGAGGTTTCATGGACAACCATGCTGATGGGTTACGCACAGAATGACAAGGTCCATGAGGCTCGCAATTTGTTTAGCAAGATGAATGAGAAGGATGACACTTCATTTGTGGGTATCATTGTTGCCTATGCTCAATGCAAGATGGTAGATATAGTTAGAAGAACGTTTGAAGAGGCAGATAAGCGATCGACTGTTGATATGTTCCGAAAGAGGCTAGCGACAAACTCGGGCAAACCATTCTACCTTCATTACTATTTTAAGTGTGTGCTCTATGCTTGGTATACTTATCACGGCAAACAGATTCATGTGCTTATCCTTAAAACAGGCTTTGACATAGATTCGTTTGCATCAACAACACTCATTAACATGTACGGAAAGTGTGGATTCATGGAGATGGCTTGATTGGTGTTTGATAATCGGTTGTTGCATAAGTGAATGTTGAACCAAGATGAGTTGCAATAAACTCCAATGTTGCATGTGGTTCCAATTGTTAAAGATGGAACCTATTGCAGGTGAAGTTTCATGCAGTTGTTTGTTGTTGCTGCGATG
The DNA here is from genome assembly GCA_036023115.1 of Brasenia schreberi. Classification (NCBI taxonomy): domain Eukaryota; kingdom Viridiplantae; phylum Streptophyta; class Magnoliopsida; order Nymphaeales; family Cabombaceae; genus Brasenia; species Brasenia schreberi. Next base: position 21,063,106 of record JAYKKT010000082.1, read on the forward strand.
CTATGAAGAGCATCATTAAAGGTTGTTGTTGTCTCATTGAGGAGAAGAACAACTCTCTTGTTAGTGTGCAACTAACAAGGCTGCTGAAAAATTTACAACCAAGAAAGTTGAATATGTGTACAACGAGGAAGGTTGAAAATGTGTACAACCAAGAAGGTTGAAAAATGTACAGTCATGATGGGTAATAGTATTGTTGCCCAATCACAACATTAGGAGAAAAAACCAATAGTCGCAAAAAGTCACCCGCTGGAAGTACGGTGAAGCAGGATCAATTGCTGAAAATAACTCATTTTTGTTTACGTTCACAACGAGAATCATAGTATGTACTCTCATAAGACCAAATGGCTTATATGTTTATTACCCAGTTTTTATAAGTTAAGAGTTACAAGTATCTCACTCCCAACTTAAGGGGGTGTTGAACACAACATTAGTTAGGAGTTGCCGAGTTACTTAAGTGCATGCAAGACATCGTTATAACCGATTTTCTTATTAGAGACACTTTATCTTTTAAGATCTAAAGTCCATTATATAAGAACTTAATCTGTTGAAATAATTTTAGGGTTTATGAAATAGAAGAGAGAGAAGGAGGGCAACCTTCCAATGGAGGTCCAACCCTCCGGTCTCCATTGTTCTCCCCTCCATGCTATTCTCAACAGTTTCAAGCGTGTGGAGTAAGACATCAAAACCAAGTCCTAGTTTGCCAAAACCGCAATTAAAAATTTCTTTAAACATGTGTGCCTGTGTGTGAAAGAAAGATGTTTGATTAGCAATAATCATACATGCACAACATTGGAGAAGAAATTCTCTGGGTGTCGACAAGCTCTCTCTCTCTTATTAATCTTATTCGTGTTAGTCTCTAGGACTGAAAGCCCGGAGACTTAAATATACACTAATCATGGAATATTATTAATGTGTCATTAATGAAATAAAAATACAAGTGCCTTTAAAAACAAAACCAGAATGACAGTTGATCATAGATGATTATGGACTTTGACTAAACCAGTCGGTCCTCTTAACACTCCCCCTCAAGTTGGGCTAAAGACATTGCATACACCAAATTGTTCAGTCTTCCATAATATTTTTTTGGCACTCCTTAAGTCAACATATCCGCCACTTGATTATCTAACCTCACATGAGTTAATTGAAACTGTTTGTTTAGTATCTTCTCTTGAATAAAATGACAATCCACTACTATGTATTTTGTCCTCATGTGATAGACTGGGTTCAACGCAATTTGTATGGTTGACTTACTATCACAATATCCATGGATTGGTAATTGTATTTTTGTTTCCAAATATTTAATAAGTGCTTTCAACCATAATCCTTCACAAAAAACATGAGTTATTGCTCTATATTAAGCCTCCACGCTGGATCTAGCAACAACAAATTTTTTATTACTCTTCCAAGATACAATATTACTTCCAAACATATTTAGGTATCATATAGTAGATTTTCTATCTTTTAGTGAACCTGCCCAATCTGCATCTGAGTATATTTCTAACTCTAGATGTCAATGATTAATATACATTAATGCATATCTCAGAGTCTTCTTTAAGTATCTAAGGATTTGATACACAACTTCCATATGACATCTGTATGGTACATACATATATTTACTCACAATACCGACTGCATAAGTGATATATAGTTTGGTGATAGTTAGATATATTAGTTTTCCCACAAATTTTTTATGTCAACCAACATCTTCATACATTTTGTTCGCATTCTGAGATAATTTCTTATTCATTTTCATTGGTACATCACATGGCTTAGAATCAGTCATTCCAGTGTCCTTTAACATATCTAATATATATTTTCTCTGAGTTAGAAATATACCTTTGTTTGAATAGAAAACTTCAATGCCAAAAAAGTAGTAGAGTTTTCTCAAGTCTTTAAGGTCAAATAACATGTGGAGTTGTTTTTTCAACTCTTCAATTTCTTTAACATTATCACTTATAATTATAATGTAATCAACATATACCACAAGGATAGAAATACCTTTACCATGCAAACAATGTATGGTCATTTGCACTTTGGGAGTAGTCAAGACTTATAACCCCTTCACTAAATCTCTCGAACCAGACTCTAGGAGATTGTTTCAATCTATATAACATTTTCTTTAATTTACACACCTTCGATGTTCCCTCTTTGTTTCTTAGTCTTGGAGGCAACTCCATATATATCTCTTATGTTAGGTTTTCTTGAAAAAAAACATTTTCACGTCTAATTGCGAGAGTTTTCAATTTTTATTACCTACCATAATGATAATTATCCTGACAATAGTAAGTTTTGCTATTGATGCAAAAGTCTCAATATAGTCCAAATCGTAGACCTTGTTATAGCCCTTTGCTACCAATCTTGCTTTGTATTGGTCGATGCTTCCATATGCTTTTACCTTAATGATGTATACCCATTTGCAATCCATTGTCTTTCTTCTTTGTGATAACTCCACTATATCCTATGTATAATTCTTTTTAAGGCATCAAGTTCTTGCTTCATAGTTAACTATTACTCAACATATTTATTAGCATCATCAAAATTGTGGAACATAAATAGAATCCATATTTGGAGCAAAACATTTATAATTAGAGGATGTATTTTCAAGAGAAATATACTTATAAGATAAGTACATGTTCTCTTACCTTTCCTTAGTGTAATATGCAAGCTCAAATCATACTCTTCATCTCCTCTGAAGGGACCTGAGGGGGGTGTACCTTTTTCTATCGTGGTAGTCTCTTTCATCGGTAGTACTATTCTTTTCTCTCCTCTGACATATGTACTTTTGTTTCTGGTTTGTTGTCCATCTCACTTTTTTTCACGTGATCTTCAATTTTTTCTTCACTATAGTAGTCTGGCTTACTAGTATGACTTGTGATGGTTCTTCAATGACCTTTTTGTTCTCCCCCTCCATTTCATGGTAAAACTTAGACTCATGAAAAGATACATCCATAATAATATAGAATTTCTTATTGTATAAATCATAACAACAATATCCTTTTTGGAATGGAGTGTATCTAACAAATACATACTTAACAACTCTGGAATCTAATCTCTCTGATTTGAGAATGAATATGCACATAACAAACACACCTAAATACCTTAGGTTGTATATGAAAAGCTTTTTTAGTAGGGTGCAGTGTTACAAATGGAGATTTGCCATCTAGGACAACAGATGGAACCCTATTAATAAAGTACAATGTTGTAAGGACTGTCTCCTCATCAGTATTTAGGTGAATGAGAACTCAAAGCTAGGGTTCTTGTAACTTTCAAAATATGTTTGTTTCAGTCACCCCGTTTTGTTGGGAAGAATTTGTGCATGTGGTTTGATGAATAATCTCTTTACTCTTCAAATAATTTTTCAGAGTAGAAAACATGAATTCTCCCCCATTATCAAACTTGAGAATCTTTACTTGAGTTTAAAATTGATTCTCAACTAACTTATGAAAGGAGGGAAATAAAGATTGTACTTCATTCTTAGATTTCATTAAATCTTGAATAATCATCAACAAAAATAACATAGTAACGGTGACCAGTAATAGCCGAAGTAGAGCATGAACCACACATTAGAATGAACAATTTCAAAAGGTTTTATTGCTGTAGAATCACTTGTATGAAAAGAGTTTATCACGTGTTTAGCACGTTGACACATTATATTCAAGATCAAAGTTTCTCATACTTTTACAAATATTAGGTAGAACAATTCACAATTTAGATAAAGGTAAATGTCCTAGTCTAGTATGCTACAAAACTAGATTTTCAACTCTTCTATCTGCCATGACACCATGTGCTTGCATTTGATATTTTTTTCTTCCAAAAAATATAATCCTTAATTGAGACTTCCAAAAAATATAATCCTTACTAAGCATATTTAATTTCTCACCAAAGAACTGATAGATAATAAATTCACTGGAATATTAAGTACATATAAAACTGGTATAATAGTTTCAAACATTAATTTCAACTTCCCTTTTTTAACTATTGGAATATAAGAATCATATGTCAGTTAGACCTGCTCATTTATAGATAACTTTTCATATTCATAAATACCATGACTACTTTCTATTATATGGTGTGAAGCTCTTGAATCAATTACCAAACACAAAATTCAGGAAAACATGTGTTACCGAATTCGTGGTTGGAGTGTCTTTCTCTTGAAATTTCTGCAACAATTGATTAGTGATGCTCAGTAGATGTGATTGTCATGTTATTGAGTCGATTCTTTATTCCTTCCAATCTTTTCATGACAAGTATGGGTGTTGAGTCGTCCCCTTCTTAACTTTTCTTTTTTGAAGTACATGTAACATAAGCTTTATTTTTAAATTGAAGAGGCTTACCAACAACATCCCAGCATTGTTCTATTGTATGCCTATTCTTTCCACAGTGAGTGTATTTTAGCTTATCCTTTTCATTTCCTTTGAATGCACCTCGTCCTCTTCCTCTTGTAGTAGGGTATCCTCTACCTGTTCTACTCTATGGAGTTTCTCTGTCAGCAATTGTTGTTTTGTCACTACCATTTGAATAGAATTTTTCAAGATTTCTTCTATCTTCTTCTCTGATTAGCAAAGAATATACAATACCTAGAGATGGTACGCTCTCTCTACTCAATATATTATTTTTTACATTATCATATTCAGACGATATTTCTCATAAGAGATCAAACACCTTTTCTTTTCTGCTTCTACGTTTCTATCCTTAATACACGTGGTACACTTGGTGTCGGCTAGATGTTGTTCATTCAATAAACACCTTAGTTACCCATAATATTCTTCGATGGTTTTATCTCTTTCCTTACATCTTCTGATTTTTTTCATAATTTCATATTCCTTTGCTATATTTTTCTTTTTAGAATATGCGTCAACTATCGCTTTCCAAATTTTAGTAGTGTTGTTCATGAACATGAATATTTTTTTGGATAGAAGGAATCATTGATTGAGTCAACCAAAAGCTCACTAGGGCATCATCCTTTGTCCATTTTTCATAGATAGGGTCATCTTCCGAGGATACTCCTTGATTACAAGTCAAGAAATTACTTTTCCCTCTTGATCTTACAACTAATGTAACTGATCTGGTCCACTCTTTGTAGTTGTGACTGTCAAGCTTGATATTAGTGATTTGAAATGATTCACCCTTTATTTCAGTGGTATGCCCCTGGTTGTAAACCTCTAATTCCTTTATTTTTCCTCCATCTCCTCCTTAATCACACTCTTCTTTTAACAAACACTTGGTGTGCAACTTGTCATGAATTTGTAATCAATCAAAACTGAAAGCTTGTTGGCTGCACCCTGTACAAACCTTCTAAGACTCCCCACGAGTGACTAGATTCACCAATACCCAAATCAATTTTTTCTTACCTCAACCTCAAACTGTTGTCCACAATTTGAGACTTCTTTATATAGTTTTCACCTCGTTTTCACTCTTTTAAGGCTTTGATACCATGTTTACTTAGCAGCAACCATACACGCCTAACATTGTAGAAGAAATTCTATGACTCTCTCTTATTAATCTTATGCGTGTTGATCTCTAGGACTGAAACCCTGGAAAATTAGATATACACTTATCATGGCATATTACTAATGTGCTATTAATGAAACGAAAATATAAGTGCCTTTAAAAACAAAACCAGAATGACAGTTGATCATAGACGATTATGAACTTTGACTCAACCAGTTGATCCTCTCAACAAGAGAGATAGACTTTAATATGGTACTGATAGGAAGAATACAACGTAAAGAGGCACATGTAACAGTTAGAAAAATCACAAGAGCCTCTCCCACAACCTAAATGAAACCTGTATCATACATAGAGAGATTATATGCAAATCATGTTTAGCTTCATTTCCTACTAATATACAAACTTAACACAGAAAATAGGAAATGAAACAGATTATGAATAAAAACAATGATGAATGGGATCATGGTAGGAAGGAGAAAATAACTCATATCATGCTCACGACCATCAGCACCCAGCAGCTTTCAAGAATTTGTCAAATGGGCTTGCAGGTGGCAGCCGAAATGACCGCAAATATTCACTAGAACATGAGAGATAACTGGACTTGTAGTCATTTACGGCCAATCTGGAGATCTCTTCAGGCATATCCATCTTTTCCTGGGCAAATTTTTCAAGAACAAATGAGATTATACTCTCATTGAACTTTCAACTTGTCTAAAGGTCACATGACGTCCAGTGAAAAGGTGTGAGAAATTGGACAGTGATGAATGAACACCTAAAAGAGGGACAGGAAAGCCTCTAAAGTGTTGAAAGAAAACGATGAAACATGACCTTTTCTTTGAGTTAAATGCTAATATGCTACAACGTCGAACTCAACAAAGCGACTAAGAATCTAAGCAGCCAACCCCACTTAATGTGTGAAAAGGCTAGGCATTGGTGTTGCAACTTTCGACTTTACCAGTTTTTTCTGTTTTTCTTACCTTGTGTGGAGAGATCGATTCATTGCTATCGGCATCTGAAGATAAGTCAATAGGCAGAACGGGCTGCGGATGCTTCACGCTTAGGAGTACTGCCATCTTCTTCTGTTTCCCGATAACGAGAGCTTCACACTGGTTCTTCATCTGATCATACGGAACCGGTGCAGATGAAACATTGGCATCTGCAACTTGCATAGTAGCTTCAAGAACCTGTTACCATTTAAATGTTCAACCAGAGCATAACCAATATATTATCAGTGGTTTATTCAGAAATGTGCTGGTGGATTCACGATGCCATCTGATATAAAAAGTACACATGGATTGGGTAGATGCATTTGGCTGGAAGAGAAGTCCCCAGCATCATGTAGGTCTCATACACGGTTTGCCTATTAACTAAGTGCACTAACATAGAGTTTACACACCCAAATTCAAACGCTACTTACTGAGTCCATGAGTTGTTTGACACTCAGAACCTCTGAAGAACTAAGAGACATTTTTCCATGTGATTGACTTCCTGACACTTCAGGAAGAGGTTCTTCATCTGAGAAGCATGATAAAGGCATCATCTGCAGTGGAACAAATAAATGCATAAGAAATCCATACATGGACCAAAGCCATGCCAAATGTCCAAAACACAATGGTAGATAAAGCTGAGAAAGGAGCACAAGAAAACCTCATCGAAAGATTGGTAATCTTTTGAAGTAAATGGTGAGCCTGGCCTAGACGTGTCCATGAAAAATGGAGCTCCCAGGGAAAAAGCATCATCAGGTGAAAACTCCTGCAATAGTTGTCTATGTATGCTAATATATTCATCCTGCAAAAACAAGTAGAGCTCTGATTGAGAAATGTTAAACCTAGGAAAAGAAGATTGGACCCAGTGGGGTTCGTGGTGAATTAACTTTGTCAAATTATACAGTTGCAATTAGAGTTGCAGGTAGTAATCTCAACCCAAATTCAAAACTCAACTCAATCTCAAAAACTGATCTCCAGGAAGATGGAGATAATCCTTATCCAAGTGTCAATCTCAACTTAGAACGTGATAAGCAAACATAAGAAATCATATTTACCATGGCACTCCCAATACAAAGTGTAGCAATGATCACAACCAACTTTAAGAGACTGGTGGCTCAAACTGATCTCCAGGAAGATGGAGATAATCCTTATCCAAGTGTCAATCTTAACTTAGAACGTGATAAGCAAGCAGAAGAAATCATATTTGTGATGGCACTCCCAATACAAAGTGTAGCAATGATCACAACCAACTTTAAGAGACTGGTGGCTCAAACTGATCTCCAGGAAGATGGAGATAATCCTTATCCAAGTGTCAATCTTAACTTAGAACGTGATAAGCAAGCAGAAGAAATCATATTTGTGATGGCACTCCCAATACAAAGTGTAGCAATGATCACAACCAACTTTAAGAGACTGGTGGCTCCTGACAAACTCTAAAATTGAAGCTATGAAAAAGCCATGACATAACTAGGTTGAGTTAACGGTATTTTTAAGAGTAAACTTCATTGAAACCGTATTCCAATTCATGTTTGATACTAAGAACTCTATCAAGGAGGTAAGACATTACATTTTTCTTCTCTAAGGTGATCATGTAATTGATTCACTGTGCACGATAAAATATGGAAGATTGCAAGGTATTAGCTCTGAAGTCTAATAAAAAACATTCACAGCGTACTTACACTTTGCATCAGGCTCATTGAAATGCAATAGATTCTCACCTCTGATAAATTTCCAAGACTATTAATAACTGTAACTGCTAAATGTTCCTTTGATTGTTCACTTGCAAGTTGGATGGAGGATACAAGTTCAAGGGCTGCAAGGTCATCTTCCTTTGATCCATAAGTGTTTTTTCCATTATCAGAATCTGAGAGAACAGCCTGAAGCCTATACTCTTCAGTGAAGCGAAGATATGGATCGACCTGATAAACAGGTGTAACAGTATAAGCAATGCAATGACAAACAAAGACTGGATGAAAGTTGCCAATGGAATTTATCAGATCTGAAGTGGATAAGTAGATACCATTTTATCAAGTGATAGTTTACCACAATGAAGAAGCTCAATAATATTGTAGGCCTTTCCTAGAAGCAAAATCATTGAATTTGCCAAGGTAAAGAGAGAGATTCTATGAGATGGCTGCAGAGAACCTGCACTAGGTATGCAGCAAGGGTAAGTGGATATGCATTCAACAAGAAAAATATTGTCAAGGCAGAAAACGGATATCTTATCAGTAAAAGCTTGCCTTCTTTATCAAGGGAGACATCCCTAAGAGACAATGCCAGCTGAAAACTTCTAATTAAAGCACCATGGTTCGAGGCCTAACATGAAAAAGGTCACTGATTCATACCAGAAGCTAGAAGTTGAACAATTGTGAAAATGAAACAATTACTAGTAACTAACAGGAACTCAAATGAATTTTGACCAGAAAGCAAAAAGGAATGGAATGAGGGATGAAACAAGAACAAAAGCAGAAGAGAAAAGAAAATCAAATGCACAACATGCTGTTTGACTAACTAATTTGTATAAACCATATGATACATAAGGTAAAAATTAAGTTCTTAATGACTATCTATTATCTTGTCAACTTATAAATATGTAAAGAAAGTCATTTAGAGCTATCTTTTCTTACATACATGATGAACGCATCACCAAAAGCTATAAGGAGCACATGTCCAACACACACGTGCAAACACAAACCCAACCCCTCCCCCAACCGGCACACTTTAAAGCATAGGGTTAACATGTGAGAAGTATCAAGGAAGCATAGGAGAAAGCAAAACCTTCACAATGTCTCCGAAGTGAAAAATATTGCACTTATTATGTCATCTGCCACCCTAAGACTGTTTCCACGACGAGAATCCATATTGTTTGATCTATTCAATGTCAATGCACAATTTGTGTGAAGTCATCGTTAAGTGACACAACAACAACAACAACTAAGCCTTTTCCCATACTAGACGGGGTCGGCTACATGGATTCTTTGTTTCCACAGAGCTCTATCCCGTGCTATGTTAGCAGTTAACTCACAATAAGCTAAATCATTCTTTATTGTTTCTTTCTAACACTTTTGTGGTCGTCCTCTACCTCTTTTAATATTTTCCAAATTTAGTTTTTCATACCTTCTTAAAGGTTCTTCTTCGGTTTTCTTTCTATATGTCCAAACCATCTTAAACAATATTCTCTCATTTTATCCTCTATTGGTGCCACTCCTAATTTGTTTCTAATAAGCTCATTATGTATATGGTCTTTTCTCGTATGACCACTCATCCATCTCAACATCTTCATTTCTGTCACAGACATCTTTTGTACATGTTGATGGTTAACTTTCCAACACTCAGAACCATAAAACATGACAGGTCTAATTGCTGCTCTATAATATTTACCTTTTAACTTTAATGGTATCTTCTTATCACAAAGAATACCTGATGCTCCTCTCCATTTTAATCAACCACCATAAATTCTATACGTAACATCTCCATCAATTCTTTCATCACTTTGAAAAATTGACCCTAAGTATTTAAAACATTCCTTTTAGGGGATACAATGTGTGCCAATTTTTATTTCTATGTCCTCTGAAGTAACCAAATGATCAAACTTACATTCCATATATTTTATCTTTGACCTACTAAGTCAGAGGCCTTTGCTTTCTAATGTTTCTCTCTATAGTTTCAATTTTCTATTAACCTTTTCCTTAGACTCCTCCACTAACACAATATCATCTGCAAATAACATACACCAAGGTGTTGGAATTCGGAATTAACATAGCGGAAGATTAAACAACACATTTAAGAGGAAAAACATGGGAATCGGAGGAGGGGGGCGAACCTCCAATGGAGGCCGCCCCCCTCTCTTTCTCTCTTTCTTAATCACAACCTCTTAACCCTAATACAAACTTCCAACCCTTATATATTGGACTGTGAAACAGAAAATGACCAAAATACCCTTAGTACTACGGGCCATTACAATAATACCTAAAACATCAAATTTACTAAAAACGACACTAAAAGCATATTCTTCAACACAAGGTACTTCATCTTGAATATGTTTTGTTAACTCATCAATCATCATTATAAATAAGTATGGACTTAAAGTTGATCCTTGATATAACCCAATATTAACTTCCAAGAAGTATGTCATTCCTTCATGAGTCCTCACACATGTTTTTGCACCATCGTAAATGTCTCTTATAAGGTTAATGTATGTCAATGGGATACCTCTTTTTTTTCAAGGTTCTCCAAAGAACCTCCCTCGGTACCCTATCGCAAGCTTTTTCTAGATCAATAAATATCATGTGAAGGTCTTTCTTTTTTGCTCTAAAATGTTCCATAAGATGTCTCAAAAGGTGAATCGCTTCAACAGTAGATATGCCTAGCATGAATCCAAATTGGTTCTCTGTTGTACTTGATACTTGTCTTAACCTACGTTCGATAATTCTTTCCCATAATTTCATTGTATGGCTCATTAACTTGATACCTCGATAATTCGCACAATTCTCAATGTCTTCCTTGTTCTTATATATATATTGGTATAAGTGTACTCACTCTCTATTCCTCGAGCATCTTTTGGTTTCTCCATATTTCATTAAACAGTCTTATGAGCCATGTGATTCCTAGTTCTCGTAGTATTTTCAAAACTTCTATAGGAATATTATCGGGTCCTACCGATTTACCACCCTTCATATGTTTAAGATCCTTTGGCTTCATTCTTTTGAATACGTCAGCAAAAATTGTGGTTTATATATATTTTTGATTTGGCTAACTCTCTTAAGTTAATAATAACATCTTTATTTTCATTAAAAAGCTTATAAAATAGTTTTTTCATTTATTTCTTATATCATCATTTGCCACTAGAAGTTTTTCATCCTCATCTTTGATGCATATAACTGAATTAAGATCTTTCGTTTTCTTATCTCTAGCCCTAGCTATCCTAAAAATATCTCTTTCACCCACTTTTGAATTGAGTTTTTTATATATATCCTCCCAAATTTTAGCTTTTGCTTCACTGGCCGCCTTTTTCGCTCCATTCTTTGCTTTCTTATAAGCCTTTAAAGTTTCACTAGTTTTCTTAGCATAATGTAATTTTTAACATGCCCTCTTTGGCTTGATTTTATTTTGCACTACTTCACTCCACCACCAAGCTTCCTTTTGTGATGGTACACCTCCCTTAGATTCACCTAACACATTTTTCGCCACTTTCCTAATATGTATAGCCATATTGTTCCACATATCACAAGGTGTACCAACATAATTCCAAGTATCTCCTTGAAGGACTTTCTTTTTAAATATATATTCTTTCTCGCTTTTGAGGTTCCACCATTTAGTCTGAATAGCTTGATGCACTCTTTTCTTCTTTGTTCATTTTTTTATTTGTAAATCCATAACTAAAAGTCGATGTTGGGTGGTTAAGCTTTCTCTTGGAATTACCTTGCAATCTTTACAACACTCTCTATCTTTTTTCCTATAAATAAAGTAATCAATTTTTGTTTGTGATAAGCCACTCTTATAAGTAATTAAATGTTCATCTCATTTTTTGAAGATTGTATTGACTATAAAGAGATCAAATGCCATAGCAAAATTTAAAATCTCCCTACCTTCCTCATTTATATCCCCAAAACCAAAGTTTCCATGAATGACTTGATATCCTAATGTCTCTTTACCGACATATCCATTTAAGTTTCCTCCTAAACAAATCATCTCCCTTTGTGGAATCTTTTGAATCACCTTATCTAACTCTTCCCAAAAAGTTGTCTTTATACTATCTTCTAGTCCTACTTGGGGTGCGTAAGCACAAACTATATTCAAAACCTCTGCTCCTAACACTAATTTCAACGTCATGATTCGGTCACCATATCGTTGTATGTCTACTACACTATCCTTTAAATCTTTATTTATCATAATACCAACTCCGTTTCAAGCCTTTTCTTTACCTGAGTACCATAATTTAAAACCCGTATCCTCTATCTCCTTTGCTTTTTCTCCAACCCATTTTATCTCTTATAAACATAGAATATGAATCTTTCTCCGAATCATAGTATCTATCACCTCCATTAGCTTACCGGATAATGTTCCGATATTCCAAAAACCAATACGAATCTTATTATCTAGGACTAGCTTCCTTACCCCCTGCATGCGTCCATATTGAAAATGGAGAGACCCTCTCTGTAAATTATTCACTACATTCGGGCGACAATGTAGCGAGACTAACCTCTTTACCCACACCCATGCATAATGTGGGAACCCTCTCTGCAATTGATTTATACATTCGGGCAAAAATGTAGTGGCCCTATACTTATCATTGCATTCGGGCTCTATAACGTGTCGATAAGCGGGGACGCCCCAAAGCAATGCTCATAATTTGTGTAATCCATGGTATAAAAATTTGATAAAGTTTTACGCTGGCTGTCAGAAGCCTAACACGACCCTCCTCCTTTATTCGGGTTTGGAACCAACAATGCAAGGGTGATCCCTTACATGGGTGGATCATCGTTAACTGACAAAGTGTTAGAGAAAAGATAAAACATTAGATGATGATATGTTACCTCATATTAGATGAATGGCAAGTTACCTTGTTTTAAGTATGACTGTATTGTACCCCGAATGAAAGGATGCTACATCTTACTCATAAAGTGCATAGTGGGCCATGGACATCATTTGGTGGTAATCAAATAAGAGAATCAAACTGAACCGAAGTTTCTGATTTGGTTCCTCTATTAAAAATAGGTTTGGTGTCAGTTCATTCTTTTTAGGTAATTCAGATTTCTGTACGGTTTTGGTTGTTGATATTTGGTGTCTCGTTACGGACGATTAAAATAAGAAATATCATTAAAATTAAGGAGAAAAATATGAGAGATTGAAGGAAGGGGTGGACCTCCAATGGAGGCCGCCCCTCCTCTTTTTGTTAATATTTACTTCTTAATCTTATAATAACATTTAACTTCTTGTTTTATAGGTTAATATGAAAAACAAAGAAGAACAATATGCTTTTATTTGGGAGATCATAGACAAAAGATGGGATAGGCAAATACATAAGCCATTACATGCTACTGCATTGTATCTGAATCCAGGGTTGTATTATGATTATGATGGGATAGAATCTAATGTTGAGATTAAAGGTGGTTTGTTTCAAGTTATAGGTATACTTGTACGAAGTAAGGAAGAATAACAACAAATCAGTCAGCAACTTATAAGTTATCGAAGTACAACAAGTGGTTTTGGACTAGAATTAGCTATAAGTTAAAGGAAAACATGTGCACTAGGTAATTAATTCAAGCAACTTTGCTTTCTTAATTATTTTATTATTAAGATATGATTTAGGGTTTTTAAATATGATTAATTTATTGTTTACACGTGATTTTTAACTTTTTGTAATAGCTTAATGGTGGATGACCTTTGGTTATGGATGCCCTGAATTGCAAAATTTTGCTATACGAGTTTTGAGTCTTACTTTTAGTGCTACCCCATGTGAACGCAACTGGAGTACTTTTGAAATGATAAGAAATTAAGAATTATGCTTTTTATTTACACTATAATTAAATGAAAGTTTTTTTATTGAGTTAACGACTTGCCTAAATTTTTTCTCTTATCTTAGGTTCATACGAAGAAAATGAATAGATTATTGCATCAAAAGCTTAACGATTTAGTTTTTGTGCAATATAACGAAAAGCTAAGAAGAAGGTACGAAGAGAGAAAATCTAATGGAGCAAATTTTGACCCCATCATGTTGGCATCGATTGAAGATCACGTTGAATATCCTATTAATGATGAGTTCGTTGGTGACGATGATTCTCCTATATGGCAAAATGTCGATATGGCATCCGAAGCGTTAAGAACGGGTGTTGTTTATACAAGATCAAGGACACGAAAGCGACAAAGAAGTCAAAGCAAAGGGAAGGATAAGATGCCTATGGAAGATTGAAGAATTTAATTTTGAAGAAACAGATGAAGAGGAAATAGAAGAATACAAATCTTTTTCTGAAAATGAGTGAACATGACCTAAACAATTAAGTGTGATTGTAAATTTGTAATTGAATTTTGATGGATGTTATGTACTTTTTGAATTAGCTTATTGGCATTTATGTACTTTTGATGGATCTTGTTTGCTTGATGGTGGCTTTGGGAATCTCGTGTCCCTCGTGTGCATTTGATATGTTTGTCCAGGTGCTATTGCCTTAATCATTCATTATTTGAACTATTGAACATGTCTGGGAATCTCGTGTTGTTTATAAATTGATGGCACATTCGTTATCTTTTGTTCTAGGTGATCCTCGAGTGGCAAGCAACTGACCAAGCATCCATAGCCACCATCAAAGAATCACCCTTATTTTTCACGGCTCCTTTCTTTTCTTATTGTTGAATTTGGTTGCTTTTCTTGTTCTAGGTTATTTTTCACCCTTATCTTTTTGACTTGTCATTCTTTTCTTTTATGAAGATATTACGTAAAGGATATAAACAAGGATTTAGCACATTTTGTTATTGTTGTAACACTGAGGTACTTGATATATTCTCTCTGCTTTATCTTTGTCACGTGATGCATTCACACGTGTACATTGAATGTGTAGCAAAATCTCATATTGGCTAATAGAGATTTACAAACTCCCTTTGTTGTCTCGAGTTGCACGGGGGTCATGCATGTCTCTACATTGTTAATAGAGATTTACAGAACCCCTTTTGTTGTTGAGAGACCCCAGCTATGCGTGCTGTTGCTGCCCATCACTGGCAGGTATGTCTGTTCCTTCAATATTATGTACTAATGGGGAGCTTGAATTCCTTCAACCTTATAATTAAAAAATGTTTTTTTTTAATCTCTTACCTAAAAGAGATCGTTACCTTAACGATAGGGTGCTCCCTACGATAGTAGTTCATAGAGAGTTTGACTCTCATTAAACGTATTGCTCTTGTATTTCAAAAGAGAAAGATTTTTGAAATTGACATCAGGGAATCGAAAATCGAAACCAAAACAGACTTCTTAACGATTCGGTTGTGGTTTCAAGTTGGAAGCAAACCGGACATATGTAAGTATAAACCATATTTTAGCCTTTTAGGTTGATTGATTTTGACATGGATGATCTTATAATCTCACTGCATTTTGTATCACTGAATTTGAAGATGCAGGCAGATGAAGTCCAGGCTGAAAAGTGTGAAAAGTGAGTTAAAAGAAGATAAGTTGTTTGTGGGTTTAGGTACAATATGCATGCTTATGCTCTCTCTCTCTCTCTATCTTGATGTGACCACATATTTTCTAGCATTGTTTGTGGGTTCCTTTATCGTTTGAAACCTTATGGGCTTCTACACTTTCAGGGGGATGAATTACTTGCATAGTTGCATGAGCTTAAGCAGGAAGCTATCATTCACCGTGATCTTGAGCCTTCGTAAGTATATTTCTACTCATTGATGGGTTTTGTTTACGCGACCATCATGTCTCACGATTACTCTCTTACACACTCTGCTCTGCGATGATTCTGGGCATCTGAAAGTTGTTGACTTTGGGCTAAGCAAGATGCTGAAAATGAGAAAAACCATAAAGGAAGATAAGTTGCTTCTGGACACTTCGTGTGAGTCTCTTTCTCTTGCACCTGTGATGTATGTGTTTGGTGATTTCCTCTTCTTTTTGAGAATAATCAGCATCATTTATCTAATCCATGATGGGACACAAGAGTTAGTAGATTTTTCCTAAAATATTGCGCTATTTTTATTTGTCTGAAATTTATATTCTTCTGGAGCATTTGAGATTAGATAGAAGCAAATAAGGTGCTCTGAGTTTGTTTGTTTGTCAATTTTGGCTAATTCTAATGCATTTAAATACACAAGCAGTGATTAGGCGACCAACTGATGTTGCTAGTTGACACCTACCTGATCTCTTGGTTGATTTTTGAATTTTCTGTCATACTCGACTGACCTGCAAGTGCAACCATGCAGTAGCGTACAATACTTTTTGTTAATTATCCCATTTCTTAGAGTATGTGGCATTCCTCCTTTACTACTTTTTGTTAATTATATCAACTAAAACTATTCAGGACTTAGAAATTAGAAAACCCATTATATATGTATATATATAATTTTTTATTCATAAATAAAAGTGTACCGCTAAATCCGCTATATCCCCGCTACCGCTATCGCTATACGAGGGTCGACCATTAACAACTTGCTAACCGCTATTGATAACATAGAGTTTATCTTAGTTTAACATAAGGATGAAACAAAATCAAGGCTGATATATGAATCATCTAAGCATTTTTTATTTAAACATCTAAACTATATTGGTTTCTTAAAATTCTGGATTTGTCTTAGGTTTAAAATAAATCACATATTGAAAATATATAAATACTCACTGATAACTTACAGCTGGAGAGATGAATGAATCTTGGACCTCAAATGGTAACAATTTCGAATACAAACAAGTTTTAGCATCAATGCTTTGGAATTTTTTAAAGTAAATTCAAGCAGGTGTCAGTGGTGGTTGTTTAATTTCCTACCGTGAGAACTTTTAAGTGCTTTATAACAGAAAGTACACCTCAAGGTTTCAAACTTGTCTGTGTTACTGCATTTCTAGGGGCCAGCTTTACACATGTTCTCTTTGAACTTCAAAGATTCTGATGAATATAAACATGTCGGACACTAAGTTAATTATTGGACACTACGTGCTTGCTGCATACACATTTCAGAATAAAGAGCTGCACACTACTACCTTTTGTTCTCTTAACTCTCAGCCAGTGATGATCCAGAATCTTATGTACTTCAAGATGACTGGAAATTCTTACAATTTGGGTTTCTAGTCACTAGAACATGAAGTACAAAAGCTAAATTTGATGCATTATACAAGATCAATGATCTGTCCACTCAATGAGTTAAACCATCAGTAGTATAGACCGATTCCCTACTGCAGCTTAAAAAATGGAAAATAGTTGAAACCAAAGACAAAAACAAGAGAAAATGAGAGTAAAAAATAATCATAAAATCTTAACAGCTTTTCATTATAACAAGTAAAAGCTAAAAGATATATATAGATATTGTTTAGCTTTCACTTGTATATATGTATATATATAACAAAATCATAAAGTCAACTAGTGTATCAAAAACACATCGAGATGATTTTTAATTATAAGAAGCAACACTAGCTGAAGAACATAATAGCCTTAAGTGCTGGATCTGTAATGAGAAAACCAACAATGTAGAAAAGGTCTCACCTTGAGCCGAGAGGAGCAAATGAGGAGAGCGTATGTATGAGCAATCACCTCGAAATTGGCAGGGGTATTTCCTGGTGATGTTGCCTGGGCCCATATAGATGTAAACAAAAGACCCATCTGATCGCTGCTTACGCACACTGAAGGATACTGTTACATAGACAGTTAAAATAAGTGATAAATAAAGAAAAACAACAAAATAAGTCATAAGAAGGGCAAAAAGAAGGGTTTTAGGCTAAATTTGACCTAACACTGTCAAAGGAAAACTCAGGAACAGAGGACCACCCCAGGAAGAAAAAAGGTAAGAACAATTGGGTGGATGACATCAGCACCTAATTCTGTCAAGAAGTCCAACATCGACTTGGAACATCTATATTTGGAACATCTATATTCCAGCCTTAAGTGAAAAAATGGTATTTAGCCTGGAATAATTCTGTCCCCTGAGTTTCAAGAGTAAATCCTGAGAAAATGTTGACAGTTTCACTCACACAAACGCTGCCAACAAGGTCAAATTTAGCAAGAGACAGGGTCAATGTTCAACTGTAACCTTTTCAGGCTCATTGGAGTTTCTCCCATCTGTTACTGAGCAATCAGGATGAAGCTCGATGTTGTGTGATTGGCAGTGAGATGGATGGACTGAATAGAGTTTTATATCACCATTCACCTTGTTTGTTGGTTCCATACAATCATCATGTCCATCTTCCGCACCATTATCAACCTTATCTGGTTTACATCTTTCACACCCATTGTCCAGTGGAATCCTTTCCTCGCAAGTCTTTATTGAAAGATCATCCGAGCATGTTGTCATTTTGAAGGTTGTGGAAGTGTTTGACTTTCTTGGCAACCATGAATGAAATGATCCCTTCCAAAAATATGCAGATGATGGTGCACAGATGACTGAAAAGATACAATGAGCACCAACTCGTGTTTCGTGGTCAGGGTGGAACATCGCTATGAGAAGCTGATGAAGCAGAGCTTCTGGAAAGGCCTGAATACATTACAATATCAATGAAGCCAAACAATGATAAATGTCGTTTGAGGATAAATAACATGAAATAGAGATCAAATATAGAGAAACAAGAAAAAGAGAACCTAAGAACAGCTTGCCTTGCCATGATATAATATATCAGAAACAATGGCTACTAACTGTGCAGTATGACAGACGGAAGACATGGTTGCTCTGGATAGAATAGTGTTGCTTGATAGATTTTCCAGCATCACAGCCATCATGTCAAGAATAGGCCCAGTATCTCCAACCTGCCAATTAAAGACATTGGCATTTTCCCTCTCTTTCAGTAGTTTGGTTTTATATTACAATATAAAGAACATAACTAAAAGGAATGATGCCTATAAAATGATAGAGAACAAACTTCAATGCTCAAATCATTTTGGAGCTACGTCATGTTGATAAACTGAAACGTTACATTACACCAAGAGAGGATCTAATTGAGACCATCCACTCAACCAAAAAGAGGCCATGAAAAATTACTTTTAATGAGCACTTATTTCCACCATAACCTTTTCAGTATGTTATGCATTCTTCGCACATTTGGTTTTGTTTCAATAAATATTTACATGAGGAAAGTTTTCTCACCATATAGTCTTACAAAACCAATAAATAAATGGTATGTTATGATCTTGCATACGAATAAAAGAATCTTAAATAATGCAACATTCAATGCTTAAGGTGCTATAAAACAAGTGAAGGATCACATTGGGCTTATAGGCATAAAAAATCAGAACAAGTGAACAGAAGTGAAATATCCTTAATTGTTAGCTGTATAATGCAATTACAAAAGCAAAAAGAAATTAAATAACCTTAGTTATTAGCTGTAAAACACAATCATCCAATGCAGACAGAAATCTTTTCTTTAACTTTTTCTGGTCATCCCCAAGATGCGAAGGTTCAAGAGAACGGTGTATGCATTTGCGCATATATCTGATCAACTCACTTATTGAACCAACAATTTCAACGGGCACCTGCGCCTTGGAATAAAATGCAACATGTGTAATGACCTCAACAATGTTAACCTGCAAGTCAGGTTGTTTGACAACATTTTTGTGGTCAAGATGCTTGACGAGCATAGCTATCAATAAGTGGGTTTTTTGCCCTGCAGAAATAAGATACTATGAATATCCTGAATATGTTCACAATATGTTTTGCAAAATAGTGTAATAGAAAGAAAACGGAGCAAGATATTCAGCAATAACTAAAAGTCCTTGACTTTTGAACTACCAGAGCTTTCCAGGAGATGCTGGATATCAATTAAAATTGATAAAGCAAGCCCATTTTGCAGTGACCAATGATTTCCAGTATCAAAAGTTCGAAAGAGAGGCTCCATGACACGTCGTAAAGTGGTTGCTTCCTTGGCTACCTTGATCATGTTTTGCAAGCATGCTCTTGACCAATATATAGGATTTTTTGCATCATTGCTGCATATAGGTACATTAACAAACAAAATAATAAATATTTTGTTGAAGTTAACAACAAAGAAACATATCACAGGGTAGTTTCTCACGTTGTATCTGCAGTGCATTTACTATGTACAGTTTCTTCTGATGAAGGATTATTATCTACAGTATCTACAGATGTTTGGTCCTCATGTTGAAGGTTGGGTACTTCTTGTTTCCACTTGTCCAGGTTTTCCTTAGCAAGGCCATTAACCTTCCTGATTATTTGAACAGATCCATAATTTTCCAAGATGACTGACACAATCTGTTTGTGCAAGGCAAATGTATGAATGAGTACAGGCAATAACTTGAATGCTTCCAAGGTATCGAAGCCATAACAAACCAACACATGAGAAGCATCATCATGCTCAAAACTATGTTTAGCATGACAAAATAATGAAATTGAACAGGTCCATAATTTTCCAAGATGACTGACACAATCTGTTTGTGCAAGGCAATTGTATGAATGAGTACAGGCAATAACTTGAATGCTTCCAAGGTATCAAAGCCAGACCAACACATGCGAAGCATCATCATGCTCAAAACTATGTTTGGCATGACAGAATAATGAAATTGAACAGGTGAATTAACATCCTAGACATACTGGCACCATCAAGTAATATCAGCAAGAAACTAAGATATTTCAAGTCAGTTTCAGTTGATAGTTGCAATCTACCACAAATTAACAATATTATGCATGACGGAGTTGGACATTCCGTGTAAATGCTCGCCACTCTGAGCATGTTATTGCACAGGCTGGGCATAGAAGGCTACAGGCATGTAAGCAAGCTTCTTCACAGCTAGATAGGAGAACCACAGAAGAGTGGTCTATGAAATGGTACATTATAGCACCATATAAGGCCAGAATGATACACATGAGACATGCGGCACCATGATAAACCATGCGGGGAGCCGAACAGTATAGCACGTGAACAACAACTTGAACAAACCTAACTACAAAAGGGCAGTTGGAAGCTGCCCACCCACCCTATATTTCCATTTCCTCCTCAAAGTGAGGGCCACTTTCACTAGTTCAAGAACATTCCAGTAGTTTTGTCAAGCGACCCTAGTCCTCAACGGCCACTAACCTTCTTGTCCTAGTTGTCGATTTGGTTTCTTTCCTACCAGATGTGGCATGTACCCATGTTATGCCAAAAGAGAAGGTTGTTGCCTGTTGCAGGTTGTCCAGTCAGTGCCATTGTACCATAAGAACAATACATGTAGCATGGCATTTGTTGGAGATCAAGTTTCGCTTTATAGTTTTAGTGTCTTCAGTCTGTGTAAGTCTAGTTAGGTGGTTTGAGTCATGTTATGTGCTTGGATCCTAATGAATCGGATCAAATTCATTAGGATCCATCAGGAACCATTTACTTTAAGTAGGGTCATTATAGTCTTTTAAGTTATAAGAGGGATTAGTATAAAGTGTAATTAGGGTTACTTTGTAACACACGATGGAATGAATAAAAAGGTGGAGAGGGACGGTAGCCAAGGTGTGGCCGACTGCTGCCCCATTTTCAGATTTTTCTATTTTGTTTCCTGAGCCTAATCTGGGTTTTTCAGCCATCGTGAAAAGCTAATCGGGAGATTAAGAAGCCCCATTCAAAAACAGTGAGTTTTATCTAGTATTCGGTGTATTATTTCAGTCTGAAATGACAACAGATTCATCGTTAAAGGTGAATGTTGGTTGCTGAATTTGTATATTGAAGAAAAATCACGGATTCAATTTGAAGCATTTGATTTTAATTAGTTCGGTCAGCAAGAACCCTAATATCTATCATTTGGTAAAAACATGAAGGAGATTTGAAGATTGTCACAACCTATTTGCAGTGATCAGTCACTAGTGAAATCAGCAGAAATATAGAAATCATATTTGTTGATTGCACGCAATTGTCTAATGTGATTTAACCAATTATGGAAAGTACGAAGATGAATGATACATATGAAAATTGTTCAGCAGATAAGATTGAAGGATTTCAAATAACAAATCTGAAACTTGATGGAAAAATTTTTCTTCAGTAGGCCCGATCGATAGAACTGGCAGTAATGGTAAGGGGGCGTTGGGATTATTTGACTGGCGATATGATTCGGCCTCAAATTAACAATCCTCTATACTCAAAATAGCGCAGGGAAAATGCACTTGTCAGTGCCTGACTCCTACAGTCAATGTCTCCATTAATTGCCAGTACGTTTATGTTTCTGGAAACAGCTAAAGACATTTGGTTGGCAGTTCATGATGCTTATGCTCAGAGGAAAAACATAGCCAAGAAGTATGATATTATTGAGAAGATTAGAAGATGCAGACAAGGAAACAGGTCAGTTAGTGAATATTATGCAGAACTTCGAGGCCTCTGGGAAGAATTACAGTTTTATTCTAAGACAAAATGTCAGAATTGCATACAAGAGAGGAATAAAGAGTTTGAAGAAAGGAACGTATTTGATCTTTTATAGGATATCTCTTCAGATTATGAAGCAGTAAAAAACAACATCCTGAGCAGAGAAGAACTACCGATGTTAAGCACAATATATTCACTTTTACTGCGAGAGGAAGATAGAAAACACTTGGAAAAGGAAGCAAAAGTTAATACAAAAACTACTAGGGAGAAATACACAGAGCTCCTCTTCATTTCCTCGTGGTAGAGGTAATTATGGTCGTGGTAGAGGTAGGTTTATACCTCATTTTGATGAGAAATCCAAATTAACGTGTTCTCACTATGGGAAAACACGACACACAAAGGAAATGTGTTCGGAATTGATCGAAAGACCCACTCAATTTCAAAATAAACCTAATAGTGCTTATTTGACCAGTAAACAGAACGACAAATAGAATATTGAGAACAGTGCCAACTCACTAGCAGATATGAAAAAGGAGATTGAATTGCTTAAGACTCGTTTGGTTGATTCAAATGCTCCATCCAGTGTTGTCTGACGCGTATCGTATCGTGTATCGCTGGGCTCCACGATACGGGCGTATCATATCGTATCGTATTGTATCATACTTTAATATTAAAATAATGCAAAAAATAATTAAAAATTAATAAAAAATAGTAAAAAATCGAAAAAAAATCAGGAAAAATCTGATAATTGCTTTAAATTCATATAATGTAAGTTTAGTACAGATTGAGCATTCAGCATTGAACAATTGCATCCAAATTTACATATTTTGAATCCAAAAAATAAAATACAGACATAGTTTACACTTTACAGTACACTACAGTTACATATAATGTTATATTTTACAAATTGTAATCAGGATCATCAACTAAATAATCTTCATCTTCTCCTTGTTGCAGATCCTCATCATCATCAGCCACGCCCACACCTTCTTCTTCAAAATCAAATTTTTCATCTCCATAATGTTGTTGCGCTCCTTCCAAATTAATCCAGGCAACGTCTTCTTCTGTTAGGAGGGCATTTTCTTCAGTGTCTTCCATAACCCAATCTTCTAATATATCAAAATTATCCAAACTTATTGAATCGAATTGACTTTCTTCTCTATTTACTTTTTTTAATTGCCTACGACACAAACAAAGATAAACAATTAGTAAGTAATATTAACAATTGAAAACTGAAGTTAAATAATATCAAATTGAAAATTTGAAAGTAATACAACATTACCTTTCACGAAGGCGCATGTTACAACGAATATAAACCAAATCATTAAGCCTTTTGTGTTCCAACCTGTTGCGCTTTTTTGTATGGATGTGTTCAAAAACACTCCAATTTCTTTCACAACCTGTTGCACTACAGGTTTGGCTTAAGACTCTAACTACAAAATCTCTAAGGTTTGGACAATCACTTCCAAACTTGTTCCACCAAATATCTGTAAAAAAAATATAAACATTAGACATAATAATCCACAGTAATATAAGATGCAACTTAAATATGAAAATAAATAATGTACCTGGACGCATCGTAGAGCGATTGCGAATTACAACAGGCAAACCCATCAAGTGAAGAGCATTATCATATATCTCCATCTCTCGATGTATCGCATCTACTATGCTCTCATCAGGGACTAATCTGTCGATGCATTCAATGATTCCTCGATTAACCTCACCGTCCCTTTTGAAGGTTGCTGAGTACCTCAATGATGGGTTTAGATAGTAGGCTGCTGCATGAATACGCTGATGCAATTGTTTATTCCATCTACTATCAATTATTTTCCACACGGGCACATAATCTCTTTTTTTTCCATTAAAGTTATTTCTGATCGCTTCTTTTGCCCTGTCCATGGCTTCATAAAGGTAGCCCATAGATGGTTTCTCCTCGCTGTCAGCCAATCTGAAAACTTTCACTAAAGGATAAGTAATTTTCAATAATCTGATGCATGCATTCCAAAATGAACTTCTAAAAACTGTTTCTGCAATCTCATTTAACTTTTTGTTCCTTCTGTTTTGTGGCAACTCTGCAAATTGTTGCCACTCATCTGAGGAGAACATTCTCTTTAAAGCTTGCTTCTGTCTTACAATACTTTGTACAGATAAGAAGTTTGTTGCGAACCGAGTTGCAGCTGTGCGAAGAAGCTCTGCACCTTCTGTGTATCTCCTTATCATACACAAAACAAATGCATGGTTGTAAATGAATTTTGTAATATCTTGGCAACACTCAGTTGCTGCCTTTATTTCATTCATCTCACCAATGTCCTCGAGGATGAGATCTAAACAATGGGCTGCACATGGTGTCCAGTAGAAAGTCCCATAAATATCAGCTAACTCCTTTCCAGCTGCTTTGTAGTTAGCTGCATTATCTGTAATCAATTGGACTACATTTTCTAGCCCAACCTCTTGTATAACCTTATCAAATTCCTCTCGTAAGAGGGCATCCTGTATCCTGGACCAATGTTAGCAATTGCATCTGCCATTGCTTGAAAATGAAAACTGTTTGCTGCATTAAATGGAATGCATGCATCATAAAACCATCTGCCCACTGCAAGGTCTGCTTGATCGTGCAGTTGTTCTGAAGCCATAGCAGCACGAATTCCTGACTGAGCACCAGATGTAGTGGAAGGAGGAAAGAACGAATGTATGCTAGAAGAAGAAGCTCTTCCTCTACTCCTTCCTGAACTTCCTCTTCTGCCACCTCCAAAGTCTTCAGCTGCAACCCTCTTTCCTCTGCTAGGTGCTCGCGAACTGCTACTACCAATATCTCTTCTAGCATCTGAAGGCAAACTATCAGTGAATCCAACTCCAGTGGCAGTAGCATCATCAGCTTCTTCACATATCTGGAAATCATCCTTTTGTTGTCTCCTTTCCTGTATGCTCTCAATCATCTGCAAGCATTGCCATTTAATACCTTCTGGCACACTTCTAACTCTGCCTGTGCATGGAACAACTTCTTTCCTGGTTCCTGCTAGGTGGTGTTTCAACCTTGAAATTCCACCACTAACCACCTTTTCACAAAATAAACATCTGATTTTTAACCTTGAACCCTCAACTGGTATACCCCACTGTCATGCCGGATCATCAGACTTTGAATGAGAGTCTCTACCACCCCTTCCTGCCATCTGAATGGAGTACTTTAATTCAAACAAAAACCTGAAAATAAAAGCACTTCGTAAATCCCCCAATCTTCAAAATAACACTCAAATCGAGTGTCTCCCACTTCATGAATGCAATAAAAATCGTATATACACACTTAATAACTTCATATTTTGTTATTAAAAAAAAAACCGAAATAACACAAAAAACAATAAATATAAAAGAAAAAAGGGAAAAAACATTAAAAATATACCTAAATCCGAGTTTGGAGGCTTGGACGGACACCGTAGGGTACGATTTTAGAGCTTTGAACACCAAGGAGGCGAAAACTGACTCTTAGGGAGCTTGAAGAACCCAAAAGGAGAGAGGAAACCCACGAAAAATCGCGGGTTTCTCTCGAGCCGAGGGTCCCAGGGCGTATCGCCCGTATCGTACGATACGGGCGATACGGTGCGATACACCCGCATCTGCGATACGGGGCCCCGTATCGTATCGTGGCCCACGATACGATACGTATCACACCGTATCGTACGATACGGTGTGATACGGACAACACTGGCTCCATCTACTTTCACCAGTAATGAAGCTCAGGCAACCATGGCGTATCCATTCTCATTCTTAGCTAAGGGTAATATGAACACTTCTAACTCACAGATATGGGTTATTGATTCAGGGGCAACTGATCATATGGTCAGTAGAAAGAAATGGTTTGATAGTTATGAGCAGACTCAAGAACCTATTCACATCCGTTTGGCTGATGGTTCACATACTCCTATATTGGGAAAAGAGAACATTATTACTTCTTTTGGTGTACTAAAAAATGTTTTACATGTTCCTAGCTTATCAGTTAATTTACTATCCGTATTTGCTTTAACTCAAGATCTAAAATGCCGTATAATTTTTTATTCTACTGAAAATGAGGACGGAGAAGATCTGTGGTCAGGGTAATGTAAGGAAAGGTCTCTACTTCTGCGAAGATAAAAATAAAGTGGTGATGCAGTCTACCAGTATTACAGAAAAACAAAAGGATATACCTCGCTGGCATTAAAGATTGGGACATTTACCTTTGTCTAAACTTAGAATTTTACTTCCTGAATTCAGTTTATGTAATAATTTAAATTTGAACGTGAGACCTGCCAGAAGGCAAAACATCATCGTACTTCATTTCCCTTAAGTGAAGAAAAATCATCTACTCCTTTTGAAATTGTGCATTCTGATGTTTGGGGTCCTTGTAATACTACATCTTTGCATGGTTTTAAGTACTTTATAACTTTCATAGATGATTGCACCAGGTTTACGATGATATATCTTATGAAAACTAGAGATGAAGTAAGGAATATTTTTCCCATCTACTGTAAATTTGTACGTACTCAATTTCAGGGCACTATTAAGATCCTTCGCAGTGATAATGGTGGAGAATTCATGTCACAATTCCTTCAATCATACTTTGTCGAAAACGAAATGTTGCATCAGACGTCATGTGCATATTCTCCCCAACAAAATGGGGTGTCTGAAAGGAAGAACAGACATATTCTGGAAGTTGCCAGAACCTTACTGATTGGGTGTAATACACCTAAATACTATTGGGGTGAAGCAGTGTTGACAGCAGTGTATCTTATAAACCGCATGCCTAGTAGAATCCTAAATGGTGATACACCATTTCACTCATTATGTCCTCAACAGAAGCAATTTCATTTACTTCCAAGAGTTTTTGGGTGCACTTGTTTCATTCATCTACATCATGGTTTAAAAGATAAACTAGATGCTAGATCACTCAAATGCATATTTGTGGGGTATTCTTCTACTAAAAAAGGATATAAGTGCTATGATCCTATTAGTAGAAAAGTGTATGTTATTTTGGATGTTATATTTCATGAAGATACACCATTTTATGAGATCCAGGATAATTCTTGATCTGAAATAACTTTCTCACATGTGATGCCTATCCCTCCAACGGAAGATCAGCTACAACCTGAGAAGGAAAACTAAGAGAGAATACTCACTCAGAAGAAAAACTGGCAGGTATATTCTAGAGGTGACAGAAAGGTATTTTCACTAGATCAAGATAGTTGCTCAGGTTCAGATTCTCCTACTACTCAGGTTATTTCTAACACTCCAGATATCGACCTTCCTATTGCAGTCAGAAAAGGGAAAAGAGAAGCAGCAAAATACCCTCTGCAGAATTTTGTGTCATATTCTAACTACCCTGAAGAATATCAGGCGTTTGTGGTGAATTCTGATTCAGTATTTATTCCAAGAACATTTGAAGAAGCTGAATAGAAGTCAGAATGGAAGAAAGCAATGGAAGAAGAGATTAATGCACTAGTCAGAAATGAAACTTGGGACTTGGTAGAGTTACCACCAGGAAGGAAAACCGTTGGACGCAAATAGGTGTTTTCGGTAAAGTATAAAGCATATGGCAGTATTCAAAGATACAAAGCCAGATTAGTAGCAAAAGGCTACAGTCAGTGATATGGTATTGACTACACAGAGACATTTGCTCCAGTTGCAAAAATGAATACAATTCGAATAATTTTGAGCGTGACTGTTAATAAAGGATGGGAGCTATGGCAATTAGATGTGAAGAATGCTTTCCTTCAAGGAGATCTCACAGAAGATGTTTATATGGATATACCTCCAAGTTATTATCAGAGACAAACACGGAGTAAAGTATGTAAATTGAAGAAATCCATCTATGGCTTGAAGCAATCCCCACGGGCATGGTTTGAAAAATTTAGTGATGGCATTATGAAATTTGGTTTCAGTAAATGCACCAGTGATAATACACTTTTTATCAAGCATGGCCAGAAAATTATCATACTCTTAGTCTATGTGGATGACATCATTATTACTGGTAACGATACAGAGGGCATAGCTGAGTTAAAAAGAGATTAAAAACATTATTTGACCTGAAGGACTTGGGCAGATTACATTATTTCCTGGGGATAGAGATCATTCATAAAAGGGACACCTTATTTCTAAGTCAAAGGAAATACATCCTGGACTTACTCAAGGAAACAAGAATGGAAGAGTGCAGGATATGTTCTATTCCTATGGACACTCCGAAAGAAGAGGATACTCAATCTAGAGAACAATATGAAGATGTTGGCAAGTATCAAAGATTGGTAGAAAAATTGATATATATAACTATAACTCGACCTGATATCAGCTTTGTCGTGGGATATGTCAGTAGGTGGTTGCATTGCCCGTCCAGACATCACATTAACACTGTATTCCATATAATCAGATACTTAAAATCATCTATTACTCATGGGTTACTATATGCTACTCATTCATCTATGAATTTAGAAATTTACTCAGATGCTAATTGGGCAGGTTCCAAGACTGATAGGAAATTTACGTCAGGGTATATGGTATGTCTAGGCGGCAATATAGTCTCATGGAAGAGTAAAAAGCAATCAGTGGTGGCCAGATCGAGTGCTGAGGCAGAGTATCGTGCAATTGCTCTAAGAATATGTGAAGGCCTATGGGTTATATCACTTCTGAAGGAGATTGGGTTTAAAGACAACATGCCAATTAATTTTTTCACACATAGTAAAGCAGCTCTCCAAATAGCTTTGAATCCTGTATTTCATGAGTGGACGAAACACATAGAGATTGATTGCCACTTTATTAGAGAGAAAATTTCTCAAGGCATATTCAACCTTGTTCATGTACGTTCAGAAGATCAGCTGGCTGATATCCTTACTAAAGCAGTACCTGTGAATGTCTTTAAGAAAATTCTTACAAGGATAGGAATTACTACTCTTCAAGGCTCAACTTGAGGGGCTGTGTTGGAGATCAAGTTTCGCTTTATAGTTTTAGTGTCTTCAGTCTGTGTAAGTCTAGTTAGGTGGTTTGAGTCATGTTATGTACTTGGATCCTAATGAATCGGATCAGATTCATTAGGATCCATCAGGAACCATTTACTTTAAGTAGGGTCATTATAGTCTTTTAAGTTATAACAGGGATTAGTATAAAGTGTAATTAGGGTTACATTGTAACACACGATGGAATGAATAAAAAGGTGGAGAGGGACAGCAGCCAAGGTGTGGCCGACTGCTGCCCCATTTTCAGATTTTTCTATTTTGTTTCCTGTGCAGCCATATTAATCATGATTTGATGCTTAGAATCAACAACATTAACCATATGAACAAGTACAACCACAGTGAGCATACATTATAGAACTTACGTGCTATAGCGGTGTGCTTTATGGCCTTTTCAGGTCATCACATGCTGTGTAGCACATATAGGTAACAATTTGTTTACTGAAGCTGCATCTATTGTGAATATCATGGGAGGTCATTGGTTTGGGTGTCTAAGGCTCATTGATAGGGCTGCAAATTGGGTAATCTTTTCTGACTGTTGAGAAATGATGTCCCCAGTAGGTGCATACCATTGAAGGTGTAAAGTTACCTTTCTTATGTACATAACAAAGGTTGATTTCCAAATTTAAACTACATATAGTTTCCACAAGATTGCAATTACATACACTTTAATTGTGAAACAGGAATGTCGTAATGTAGGTTACCTATTTACATGACCTCATATACCTCAGCAAGAATCATGCACTCTTTTCTTTTCACAAATGAGAAATTTTAAATCATTATCACATCCATTGGGGTCTTCTTCTATGGCAGGTATCTTATATGTAATGCATCTTGAATTGCATAGTCAGCGATAGTAGAAGGCTTGCATTGCAGCCTAGACTTTCGATATACAAAATGGCTAAACTGATTAACAGCTGGAAAATATGAGCGAGGTTGAGATGAAATAGGGTACCAACAGATTGGAGTTGTTGGTTACTGAATCTGACTAATCGGATATTAGGTAACTGGATTCAGAGTTGTATTTGTATATGAACTTCAAAAAACCAAAATCTGCAGAATAGACTAATCAAATTTGTCTATTAAATATTCCTTGGATAGCTCAAGGAGCAGCATTTGAACCCAGCTAGTATTTAGATATATTTCCAATATCAACCCGTCTAATCAGATCACAGTCTGATCAGATATTGGGTTTACTCAATCCTTCGAAATTCCTAACGAGAAGATAAAACTGTGTGAATATATAGCTTGTCTTCTGTATCTATGGAGTATATAATATGAAAGAAAAGGCTTATGCCATTGGGTTATACAAGAACATCCCTCAGCTTAAGATATAAAGAATATAAAGGTCTCTGTCACATAGTTAAATGATTGCAAGCTCTTGATACCACATTAAAATATGGTTTACTTATAAACCAGCCATCTGATGAACAAATTCTCATAGTTATATAGATTGGTCCAGAATGGTAACCTCCCTGTTTGCAACATCATACTAGTCACTGAGTTAGCACTTCACATTGTATAACCAGTTCAAGGACAGAATACCAGTTCCACTCTACAGGTTGGAATAAGTCAGGCATGAGAGATGAATACAGCACGAACAACCTCTTGCCAATATGCAAAATATTCTCCTATTACATTGTAAACATGATCTTAAATGAAATATACTCGTTTAACAATAGAGAATGATAATAATATGAAACAAAAAAAAAGAACATAAGACGTGATGAACAATGGAATTAGTATCACAATACCATCACATAGTGTATGAATCTAGGACATACATGTCCAAACTGATGCAGAAGTGATCAAAATCATGTGTATGAATATATTAAACCAAAAAAGAAAACTTACATCATCCAAGTCCATTGAAATGTGAGAGTGTTGCCCCATGAAACACACCTAATGTATGTGGAAATAACAGGAAACCATTATCATTAGGGTGGCTACGATACTTGATCAAACCACATGTATTCATTTCAGTAGAGGATTCAATCAATATAGAGAATTCTAATTAAACGTATTTCTGGAGAAGACAAAGAAAAGGACTCACATCACAGAATAACACATATAAAGTCAAAGGATAGAGAATTCCAAAATGAAGTCAACAAGGATCTTGAAAAAGAGTAAAGATGAGAAAGAAAAGAAACAACATATTTGGCATGAAGATGTTCTTCAAAACTGAAGGAATGAACTAAGGTATTTCATAACCAATGGGTGCAAGCAACCAACAGTCGTAATAATCTCCTTTTGAAAAACACAGAAGCAAAAAGATAAACAAGGTTTGTGACTCATTATCTGTGGAAGAAAGAGAAGATCTGCACGTTAAATAAGATCACTTACAGAGGGTATTTTAGCCTTTTAAGTTAGAAAGTCTATATTATATAAAGTCCTTTTGCTGTAATCTTTTTAGGTTTTCATTAGAGAGAAACCAGAGTAGAGAGATAGCCGATACCCACAAGAGGGCCGAGCCTCTCTCATTGATCTTTTCTATCATACTCAATAAATTTTCTTTTTTATTGAAACTTGCACATGGTATCGGAGCCTAAATCAGCATGAAAATAGATAGACGTCTGCACCAAAGGCTGTCACAGCCCCTGCCCCTGCCACCACAAGCCGCCACTTTCATCTGCAGCCCCAAATGTGATCTAAAATCTTCAAAATCCTCAGGGCTTTAGCCTATTAAGGTTTTTCTTCTAAATCTAATCGAGGTTAAAGAACTTCAGGAAGATATTATGACAGAATGAGTCACCCAATCTTATAGGAGTGACACTTTTCTCATAACCAACATCAAGCTTGATGTAAAAAATTATCTGGAATGATTGAGATCCATAAACTTGGTGTTATAGCAAAGAGAAATACTGAATATCTCACTGGATAATGTATGAAGCTAGAAATACGGAGTTTAGAATACCCGAAATGGGAAAAGGAGGATGCTGTTAGTTGCAACTTCGGTTAATCAATTCCATGATGCCTAATATGAGAGGTTCATTTATGTACTTAGAAACAACCCATGAAATCTAGGAGGCAGTCAAAGAAGCCTACTTAAGAAAGAAAAATATGGCAAAGGAGTATGAACTTTTAGAAAAAATTCAGAAATGCAAATAAGGAGAAAGGACTATCAGTGAATATTATATAGAAGTAAGAGGATTGTGGGATGAACTATCATACTTTACAATAATGCAATGTAAAGAGTGTGTTAGAGAATGAAGAAATGAATTTGAAAAAAGAAAAGTATTTGATCTATTACGTGATATCTCCTCAAACTATGAAAATGTACAGGCCAATATCCTTGCAAGTGAAGAAATTCCTACTCTTACAACAATCTACACACTATTGATTAGGGAAGAGGATAGAAGGAACTTAGAGAAAACTGAAGTTCAGAATGTTAGAAGACAACCTTCATTAGAAAGAATTATAATCAAGCCACAAGAGGTAGAGGAGGAACCGAATGCAGAGAACGTGATGATAGTACTCCAAAACACAAGGATACGGTGAAAATGTACACAATGTGGGAAGTCCACGCATATCAAAGAACAATCCAGGAAACTAGTTGGT
Organism: Brasenia schreberi; assembly: GCA_036023115.1. NCBI lineage: Eukaryota > Viridiplantae > Streptophyta > Magnoliopsida > Nymphaeales > Cabombaceae > Brasenia > Brasenia schreberi. The sequence goes on from JAYKKT010000082.1 coordinate 21,096,033, forward strand.
AAGCTTAACCATATAAAAAATAAAGGTTTTATTGCAAGAACTCAAGAAACAGGTCCAAACAATACAAATGATGCTATCAACATGTTACTGAAACACTTAGAAGGCATAAAGGGCCAACTAACAAAGTCATCATCTGTATTATCATCTACATCATCAAATAAATATCATGCAACTATGGCAACAACACAAGGTGACCAATCTTAAACAAGTGGTAATCTTTATAATTCTTTTTTGGATAGATATTAGGTTATTGATTTAGGTGCAATAGGGCATATGGTGAGATTCAAAGAAGGGTTAATTGATTATCAAGAAGTGCACAATTTGGTTAAAATTGTCAATAACTCCTTTATATCAGTAACTGAAAAAGGAAAACGGTGGACACTATTAGGACTTCTTGATCCAGTGTTATATGTACTCTAGATTTCGATGAATCTGCTATCTGTTAGTGCCTAGAAGACTAAAGTGTGATATATATTTCTCCTCATCTTTTTGTGAATTTCAGGAAAAGAAGACGAGAAAGATTTAAGATACAGTAGAAGAAATGGAGGCTTATACCTATATGAGAGAACCTCACAAAAACCTGTAGCAAATATGTCATCAACACAACACAACAAAGAAATGATACTTTTGCATCAAAGATTAGGTCATCTACCACTATCAAAGCTATATATGCTTATACCAGAATTGGCTAAACTTAGCAAAGACATGTTTGGAATGTGACCATGCCAGTTGGGCAAACATGTCTGAGTTAATTTTCCTAGAAGTGTATCGAGAACTCAAAGTGCATTTAGTTTAATACATTCATATGTATGGGGACCTTGCCCGATTACTTCTATTACTAGACAAAGATATTTTGTTTCATTTATTAATGATTACTCACGGTTTATTATCATTTATTTAATAAAGTCAAAGGATGAAATTGCTACAATATTTCTTCTATTTCATAAATTTGTTGAGAAGCAATTTTAGGCATAAGTTAAAGCTATCATATCAACTAATGGTGGTGAATTTACTTCAAGAGCATTGAAAAATTATCTTGAATCACATGAAATACTTCACCAAACGTCTTTATATTCACCCCAATAGAATGGAGTAGCTGAATGCAAGAATCGTCATATATTGGAAACAATATGAACCTTGATGAATGAGAGCAACAACTAAGCCTTTTCCCATACTAGACGGGGTCGCTACATGGATTCTTTGTTTCCGCAGATCCCTATCGTGTGCCATGTTAGCAGTTAACTCCCAATAAGCTAGATCATTCTTTATTGTTTCTTTCCAACACTTTTGTGGTCCTCCTCTACCTCTTTTAATACTTTCCAAATTGAGTTTTTCTAACCTTCTTAAAGGTTCTTCTTTTGATCTTCTTTCTATATGTCCAAACCATCTTAAACGATGTTCTCTCATTTTATCTTCTATTGGTGCCACTCCTAATTTGTTTCTAATAACCTCATTATGTATACGGTCTTTTCTTGTATGACGACCACTCATCCATCTCAACATCTTCATTTCTGTCATAGACATCTTTTGTACATGTTGATGATTAACTGCCCAACACTGAGAACCATAAAACATGGCAGGCCTAATTGCTCTCCATTTTAACCAACCAGCATTTACTTTGTGTAACATCTCCATCAATTCTTCCATCACTCTTAAAATTTGACCCTATATTTAAAACTTTCCTTTTGGGGAATGTAATGTATGTCAATTTTAATTTCTATGTCCTTTGAAGTAACCAAATGATCAAACTTACATTCCATATATTTTGTCTTTGTTCTACTAAGTCGGAGGCCTTTGCTTTCTAATGTTTCTCTCCATAGTTCCAATTTTCTATTAACTTTTTTCTTAGACTCCTCCACTAATACAATGTCATCTGCAAATAACATACACCAAGGTACTTCATCTTGAATATGTTTTGTTAACTCATCCATCACCATTATAAATAAGTATGGACTTAAAAAAAAAAATCCGAAACTCCGCCCATGTAAGGGATCACCCTTGCATTGCCGATCCCAAACCCGGATAAAGGAGGGTTGTGTTAGGCTTCCGACAGCTAACATAAAACTTCGTCGGATTTTTATAACATGGATTGATGAATGAGAGAGCAAATCACCAAAATATCTTTGGGGTGAGGCAGGGCTTACTTCTATTTATCTTATAAATCGTTGTCCATCATCAACTCTTGAAGGGAAAGTACCTATGCATTTGTTATTTTCAAGAGAAAAACTCTTTCATATTACTCTTAGAGTGTTTGGATGTCTATGTTATTTACATATGCATCTTAATAGCAGAGATAAACCGGATCCAAGAGCATTAAAATGTGTACTTTTTGGATACTCACCTTTTCAAAAGAGATATTGATGTTATGACTCCTGCACCAAGAAATTCTTTGTTTCTAGAGATGTTACATTTCATGAGAATATATATTATTATAGCAATGAGGGGGAGCTAGAGCAAGTTATAAATTAGGGAGAACAACCGCTTCTCCCATTGCTATCAGAAGAGGTCGAGGAAGAAGCTCTTGAAGAACAAAAGATCAAAGATAATAGCAGTTAAAGGTATGAAAAATAAACTTCAATTCAGGTGTACACAAGAGGAACAAGAAATAAATTCTTGGCAAATATAAGCAAGCTGCAAGAAGACTCTAACTATGCAACATCAACTTCTCTAGCACCTATATCAACGAATCTGATAGATGACTTAGACTTACTATCGTAGTAAAAAATGGAACAAGATGTGTATATCCAACCAGTAATTTTATTGATTGTGGAAAAGTGTCAACCAACTATAAATCATTTATGGCAAATGTTGATGCAGTGAAAATTCCAAAAAACTAGGAGGAAGCAACCCTATCAAAGGAATGGCATCTCGCTATGAAAGAGGAAATTGATGCATTAAAGAAAAACAACAACTAGGAAATTGTATCATTACCAAGAGAAAGAAAAGTTGTAGGGTGTAAATGAGTATACACCGTAAAACATAAAGTATCAGAAGAAATTGATAGATACAAAGCTAGGCTTGTTGCAAAGGGATACAGTCAATCCTATGGGATAGACTATAATAAAACATTTGCTCTGGTAGCAAAAATGACTTCTATACGTGTTCTTATAAGCTTTGCAGCTAACCGAGGATGGAAAATATGATAACTTGATGTAAAAAATGCCTTTCTGTAAGGAAATCTCAATGAAGAAGTGTACATGGAAGTTCCACAGGGTTGAAACACCAGTATGGACCAGATATAATATGCAAACTGAAGAAAGCTTTATATACCAGAAGTCAATCACCACGGACTTGGTTTGAACGTTTTAGTGAAGGAATTAATGGACTCAATTATACCAGAAGTCAAAATGACCATACACTGTTTATAAAAAGGGGGAATAGAATATAGGGTAGTTGCTTAGGGAACAAGTGAAGGAATATGATTGATTTCATTGATCACAGAACTACAAGTAAAAGTCAATCTTTCAATACCACTCTACACAGACAATCATGCAACAATATAGAACGCTACAAATCTTGTTCAACATGAGAGGGCAAAGCATATAGAAGTGGATTGTCACTTTATCAGAGAAAAATATCAAACAAGATTTTAAGCATGCACTATGAGACATCATAGAATCAAGTCACTGATATCTTAACCAAGGCAGTGTCTAAGAGTATATTAGATTGATTGTGTAGCAAGTGGAGAGTTATAAATATATTAAACCCAACTTGAGGGGGAGTGTGGAAGAAAGAGAAGATATGCACGATAATATAGACGTTAAATAGGATCACTTATGGAGGGTATTTTAGTCTTTTAAGTCCTTTTACTGTAATCCTTTTAGGTTTTCAATAGAGAGAAACCAGAGGAGAGATAGCTGACACCCACAAGAGGGTCAAGCCTCTCTCATTGATCTTTTCTATCATACTCAATAAATTTTCTTTTTTATTCAAACTTGCACATTGACCCCATGTAGTATGGGAAAAGGCTTAGTTGTTGTTGTGTATTCAAACTTGCACATTGACCCCATGTAGTATGGGAAAAGGCTTAGTTGTTGTTGTGTATTCAAACTTGCACATTATCTACTAAAGCTCATATGCCCAATACGAAAACTGGCACTGGGTTTTTCACCTTTCCCCTATCATCTTTCACATAATTAAAGGAAAATACACATAGAAAAAGACTAAAAGATAAAAGAGAGATGGCTATGATGTTGAATTATTTAATAAATGATACAGCAAAAAGATGAAATGTACAATATCATTATACCACAGTTTGCATATATCCACTTGACATATGCCAATAGCGCCATTAAAGTACCAAACTTGAGGCATGAAGTTTGCACCTTTAGTTTCATAGACAAATACTCTATGTTTGTGAAAAGTGTCATTGCTTGCCAACATTTCTTTGGAAACAATTGACAAGAATCGTAAAGAAACTGAAATTCCATAAGTAGTATGTGAAGAACAAAGCAAAACATGAAAACTACCAGGATAGCCAAAGCACGAAGTCCTGCTGTCTGAAGACTTTTCCCCCTTTCGTCTTCACCAAACTCTTGAGCTAGCCGACAGAGTTTAGGTATCAAACCTTCTAAATTGAATAAGTAAGAGCTATTCATCTACATACAATATATGAACATCAGGAAAAATTTTATACTACACACAAAAAGTACATGTCCTGCAAATAGAACCTACAATTTCAAAAAAGCATGATTAACCTCCATCAGCCAAACAACATGAAAATCAACCTTTTGTATCATTAACGTGCTTTTAGGATGACAATAATCACCTTACCTGGCTTTCTATGAAGTCAACAAGGATGTCCGAGCCCAGAATCTGCATTTCATCCTGTTGTGCTTCATCTAAGAGAGTCCGTATAATGCACAACAAGCTAGGTGCAAAAAGTGGCCTGAAATCATTTTCATATTTCTGTCAAGGATTTACAATAACATGATATAAACATGGTATCATATGATATATGATTGAAGCTCAAGCAGCGTTCAAGTGTTCAATGAGATGATGCAAGATCATATAGGGGTGGCAATCTACCTTAACAAAAAGAGATCTCAGTAAAACTATTTTTCAAGAATCTGCTCTTAATAAACTGTATATGCATTTAAATTAGTTTATAATAAGAACACTGAGAATAAATAAACTCTAGGGTCAAGAGATCTGGAGACCATGATTCTTCTATTGGAAGTTCAAGAAAAGAATGAATTCATATATAAATATATTTTTATTAAGCAAATACAACTCCAAAAGATATTTTAAGAAAAAGGGACTGCCTTAACTTGATGTCATAATGCATAGATGGTGTTACGTGGCCAACCATTCAACATCGTCCTGTTCATTCATAATTCATGTCTGAAACAGACTACCCGAGGTTTATTCTGGCATTCAAGTTACACTTTGAAGACAATAGGGGATAGAGAGAAAAGCAACAGGAAGGATTCAGAATGAAATGAATGATAAAGAAAAGTGAGAATTTGGACACATATACATGAGCATGTTTATTCTAATTGAAAACAACAACTAAGCCTTTTCGAGGTCGGCTACATAAATTCTTTGTTTCCACATAGCCCTATCATGTGCCATGTTAGGGCTTAACTCAATATAAAATAGTTCATTCTTTATTGTTTCTTTCCAACAATTCATCCTCTTCCTTTTTTAACATTTTCACAATTTAATTTTCATATCTTCTTACGAGAGCGTATCTAGGTCGTCTTTCTACATGTCCAAACCATCTTAAACGTTTTTCACTCATTTTATCCTCTATTGGTACAATTCCCAATTTGTTTTTAATAACCTCATTATGTCTACGGTCTTTCCTTGTGTGACCACTCATCCATCTCAATATATTCATTTCTGCTGTGGACATCTTTTGCACATGTTATGATTAGCTGCCCAACACTCTAAAATATAAAATATAGCAGGTCTAATTGCTGCTCTATAATATTTACTTTTTAACTTCAATGGTATCTTTTTATCACACAGATTACGTGATGACCTTTTTCATTTTAACCAACCGACGTTAATTCTATGCATAACATCTCCATCAATTTTTCCTCACTTTGAAAAATTGACCCTAGGTATTTAAAACTTTCCTTGTGAGGGATGCAATGTGTGGCAATCTTAATCTCTATGTCCTCTCAAGTACCCAAATGATCAAACTTATATTCCATATATATTGTCTTTATTCTACTAAGTCGGAAGCCTTTACTTTCTAACATTTTTCTCCATAGTTCCAATTTCCTATTAACTTTTTCCTTAGATTCACCCACTAACACAATGTCATCTGCAAATAACATACACCTTCATCTTAAATATGTTTTGTTAACTCATTAATAACCAATATAAATAAATATGAACTTAAAGTTGATCCCTGATGTAACCCAATATTAACTTCAAATGAGTAAGTCATTCTTTCATGAGTTCTCACACAAGTTTTGCACCATCATCCATGTCTCTTATAAGATTTATGTATGTTAATGGGATACCTCTCTTTTCTAAGGTTCTCCAAAGAACATCTCTTAGCACCCTATCGTAAGTTTTTTTTAGATCAATAAATATTATATGAAGGTTCTTCTTTTTTGCTCTAAAATATTTCATAAGACGTCTCAATAGGTGAATCGCTTCAATAGTAAATCTGTCGGGCATGAATCCGAATTGGTTATGTGTTATACTCAATACTTATCTTAACCTAAATTCGATAATTCTTTTCCATAATTTTATAGTATCACCCATTAACTTGATACCTCGATAATTCAAACAATTTTGAATTTCTCTCTTATTCTTATATATGGGTATAACTATCCGAATTGGTTATGTGTTATACTCAATACTTATCTTAACCTAAATTCGATAATTCTTTTCCATAATTTTATAGTATCACCCATTAACTTGATACCTCGATAATTCAAACAATTTTGAATTTCTCTCTTATTCTTATATATGGGTATAACTGTACTCGCTCTACATTCCTCAAGCATCTTTTGGGTTCTCCATATTTCACTAAATAGTCTTGTGAGCTAAGTGAGTCACATCTCTTCTAGTATTTTCAATACTTCTATAGAAATATTATGTGGTCCTATAGATTTACCAACCTTCATATATTTAAGAGCATCTTTGACTTCATTCTTTTGAATACGCCGATAGAAATTACGGTTTATATATTTTTTGATTTGGCTAACTCTCCTAAGCTAATACTATCATATGTATTTTCATTAAAAATCTTATAAAAATAATTTTTTCATCTATTTTTTATATCATTATTTGTCACTAGAATCTTCTCATCATCTTTAATGCATTTAACAATAGTAAGATCATTAGTTTTCTTATCTCTAGCCTTAGCTATCCTAAAAATATTTTTTTCACCTTCTTTTGAATTAAGATTTTTATATAAATCCTCCTAAGTTTCAATAGTCTTCTTGGCATAATGCAATTTGTAACATGCCTTCTTTGTCTTGATTTTATCTTACACCACTTCACTCCATCACCAAGCTTCTTTTTGTGCAAGTATGCCTCCCTTTGATTCGCATAACACATCTTTTGCCACTTCGCTAATATGTATAGCCATATTGTTTCACATATGAGAAGGTGTACCTACATAATTCCAAGCATCTCCTTGAATAACTTTTTATTTAAATATATCTTCTTTCTCATATTTGAGGTTCCATAATCTAGTCCGAATAACTCTATGTACTCTATTATTCTTTGTCCACTTTTTTACCTGTAAATCCATTACTAAAAGTAGACATTGAGTAGTTAAGTTTTCTCCTGAAATTACCTTGCAATCTTTACAACACGATCTATCTTTTTTCCTACAAACAAAATAATCAATTTGTCTTTGTGACAAGACATTTTTATAAATAATTAAATGTTCATATCATTTTTTTAAAATTGTATTGGCTATAAAGAGATCCTCTTGTCGCAGTCGTCTGGCCTTTGGCAAATTCCGACCGTTCTTTTCCATTGTTGATTTTGGCCGATCTTCTGCTTTGATCATCTAGCCTTTGGCAGAACCTGATCGATGTCTTCTTTCTTCGGTTTTGACCGATCTTCTGCTTTGGTTGTCTGGCATTTGGCAGAACCTAACCGATCTATGTTGTCGGCTGTCTCAAGCCACAATTGTGGTTTCCGACAGTCGACCTTCTTTTTTTGGCAAAAACAGGGTGTTCTCCTTCTCGACTTCTTTTTTTTTCCTATCAAAATTTAAAATCTCCATACCCTCATTTATATCCCTAAAACCATAGTTTTCATGAATACCTTGATATCCTAATGCATCTTTACCGACATGGCCATTTAAGTCTCCTCCCAAACAAATCATCTCCCTTTGTAGAATTCTTTGAATTACCTTATCTAACTCCTGTTAAAAAGCCTTCTTTATACTATCTTCTAATCCTACTTGGGGTGCATAAGCACAAACTATATTTAAAGCATCTACTCCTAACACTAATTTCACTATCATAATTCGGTCACCGTATCATTGTATATCTACTACACTATCCTTTAAATATTTATTTATAATAATACCAACTCCATTTCGAGTATTTTTTTTTCTTGAGCACCATAATTTAAAACTTTTATTCTCAATCTCCTTTACTTTTTCTCTAACCCACTTTGTATCTTGTAAATATTGAATATGAATCTTTCCCTGAATCATAGTATCTACCACCTCTGTTAACTTGTCGGTCAATGTTTTGATATTCTAAGTACCAATACAAATCTTATTATCTAGGACTAGCTTCCTTATCTTTCGCATACATGTATGATAAAAATGCGGAGACCCTTACTGTAACTTGTTCACTACATTATAATGACAAAGTAGTAGGACTAGCTTCCTTATCTTTCGCATACATGTATGATGAAAATGTGGAGACCCTCACTGTAACTTGTTCACTATATCTGGGAGAAGATATAGAACCCTTGCTTACTTTTCAGTTTTCACTCCATTCAGGCTATATTGTGTGTCGGTAGAATCCATAATAGTACCTTTGAGATAGGTAGACATACAAGACTGTCCAGGAATAATTCTTACAAGTTGCATTCAATATTTGGATGAGTTAATAGATCAAAGCAATATTTAAGTTCCAATATTACTAAAGGGAACATAAATATACAATCTAAGAGCAGACTGAAAACTTACATCTGCTCCTTGCAGGAAGATAAAAGCTTCCTATATATGCACAGGACAACTTTTGCTGAATTGAACTGCTCATTTCGCAAATCCTTATAGCATCGTTGCTCGAGGTGCATTGTTATCTAAAAAAGAAATTCACCCACAAATCACACTTAAGAATGGATATATAAGAGTATTGATAGAGAGAGCATTTTGAGTAGTGATGTTAGAATGAATTTTAAAGGACAAAAAGAATGGGTAGATATAAGGTGATTTGTTAAGGCTTAAGCCTGTACTATTCCCAATCACATGAAAGACGACCCCTTTGACGTTTAATTATCTTTTCGATATGTTTTGAACTTATTGTGTTTCCAGGATAAGTCACATTCCTCAAATATTCTAGCTTTGAAAGTTCAGTCATCGGGAAACTACATAGGGAAACTACATAGACGGAAGAAGATGCTAATGCAAACTCTCTGGCGTTACTTGAGCAGTAAATTTTTGTAAAAGCCATTTGGATACTGTATCATGACAGGACACATAAAGAGAATACATGAAAAGTACTCAGATATGTGGATTCTGATTACCCAACACAGCATGTTATATAAGTCGCAACAAAGTTGATAATCCAACATACTAAGGTGTTTCGTGAAACCAAACATTGAATTCAAACCTATGAATCATGCCGAATTCTTGAGGTCACAGATTCCCCATTCTAAAAGTAAGCGGATATCAGTGTATTTCTTTTCCTTAGCCATTGATTCATTTTAAGCAGTTTGATTTTTACCTCAGAAGCAGAAAGCTAATAAACTAGGTTACATGCAAAGCATTAGACACAATGAACCGTACAAATTGGAAAACATAAATGCAGTACTTTCATCCAACACAATTTCCTTACCTGAGTGAAGAAAGAAGTGCTAGCTTGATGTAACCACCAAGTGGTGAACATAGCCAAACCATTCGGATGGAACTTGTCATTTGTCAATGCGTGGAGCTAGGAAGATCCAGACCCGATTGCATTCGCCAAGTGGTTCTTCCATTAGTTAGGCATTTCATTTAATTATATAATATGGTCCCTACCAAGAACACTTTTAATATTTTGGAAGGAGAAGGTAAGATCCCACCTAGGGAAGTTCCCATCATTGGATAAGCTCCACTCTTACCTTGGTAACAATAGTAGGTAGATAGGAGGAAGGAACTTAAGTTCCTCAAGGAAATCTAATCAGCTAAGTTTTCTAAGGTGAATACATGTGAAAGACATCTAATGAAAAGACGTATACCCAGCTTATATGACTGCAGCTTCAAAATATTAATGAATCCCCTTCTTCTCTAGGTCTTTTTTCAGTTTGTCTCTCTTATTGATCCTTGGTAACCTTCTTCACCTTCATCATGGCTTCTCTTCTTTCAAATCTTAACTTATTTTCTTCTTTTTCTTTCTCATACCAAGAAAGTGAGCTTCATAGGAAGGCCATACCTATGTAGTTGACAGCCTGCTATAGCGGTCGCAATGCTTGGTGGGCGACTTGCTTGGCCACTATTAGCATCGCGAACACCACTATAGCGGTCCACCGGGTAGGGTGGATCGACCCGACCCAACTTAATATAAGTCTCTCTCTCTCCCGTGAGTGCCCCTCTCTCGCCTCTACTTTTTCTCTCTCCGCTGACGACTACCACCAGCTCTGCCTTCCTCCAACGTTGGTATTCTCTCTTTCTCTCTTCTCTCTCTCCCTTTGGGTGGGCGATCGACTTCTCTCTCTCCCCTTTTCTCTCTTCTCTCTCTCTTTCTCTCTTTGATGAATGACTATGCTCCTTACCATCTTCTCTCTCATGGGCGACTATGCTCCTAATCATCGATTTCTTCGATTTCTTTGCTTTCTCTCTCTTCCTTTGTCATTGTCTTCTTTGCTTTCTCTCTCCCTTTCTCTGTTCTCCGAGTTCTCTCTTCATCAAGTTATTTCATAAATATCTCTTTATTTATTTATTTTACTTTTTTATAATTTATTTATTCTTATTTTTATTATATTGAGTATAAAATCATGCTAGTGCAACTGCTTGTTATCCAAGTGGCAGTGGCACCGACACTAGTAGTATAATTGTATTCAGTTTCTTAATCCGACATGTAACTATAGGCCCTAGCTTCTAAGGATCCTAAATGAAATCGGGGTCTGACAAAATCTAGAACAGATAAGATGTCAATTTTTTACACGTTATGTAGCCATATTTCTATTAGTAGAATAATGAGATTACAAGGACCATTTAATAGGAAGGAGCAAAAATGTGGCAACTTATAAGAATACAATGGAAGAAAAAATAAAGTGATTTACGATTATATGCACGGTACAACAAAGAAGAGGAACTGTCTTCGTTTGAAAATGAATGAACATGATTAGTTTCTTATAGAATAGTTTTTGGTTTATCTTAAAAAATTAATTGAATATTATAATCACACTTCAAATCTTGATGAATGCTATGTTTTGGACTTGTTATTTGTTAAGTTGTCAGTTGTTATATTCGATGCATACTAAAGTTGTTGCTTTAAACATATTATAAATATTTTGATCAATTGGTTCACTAGTCCACCCTAATATTTTTTTTAAGGGAAGTATAATTCGTTTCGTTGGTCAAATTAGATTGGAGTCATGGACCATAGTCACCATACTTCAGCAAATAAGTATAATATATATTAGTTCTTTTAATTCTTGTGTAGCGTAGAATAATTTGGTTACATTTATGTTTTTGTTTTTTAATACAAGTTTAACAATTCAATATGCGTATGCCACATGAAATTTATTGTTTGTCTTCTTAGAATTTGTTTATTTAGTTTGATTCATATTTATGAAAGAAGTGGTTATGTGTTTCTTGATATTTCTTAGAAATTAGAGAATCCATTATATATAATATTTTTAATCATAAATAAATGTGTACCGCTAAATCCGCTTTATCCCCCACTACCGCTATATCAGGGTCAACCGCTAACAACCCATTAACCGCTATTCATAACATAGGGCCAGACATTGTTGCAGCCACTCTCTTTATCAAGCTTGGTAAGCTTAAGAAACCAAACAATCTGCTGAACCCTGCCAAGTAGGCTAGACCCAAAGTGCATAAGACCAACTTAATTCCATAGCCGAACTTACAATCTTGAGACCTTTATTTACACCAAGCAAGTTGAAATTTGTGCTACCTTAGCTCAGCCATCTCTGGCTCAGTTTCAAGCCATGGCTCACCCACGCATTTGGTCGTCTACTGACAGAGAAAAATCATCAAACTGGGTTGCCAAGAATCACCTACGATTCAGGAAACACCTAGGAGTTGGCATATTCAAAGGCAAGCCATTATCTACAAAAGATCCAAATAAGAAACCCTAGATGTGCAAGATCCGGTATCAAGCTCAATCAAGACTTACATAATCATCCTCAGGGACAATCAATAAAGCTGACAAACAAACCAAGATCAGCGTTCTTCAACCAAGACCAACTCTTGGGCTTCTTTCTCAAGGTTCAGCTTCAGCAAGACAGGGTTTTAGTTAATTGGCAATCAGCATAGCCAAGAAAGCGTCCTAGGTAAACAAAAATAAATGCATCCAAACTTTTGAAGTATCCAATCTTTAACTAGCAATCAACAGCAACTGGTGGGCATCCAGATAATGTTGGACTCTCTCATGAATAAGCAATAGTTCACAGTAGGAATTGTTTGTGATTACAATTACAGAACCCAGTTGATTATCAAAGTTTAATTTAAGTCAAAAGCAGAAGATGAATTGTTTACCTTAGGGATGCGCAAGGGGTTTTTTGAAGCATATTCACAAAGCTTGCTGATCTTTCTATCATTCGGTTCAGCATCCTAAGTAAAAAGGCCAAAAAAAGAATTTTGTTTGACAGTAATTCAGAGAAACTTAAAACTAGTATTACGAAAAATGAAATACTCCATTTTATTACACCACCTTGTTATAGAAACTTCACAGAACAAGTAATGGATTAACGATCTCAATTTGGAACCAAGAACCACAAAGGGGACTTATCTCTCACAATATCAGCACTTGCATTGCTTTATTTCATTTTCACATGAAATGATTAACAGTGATCTCATAAACTAAACGTTCACGTCAAACCAAGCATGCAGTCCCTTTTTCTGAAGCAGAGAATATTAACTTGAAAGAATGCTCCGCTGAATTCATCAGTGAAATGTTATAGTGTCTCATTGCAATAAAATAAACCAAAAGCTATCCTCACCCAAGTATTTGGAGAAAAACTAAGCATCAAATCTACGAAGAATCCACCACGTATAAATTGAGCACCACTGACCAATAATAACTTAACGAACAGACGCCCCCTCATTAAAACTAAAATAAAAATATCAACCAAAGTTCATTGCGAAATGGAGAAGAAACGTCACGATCCTGTAATTATAAGATCTTTACCTGAGACCGAGGAAAAATATCGGCAAGAAGCTTCTTGTATCGCTTCACAGGCTGCCTCGATCTCGCTCTCAACGAAGGGCAGAGGAAGCAGAGACTGCCACACGCTGGTAATACCCTCCTGGACACCACCCCCATTCAGCACAAAATATATATACAATTCAAAATCGAAAATTTTGGAAAAAGAATCCAGAAGCGGAAGGGTTCGGCCCTTCAGCCCGATTCGCGAAATTGGGTTTCAAGATTAAACCAGCCTGCATCAAAATTAAGACCAACCAACGGTCAAAGGATCAGGAAAATAGCAGAGAGAATCGTCCCAGAAATCACCAAAAATGCAATAAAAACGCAAAGAAAAGAATGTAAACGAAACCAACAAATAGGCATCTTCTCTGCGATGGAATTCACCTCAATTTCGTCCCTTTAGAGAAGGGGAAGGAGGAGGCTGGACCAAATATAAATTCAGAGAAGAATGGGAACAAGGAGGAGCGTTCTCAGAGGCCCCTGCTTCTGGAGAGAAACGACAATTGGAAAAATACGAATTTAATATTGAACTAATTGCGGTACTAAATTTATTTATAAATACAGTTACGTAGGACGGCTTGTATTGCTCACACAGGCTGTATGCTAAATGATTGAAATGCCCTTCGGCCTTTTTACGAGATCAAGTATAACACACGTAAAATATATATCTTTTGTATTCCTGTTTTTCAATTTCAATCATTGATTTTTTTAGTCGAATAGTTTAGATTATAAAAAATATATCAAGGATTTTATTGATATATTTTAATATTTTATAATCAGTACATAATGCTTTTTGCTTTATCGTTTTAATTATTCATTTCAAAGATTTAAATTTTAAATAATAAAATAGATCTTTTAGCACGGGTGTATTTTTAAGAATTTTCAACTTCCTCTCTCTCTCTCTCTTATATATATATATATATATATATATATATGTATATATATATGTATATGTATATGTATATATATGTATATGTATATATATATATATGTATATATATGTATATATGTATATATATGTATATATATATATGTTTGTGTGACCGGTTAAGGGCTTGACTTCGCTGAAGAAGGACCACCATCGTTGAGATTTATGACCTCTCACTTTTTTAAGATTCTGAACGCCCATGTGGAATCTTCATGCCCACAAAAGGTCACAAATGCTGTGCTTCTGTTGCAAATCAGCGGTATGCAGTGGCAATCCATGATCTAGACAACACTGTTTAGTTTTTGGGTTTTCTTTTAGCAAACACGAGAATCAAACTCACCGAAACCGAACCAGAATCGTGTGTGGAGGATATCAGCAGGTTGGTTTCAACACCCATCAGAGAAATGAACCAAAACTGGAACCGGACCTGACAATCCCAAATCAGTTTTTGTTCCCAGATCTAAAATCTGATATTTGCTTGGTAGGATTTTCGAATGAAATCAAAACTGCCGTGGAAACTGAACCCAGAAGAATCGGAACCATAATCAAAACAGAAGAGGTTTCGTATGGACCTTGTGGAACCGGAACCAGCCAGGTCCACATGGAAAAGGTGTTGAGACAAATTTACGATTGATAAGCACGGCAGTTTTGATTTCATTCTGGGTGGTTCCGGTTGCAACTCAGTTTTGTCTGGCATTTCTCAAAATATCTCTGGTAATTTTTTATAACTATAAGAGTACCCTTTTAAGATCAACCGATTCTCTCTCCTCCTGCGCGAATCACCATCAGCTGCCCTTTTTTCATTCATTCTTCACTCTCCGGTTTATCTCGGTCATCCATTGCTCCATTTACAGCAAACTCAAGAATTGAAATCCATTGAAAAAGAATGAAGAAAAAATAGAAAAAAAAAGGAGTCTAATTCGAAAGAGGATCTTTTGATTTGTTGAGATGTCATTGATTTTTTCAACTTCCACAGGTTCTCCCCTCTTATTGTGCAAATCAAACACCAAAAGAGGGCGAGCAGACAAGGGCTCCAGTCTTCGAGTTTCATACTAGGTCGTTTCAATGCCGGCAAAGATGAGCTCTTTGGGTTGTGAGGAGAGATCAATCTTCTCTTCTACAAGAGGAGGCCGCAGCCTTAACACACACGCTCACAAACACACACTCCATGCACCCCATGGGAGTTGAACACCCCACCAACAACACAGTCCTACCAGTTGGAGCTAACACTCTGGGTGCCAATTTTTACTTGTTGGTAGGCATAAAATGTGGGCATCTTCACGTACAAATGGGCTGCTCTTGATTTGCTAAACAAGACAAAACTTATATCAACCACATATGTGGTACAGTTTCTTTTTCATAAGGCAGGGAAAAGGTTTGGATTAGCAGTGACTGCAACCCCCTCGTTTAATTGGGCTTGATGGTTGGCAATAACTCGATGCAAACCTTTCCTGGAGTGTAGACATGTCCCATTTGGAATACTCATGGTTCCAACTGGACTGGAAACCGGCAAAAACTAAAACCCAACCGGGGATCTTCTGGTTCCATTCCAGTTCTACCTTCTCTGTATTTGGGAACCAGAACTGCTGGTTCCAACCCGCTCTTCTTTATTTTTTCTTTCAAAATTTTGTTTATGGTTTTGATGGTTTTATACAGTCTAAACTCAACCATGATTTAAGCTGGTCGGTTTGGAACCAGTCTGATGGTTTTAACTGGAACTGAACCCATCAAACCAGGCCTGATACAAAGGACCACCTGGTTCAGTTATTGTTCACCTTTCAATTAATTGGAACTGGGTTGGAATCGAAACCTACACCGCCAAAATTTGAACCCATTTAATTTCACCATTTTACTTTTTTTAGTTTTGGGTAGTTTAGGACTCAAATCGGAACTGGTGGTTCTTGAACCGCAAGCAAAACTAGCTCGATCTCAGTTTGGTTCTAGTTCTAGGAAAACCGATGGTGCCGGTTTACCTGAAACCCCATGTCTAAGCAGATTGAATGGTGTGCATGGGTGAAGCTCCGGCCTCCCATTGTAAAAAAAAAAACTCTATGATAAAGCTTTGAAGTTTTGAAATTAGCAAGCAAATCCATACTCGGCTCGGGCTTGGTGTGACCAAAATGAGCAGTTGAAGAAAAGTGTTTGAAGTTGGACAAATAAGTCCTATTAGGAGGCACAAATTTTGTAGCACATACCTTTTCTTGGCATGCAAGGTCAGAATTTTGAAAAGAGAATGCGTCAAACTAACAAACGCGTCGAAAAGAAAGGTCCGTGACATAAAGAAAGTAAAGCATGTTTTGGGTTCCTCGATTCCTACTCTTTTTTACTAAACATTAGTCTCTTTCATTTTTTTCCAAAATTATCCTTATTCATTTTCTCTCTTTTTCTCAAGCACCTCTCATCATGGATCATGAAGAGTGAAACGGTTCAATTACTCAACTTCAAAACATACTCACCATGCAATGTCCCCCAAACAGTTATGCATCGTGGACACATTTATCTTTTAAATAAAATATATTTTAGGTGCATCTCTCCCTCGGTCACTGATTTCTTCTCACTTGAAACATTTGACATGATTGATCCTATTTTTTATTGATTTTTCATAAGATTTATCTTATGATCAATATAGAGATTGAGAATATTAGAGAAAAAAATCAAGAGAGATCTATAGAAAGATAAAAAATATTCTTGGAAGTTTTAAAAAAGAGTTGAAGATGACGAGGTTTACTGGTTTAGAGAGAAATCTAATAATTAAGACATAGAACAAGATTAAAAGAGAACATCGGAAAAAGGGAGGTCGAAAAATGTAAGAGAAGTTGACGACATGCAGACAGATCATCGGGAAGAGAAGAAGCTCGTGAGCAAAAAGGAAATGAGAGAGAATGTGCAATAGGAGTGATTAGTAAAGTGTGTGTATGAATAGCAATTATAAAACAAAATCAGAGTGACAATATTATCCACAGAGATTTGATGTAGGTTTGATTTTGGGTATGATATTCTACTTCCGATCCAAATCCGTAAAGTTGGATATATTTAGTAGATGAGGGATCATTAGTTTAGTAGTGAATAGGGGTGGCAATTTCGGGTCGGCTGGAAGTCCTGGTCCAGGTAGATGTTAGGCACACTCAGGTCATGTCTGGCCTTGTCTAAAGCAACCCACAAAGAGTCAATCGACCCAACCTCGACCCTAACACACAAAAGCTCTTAATATTTCAGTTTCTCTCTATCCAAATCCGTGTTAATTTTAACATTTTTTCTAAGGTTTACTCTTAACTTCCTTTCTTTCTTTATGAGCTTTAATGTCATACACACAGAGTATGTATATATGGAGAGAGGGAGGTTGCTTTTAGACAGTCTCTCATGCTAGGCATTGCTTGATCACTATCATTGTCCAAAGGTACTAATCAAGGCATCCATCTCACATCACATGACATCGATCCTTGATGTTAACGATAGCTTGATCTTCTTATATATATATATATATATATATATATATATATATATATATATATGTGTGTGTGTGTGTGTGTGTGTGTATTTATGCATACATGCGTGCATGTATATTTTTTACTGTCAGGTTGGATGAGGTTGATACTACTCAAGAAAAAATGGATCACTTTAGGGTGGAACTGTTTGGACCTGAACCCAATGAGACCATACCCGATCCTGATGACTTGACCCAATTTTGCCAATCCTCTTAGTGAAATCTATCAGTCACTTCCAAAAGTAAGGAAAAGCAGGAAAAATAAGGCCATTATTTAGGGATTATATCCAAATAAATTCTTTCGAACTATTAAAGATGAATAAATTGCAGTCAATATTCAATAAGCGTCGGTATTAATTGAACGAAATGATCTTGAAAACCAAGTTGCCTTCACATGTGGGCAATGGCAAATGATCTTTCTATTTGCAATAAATGACATCAGGATCCAAGGCCAACATTAATTTATAGGCCGGCCATTCACGATCATCCAATAAGTGAGAAACAAAACAAGCACTCGCGCCCAGAACATTAGCTCAACGACATGCGCTCTAGCACCATTGCTACTGATGGAGAGCTCGATTCTCAGAAGGTGCATGTGTGTGTTATGCTTTGGTTTATAACTAAACCCGAACCGGAATTGAGCCAGTTCCTGTTCAGTTTAGTTTCTGGTTCTAGGCAAACTAAAACTGTTGGTTTGAAATTGCCGGTTCTGGTTCACCCGGAACCAGACATGGATGAGTAAAATCTAGTTCTTCAATAAGACATACCCTTGATTGGCCTCTCTACAATGATAATCTACATATAAAAACAACCATAGACTTATCTTGCTCAACCCGAACACCGGTCCCAATCCAGGCCAATCTAATGTGTGAACTGAACCGGATCATGGTCCGGGTTCCTGCATCAATCGATCTGACGGCCAATTCAGTCTGCTCCAATTTTACAAACCATGATTGAAACTACATCCAAAATTTGCCAGGAGTTGTACCGGAATGCAACCCCACTTAAATGGCATATACAAAGCACGTCGTATGAAACGACGCCATTATATGTGCTCTGAACTTGACTCACTTCAAGGGGATCCAATGCTGCTGCATGCCCCATGCACCGTGTTGGCTTGCTGCAGAAATTTGGACAATTCAGTGTATGTGTGCCTGCTAATACATGACCAGTTTCAAACCGACCTGGCAGTTTCAACCAGAACCGAACTGGGCTAGGAACCAGCTCAACCTGAACATGAACCAAGACCATTGGTTCGGCTCCGGTTTTACCTTTCATGAAACTGCAACCGGAACCGGTGGTTCGAAAACTCCGATTCAATGCTTTTGTTTCTTTATTTAAAGTTTATATTTTTAAATAATTTTCACTGGTTTCGATGCTTCCAAATTTTCGATAACCAGAATCAACGGTTTGAAAATACCGGTTCTGGCTACGCTTGGCCTCATGGATGCAGTCAGGCCTGTTGTGCACCCACAAATCTCTCTTGCATGCGGACTAAGCATCTACTCTATTTGGTCATAGTTTCCTAGGATGCACCGGTGCTCATTTATTAAAAGTGCGTACAATACAAGAAGGTTGCTTCTCGACAGTTTTTCTAACATTTACGTAGTGTACATTTTTTTACAAATCCGTGAATTTAACATTTAAAAAGTGTGGCAAAATAATTAATACTTTCAAGAAGTCTGAAGAAAGAAGTCACGTCTTCTATTTGCAGAAATTTTGGAAGTTCAATAGATAACTTTGGATTGGATATATTCTTATGCGAAACTGGTCCAGGATTTGCTCTCTCTCTCTCTCTCTCTCTCTCTCTCTCTCTCCCCACATCCTCAGTAGGAATTATAGTAGCGGTAGCTAACTCCTAACTACGTCGCTAGCTCCTTTATATTTGGATCTCACATTTTGATCGTCAGAAAAAAGAAAAAAAAAACTTGCAAAGCAAATTGCCTATCACCTAGCTTGTGAGTCTGCTTCACTATTGCTTGGATGTTTTCTTATGATACGGTGAGGCACTCACATGCACACACACATACGCATGCATGCATGTACATACACATATAGAGAGAGGGAGAGAGAATAATTAATTCATGCACACCACATGTCTTACTTTTTAAGAGCATGAGTATAATATAGTTGTCTTTTAATATTTTAAATAACACACATGCCCTAAAAGATAATGGGGATTCACAACTATGATTAGATGACCCGTTACTCTATATATATAATATAACAACTAAGTCTTTTGTTCGATCATGTGTCATCATAGCAATCAATCTTTATTATTTCTTTCTAACATTTTTGGGTCTACTTTCTCTTATAATAATATAATTTAGTTGCTCATACTTTCTTATTGGAGCTTCTTTTGATCGTCTTTATATGTATTCAAATTATCTTAAATGATTTTCCCTCATTTTATCTAGTGCTTTGTCATGAACATCTTTTTGTACATGTTGATTATTAACTGTCCAATACTTATAACTATAAAGCATAGCGAGTCTAATTACTATGTATTTCATTCTCTCTCTCTCTCACACACACATACACAAACACACACACACACACACACACACACACACACACACATATATATATATATATATATGCACACTCATTGTTTTATTTTGGTAAACTATTTTTAGTTATTGAGATCAAGAGTTATTTACTCAAGAAAAGGTGAAGGCATACATTTTGTTCTGATAAGAGAATCAGAATAGTATATGAACCGGTTACTTTTTTTATGGTGATGAGTTAGTACATATTTGCCACGGTAGCTTTTCTATAGTGGTAGTTTGTATGTGAACAACTTATCTGTAATTCCCCGAGTTTATCGTCAGTTATTGATCATATATCATACACGATAAATGTATTTATCGGTGCGCCAACTGGACCATGGCCCGAGACCAAACCCAAAACGGAACCGAGAGCCTAAAACCGAACTAAACCTGACCCAGAACTCTCCTAGGTTGCACCTAGTGCAGAGTTTTTACCAAAGTTAGCCAATAGGGCTGAAACATGAAAGGTCTTCAGTTGGGTGTGCTCAATGATACCATCCACTGTTAAATCTATTTTTTTTTATAAATTCGAACTGCTCTTCAGATTGTTATCAAGATTGGCGCGACAGTTGCTGTTGGTGGGAGTTCGACTCACACGTGTATTAGGTTTCAGCATCTTCTTATAAAAAAAAGATATTATGGGACTGTGTTCCATGAAAGAACTTTTGATGTTTAGTTGTGTAGTTTTTTCTTTATTCTTTTTCTTCTTCTTCTAGTAACAATAAGAGGTCGAAGCCTAACACATACCTGCATCCTCGGGAATCCCAACTCGTCGCCTGCAAGTGGGCGTCATAGTATCCAGCTATATCTGGAAAGATCTGCTAATATCATCATGATGTAAATGATTAATGAGGATTAGGCCTAAATACCAACTGAAAGAAGATAGATTTGTTGTCATTCTCGAAGGGGCATCACTTCTCTTTTCGATTTTAGCTGCCCGTAGATTCCCAGTCCAAAAGAAGAGTAATATGATCAGGTGTAGTGTACCCACCAGTCTTCACTCACAAGGTTCATGAACAAATTTATTTTATAACCAAATCCTACATTGTGCAAATATATATACCCTTGAGAAGAGAGAGCCTTTAAGCCTTGCCAAATCCTTCTGCAATTATTTTATTTAAGGCTTTCATGGCCGCATTTGACCTGAAGATCTGCCTTCTCCTCTCCCTCTTACTCTTTGATACCTTTGTGGGCATCCATGGCGATGCTCAACTTATTCAAGATACCTGCTCCAAAACCTCCGATCCCAAGTTCTGCATGGCCACCCTCGGTTCAGATAAAACGTCTCTTGCTGCCGCGAACCTCACCGGAGTTCAACAAAGCTCGCTGATCATAGCTTCTAATGGTGTTGATGGATTGTCCTCAACCATCAACGAATTGCTCAAAAACCAGAGTCTCGATCAATTCACCAAAGGCTGCCTTGAGGATTGTCAAAACAGTTATGATGATGCATCTTATAATATTCTTTCGGCAACTGATGCTTTGAGAGCAAAGAATTATCAAAATGTGGAGGGACAACTGCAGGGAGTGCTGAAGATCACACAAAACTGTGAGGCAAATTTCAGTAAGAAGCCGGGCACCATCTCACCCTTGACCAAGCAGAACGAGCAGCAAGTCAAGCTTCTGACACTCGGTTTGGATGTACTGAAGATGCTCGCGAAGAAACAATGATCACCAGAAACTCTCACTGAATTGCTGTGATCTTAATTTCCTAACCGCATTACCGATCAAAAAGATAAGGGATTATTATTACATATCAAGTTGGAGACAAAGAAGGATATTTAAGTGCTCGTTGTGATCAATTCTCCAAATGGCACCAACATTTTGGTTGAGATTCACGTTGGTACCAGTACAAATCGGAGTTTTATGACGGTTTTAAAAACGTTATTTTCAGTAGTTCCAACCACCAAAAATAGGTCATAAACGTCTACGGGAAATAAGAGGGTCCCAAAAAAATCTAAGAACATTTAGATTAGTTGGATTCGAAAGAAATACTTAGGAAACCGTCGCAAATAACAACGCAATCATCGGCAAAATATGCACATATTTATTCCAACAGTTGTTTTTGTAGTACGGACGATTGGACTGGAAAGCAATATGGTCATAACCCCAAGAAAATGTCCCCTGAAAATAAGATGGTTGGAAAAATCTCAACCACCCTTAAAAATACCAAAGAAATAGTGGGAAATAATAGTACAACCGCTAACAAAATGTGTATATTTATTCCAATAGTTGTTTTTGTATTACCACAGTTTGATCCTCAGAATTGCTTTTCGATAGATTCTAACCTTAAATTATTTCATTATTTATCGCAAAAGGTCAAATTTGTACCTGTGTGGTATGCTTTTTATGCGAATAGACAATGAATACAACCTGAAATAACGTGAAATACGAAATTGCTGATTCAAATAATACCCAACAACAAAGTCTGACACGGAAGCGTACAACCCGAAATGTCAATGACAGTTTCCACCCAAAGTGAGAGGAGGAAAAGGGCAGGTTTGCCTGAAATGAACACGAGACAATACAATTCAAACATAACCTGGAACACAAAATCGGAGATTTAAGTGATGAAAAATCAAGCAAGACGATGTAATTGTACCTCCTCTTCTTTCTGATGCATCATAGAGCAATAGTGTAAATATTATATCGTATATGAGTACCTGAATCGATACTTTTAGAGCATATATCATTTTTACAATTTGTTGATATGTGTCTTTACGATACCACTTTCTTCCTCAATCTTTTAAGTTAGTTGTTTCTTAATTAAAGAAAGAGCACCATACATAACATACACTGTAGGTTTATCTTGAATCTGCTGGTGTGATGGGACATTTACAGCATTGTTACATGACAGTAGAAGATCAACCAGGCAAATCGGTCTCAACCTTTGCCTTCTATGGATGAAGAGGTGTTCGTTTGATAACTTTCACAGTTCGAAGCGATGACATTCTCTTTTGTTAGCTGGTTTACAGAACATCGTAGTGGCAGATGCAGACCGCCCTGCAAATTTTAATGCTTCACAGTTAACCTTTTCTCTCGCAATTGGATCTTCTAGTGACACAAGTGGGGTGCACAAGAAGATGGTGGTGTTACCCCAACCAGAAGGTGCATCTATCATGTCTTAAGAAAAATAGCGCCCCCCCTTCTCTCTCTATATATATGTATATATACATATATAAAAGATGTTTGTTTAAGTGTTTACCCAACCAGAAGGTGTGCACTAGTAGAAGATGGTTAAGTGCAATCTGAGCTTGATCAGCAACTTTATGGATGGTTTTAATGTATGCCCTGCTAGATGCAAAATATGCTATATACTGGTTGTCACTTCTAAATATTATTTTATTTTTAAACTACAAGAACACTAATATGAGTTTCCATATATTTATATCTCTCTCTCTCTTATGCTATATACTGGTTGTCACTTCTAAATATTATTTTATTTTTAAACTACAAGAACACTAATATGAGTTTCCATATATTTATATCTCTCTCTCTCTCTCTCTATATATATATATATATATATATATATATGTATATATGTATATATATATATATGTATATATGTATATATATATATGTATATATGTATATATATATGTATATATGTATATATATATATGTATATATGTATATATATATATGTATATATGTATATATATATATATATATGTATATATGTATATATATATGTACATATGAAGAGAGTCGCAGCGGACAACCTTCCATACTAGACATTGCTTGATAATTATCACTTTTTGTGTGATCAATCGAATGGTGGTGATGAATACACTTCTCACACATTGCATTTAATGTATCTATGTACATTAAATTACATTGATACTTATGCCGATGCTAAAATGTGGCTCGATCTATATTGTTCGTGCGATCACACATATGACACTAGTAGTGGGTCGGTGTCTAGCAACTCCTAATTTTCCTTTTATATATGTATATATATACATATATGTATATATGTGTAATATATACATATATGTGTAATATATACATACATGTGTATATATATGTGTATATATGAAGGAAATATACTGCTACATGGTTCTCAAAATCTTTTCCTTTTCTAAAATTTAAAATCTCGGTTGAGTTCAGGTCATGTTGGGGTCTATGTGATCTGGACGCGTTCTTTTTCCATGTGACATTTTATTCTCCCATGAATACAACATCAGATACGGTATTTTCGTGGCATGTCCTCTTCGGCTTCCTTTGTACGGACCTCACCGGAGACATGTTAGATACATCTTAGTGTGAGATAAGTTTCAGCAAGAGTAAGCCCAGGAATCATCTCATCCTTGGCCAAGCAGCATGAGCATCAACAGAAGCTTGTAGACTATAAACTTTTGTTACATCTCAAGGTAGGGAGAGAATAAGAATCTTTTATGTTTATAATTTGTTGATTTATAAAAGAACAGGGGAGATATTAATGATTGTATAAATTATCAAGCTATAAAAGTTAATGAGTAAAAGAGTTATCAAAAAACATTGAAATAAGTATCGAGTACAACATAAAACAAACTTAGATTCTTACTAGAAAAATCTACTAATCAAGCTATTCACACATTGTTTTTAGTTGACTGTGCTCCTTGCTACCATCTACTGTTTCTTTAGAATGTGTTTCCCTCTGAATGTGGGATAGCACGGTTTCCTAGTGTATCAATTTGGATTTTGAAAGTGGTATTATTTCTCTTTCTAATTTTCGCTACAAAATTGCTATTTAAATCCCCTTATTTTACTAAACATATATCTTTTTCACAAAAATTTCAAAATTGCTCAATGGTTTTTCTTTCTTGCAACAATATGTGTGCATGTTGTTGGCTTCTCCCTTCTTCCTAATAACTTTTTTTATCTTTCTCTTTCTAATATCTCTTTTAATCTCGTTCTCTCTCTTAATAGTTCGATCTCTATAAATTTCATCCTCCTAAACTCTCCTTTTCTCAGAACTTTCTCAAATTGGTTTTTATATCTTTATCAATATCTCTTGATTTCTTTCTCTATTACTATTAACCTCTATCTCAATAGAATGAATCTCATGACAAATCAACAAAAAATGAACTTCTACAAGATCGGTCGTGACAGATATTTCAGGCGAGAAGAGAAAACAATGACCATAATATACATTTTATTTAAATAACAAATATGATCATAATATGTCACTATTTGAAGAGCATACGGCAAGCATATCTAAAAGATGCCATGACTTAACTATGTTACCTTTATGATTGATGATGAGATGCGCTATGCTTTGTTCAAAGGACATGAGATGTGCGTTTCTTTTTTTTCAAAAGATAATGCGCGCAGGGAGGGAATGGAAGAGAGAGAAATGTGAATGGGGTAATTTTAGAATAAAAGAAGCGTATGTTTAGTAGAAAAAGGTGTATGAATAAGGACACCCTTTTTCTCTACGCATAGATTCCTGGTCTACAAAATAAGTAACACATATAATGGACTCTGAACCCCACTCACAATGTTAATGGAAAACATCTTTAATTTAGAAGCCTACAAACCAGTACTGTATTGTATATATATCATACCCTCGACAGCAGAGTGTTGCCTTTCTTAGCGAAGCCTTCGCAATTATTTTGTTATGGGCATCATGCGTGATTATGGCTCATTATCTCCCTTCTTCTCCTCTCTGTCTTGCTCTTTGACTCCTTTAGGGGCGTCAATGGAGATGCTCAACTGATTCGAGACACCTGCTCCAAAACCTCTGATCCCACGTTTTGCATGGCCACCCTTGGGTCGGATCAGCCTTCTCTCACTGCGAACCTCACCGGAATCGAACTCCGGTCGCTGCTTATAGGTTATCATTATGTTTGTGGGTTGTCTTTAATTGTCAAAGATTTGCTTCGAAACAAGAGTTTTGATTATTATACCAGAGTGCCTAGAGAATTGCAGCCACATTTACGATGATGTATCTTATAACTTGCTTTTGGCGACTGATTTTTTAAGAGCAAAGGATTATCAAAATATAGAGAGGCAGGTGTCTTTAGCGCTAAATTGGCTACATAACTACTGTGAGATAAGTTTCAGCAGGAAGCCAGGAATCATCTCGCCCTTGAGCAAGCAGAATGAGCATCAAAAGAAGCTTATGACTCTCAGTTTGGATGCACTGAAGATCGTGCGAGGAAACAACGTCGACAAAGTTCATATTACATCTCAAGTTAGAGCGATCATATCTTCTGTTGATTCGTGAGGCTGTTTATTCTCCTTGATCAGATTGTTTCCTTAAATGGTCAATGAACGCAGAGAAATCATTAAGTTGTTATAGCAATCTTTGAAAAAAGTGGGTGCAATCAACAAAAAATGGAAAGATAGGACTACGGCCATGTTCTATCAGAAACAATTCAATAAGATTAATGGACTTCTAAACTTTTTCCGGTAAAATAAACATGAAGAAAATGCTCTTTGTTTTTCTTATTCAACGACAAAAATACATCACTATACAGAGGAATGCAAACTTTACAAGGAAATAAATGGCCTGTTCAATCCCTATGCAGTTATTATACACGATAGTAGAAGGACAAAGGGCTCTCCTGGCTAGGGGCTCAACTCAAAAACTCTGAAGCTGATGGTTCCCAGTTCAATACCGGGGGTGTGCACATCTGGTAGGGGTCTGCCTAATCCTGCCAATTGCAGTAAAGTAATACGACCTTAATTTATTTATAAATTGCTGCGCATTTAGTTAGTTCCTTATGATATATATAGAAACCAAGCTTGGCTGTTTTGCATATCCGGGTCCAATTAGGGATCTGATCCAATCATACCCATTGACTGGTTTTTGTTCAGGCAGAGCTTATTCCCATTATTGACCGGCACCATAGAGGATGGTGAATCTTGCAAGCCTGTATTTAGCCTTTACTATTTAGAGTGGGTGCCTCTAGTAGGAATCACTTCTGTACATTGCACAACAGAGATGGTTTCTTTCCTTTGGATTCAGGTGCCCTACAAATTAAGGGCGACCGCAGCCTTTTTAAGGTAATATTCCCTTCTACTATTTCAGGGAAAGGATATCATTTTGGCTTGTTTCCATGAGTAAAACAGTGACGTCCTGTTATATAAATGTGGAATAGCACTAGGGAAAATGACGAGAAGAAGAGTGGGTGTTTAGAACAAACCAGCTTCCACCACTTTGCACTGTTGATCTTTGGCTTGTGCCTCCAGCAAAATGAGTGAGTTACTTGAATTGATGCGAGACGATGAATCTTCAGCCATACTCCCCATCAAGAGACTTACAATTTCTCAGGTAAGCCCTTGTCTGTGTGTGTGTTAGTGGCTATCTAGGTTAGGCAGTAAATTTACCAGATATGCACCACGACGGGTATTGAACTCGTGACGTTCAACTCAAAAGTTTCCTTCAAGTAATTTTCAACAGTTTACACGATCTTTTTTCAACTTTTTCAACCGTAAAAGAAATCACATTTCGATGATTGGACCTCTGAAGAACGTTGTTAAGCAATCGAATTAAACTCTCCGGCTTATTTCGATGGATTTTGGAGGCTGAATGTTATCTGGCTTGATTAATACCTGGTAGACACTCAGTACTCGGCATGCAGATCCATATATTTGATTAAAAAGAATTATCATGCCTAGATTGATGTCAGCTACATGAACTTTTAGTTGTCCAAAGGATCTATCGCAAACCTACTCACATGTAAACCCCGAGAACTAATATCTTCTTTCATGGTTTCTTCTCGGTACTTTCCAAGCGTTCCTTGGCTTTTTCTGTGGTGTCCTCCAACTTCACTCATCCTAAGTAAAAGTTTGATGATATGCTGAACCTGTCCCAAACAGAATAGTTTGCTTCCAGAGTTCCTTTTGGTTTGACTTTTTTAGTCAATTCGAGCGTTGGTAGAATCTCAACCATTGTTCTAGGTGCCCACCAAGCATCTCAGACAAAGGCACCGAACAGGTTGTCTAATTCTCTCTGTTCCTGGACGAGTGACAGGCACAGTTTCTCCAAAGCAGTGAGCTGCATTATTAGCATTACGCTTGCCATTCAGTTAATTCATTAAATTCTCAATCAGCTAATGTGAATCCTTAAGTACTAATTTGGGTAACAAGTGACAGGATTCTGCCTATCCCTCCTGTAATTGTCAAACTGCGACGAACTATTCTCTGTTTTGGCGTGCAAGTCTTGGACTGTGAGCATGCATTAGTATGTTGCCAGTCAATACTGGAAATGGCAATTTCAATGGCCAAGTGCGACCATCTTTAGAAGGTAAAGCCTCCAATGCTGATCTATGGATCAAGAATGTCATTGTTTGAATAGGCTTATGATTTCTTGTACTATGGCTTCACATGGTCCTTGAGCAATCCTGCAATATACTGCAGTCACTTTGCATCTTGCCAGTGATGGTGGGTGTCCCTGATACGCGGGTCGCTGTTGATGAGTGAGTGCCATGACTTTGTTGTTGCTCTTGAATCTCATCAATGACTGCGGGCAGCATGAGAAGAAATTCGGCATGTAATAGTTTTGAACGGCAATCAACACCATGGCCTCCACATCATCTCTCCTCTTTCAACAACAACAACAACAACAACTAAGCCTTTTCCCATACTAGACGGAGTCAGTTACATGGATTCTTTGTTTCCACAGATCCCTATCGTGTGCCATGTTAGCACTTAACTCCCAATAAGCTAAATCATTCTTTATTGTTTCTTTCCAACACTTTTGTGGTCCTCCTCTACCTCTTTTAATACTTTCCAAATTTAGTTTTTCTAACCTTCTTAAAGGTTCTTCTTTTGATCTTCTTTCTATATGTCCAAACCATCTTAAATGATGTTCTCATTTTATCCTCTATTGGTGCCACTCCTAATTTGTTTCTAATAACCTCATTATGTATACGGTCTTTTCTTGTATGACCACTCATCCATCTCAACATCTTCATTTCTGTCACAGACATCTTTTGTACATGTTCATGATTAACTGACCAACACTCAGAACCATTAAACATGACAGGCCTAATTGCTACTCTATAATATTTACCTTTTAATTTTAATGGTATCTTCTTATCACAAAGAATACCTAATGCTCCTCTCCATTTTAACCACTATGTGTAACATCTCCATCAATTCTTCCATCACTCTCAAAAATTGACCCTAGGTATTTAAAACTTTCTTTTTGGGGAATGCAATGTGTGCCAATTTTAATTTCTATGTCCTCTGAAGTAACCAAATGATCAAACTTACATTCCATATATTTTGTCTTTGTTTTACTAAGTCGAAGGCCTTTGCTTTCTAATGTTTCTCTCTATAGTTCTAATTTTCTATTAACTTTTTCCTTAGACTACTCCACTAATACAATGTCATCTGCAAATAACATAGACCAAGGTACTTCATCTTGAATATGTTTTGTTAACTCATCCATCACCATTATAAATAAGTATGGACTTAAAGTTCATCCTTGATGTAACCCAATATTAACTTCAAAGAAGTTTGTCGTTCCTTCATGAGTCAATGGGATACCTCTTTTTTTCAAGGTTCTCCAAAGAACCTCCCTCGGTACCCTATCGCAAGCTTTTTCTAGATCAATAAATATCATGTGAAGGTCTTTCATTTTTGCTCTAAAATGTTCCATAAGATGTCTCAAAAGGTGAATCGCTTCAACAGTAGATATGCCTGGCATGAATCCAAATTGGTTCTCTGTTGTACTTGATACTTGTCTTAACCTACGTTCGATAATTCTTTCCCATAAATTCATTGTATGGCTCATTAACTTGATACCTCGATAATTCGCACATTTCTGAATGTCTCCCTTATTCTTATATATATGGGTATAAGTGTACTCACTCTCTATTCCTCGAGCATCTTTTGGTTTCTCCATATTTCATTAAATAGTCTTAGGAGCCATGTGATTCCTATTTCTCGTAGTATTTTCAAAACTTCTATAGGAATATTATCTGGTCCTACCGATTTACCACCCTTCATATGTTTAAGAGCCTCTTTGGCATCATTCTTTTGAATACGTCGGCAGAAATTGTGGTTTATATACTTTTCTGACTTAGCTAAATCTCCTAAACTAATACTAACATCTTTATTTTCATTAAAAAGATTATAAAAATAGTTTTTCCATCTATTTCTTATATCATCATTTGCCACTAGAAATTTTTCATCCTCATCTTTTATGCATCTAACATAATTAAGATCTTTAGTTTTCGTATCTCTAGCCCTAACTATCCTAAAAATATCTCTTTCACCCTCTTTTGAGTTGAGTTTTTTATATAAGTCCTCCCAAATCTTAGCCTTTGCTTTACTAACGGCCTTTTTTTGCTTTCTTATAAGCTTCTAAAGTTTCACTAGTTTTCTTAACATAATGTAATTTGTAACATTCCCTCTTTGCCTTGATTTTATTTTGTACTACTTCACTCCACCACCAAGCTTCTTTTTGTGCCAGTACACCTCCCTTAGATACCCCTAACACATCTTTCGCCACTTTCCTAATATGTATAGCCATATTGTTCCACATATCAGAGGGTGTGCCAACATAATTCCAAACATCTCCTTGAAGGACTTTTTGTTTAAATATATCTTCTTTCTCGCTTTTGAGGTTCCACCATTTAGTCTGAATAGCTCGATGCACTCTTTTCTTCTTTGCCCATTTTTTTATTTGTAAATCCATAACTAAAAGTCAATGGTGGGTGGTTAAGCTTTAATCTTTACAACACGCTCTATCTTTATTTCTACAAATAAAGTAATCAATTTGTGTTTGTGATAAGCCACTCTTATAAGTAATTAAATTTTCAATCTCATTTTTTGTAGATTGTATTGACTATAAAGAGATTACTACAACTATGCCTTTTCCCATACTAGATGGGTCAGCTCCATGGATTCTTTGTTTTTATTTTTATTTTTTTTAGAGTCCATGTTAAGTCCGACAAAGTTTTACGCTGGCTGTCGGAAGCCTAACACAACCCTCCTCCTTTATGCCATAGCAAAATTTTAAATCTCCCTACCTTCCTCGTTTATATCCCCAAAACCAAAGTTTTCATGAATCCCTTGATATCCTAATGCCTCTTTACCGACATGTCCATTTAAATCTCCTCCTAAACAAATCATCTCCCTTTGTGGAATCTTTTGAAACACCTTATCTAACTCTTCCCAAAAAACTGTCTTTATACTATCTTCTAGTCCTACTTGGGGTGCGTAAGCACAAATATATTCAAAACCTCTGCTCCTAACACTAATTTCAACGTCATGATTCGGTCACCATATCGTTGTATGTTTACTACACTCTCCTTTAAATATTTATTTATGATAATACCAACTCCGTTTCGAGCCTTTTCTTTACCTGAATACCATAATTTAAAACATGTATCCTCTATCTCCTTTGCTTTTTCTCCAACCCACTTTGTCTCTTGTAAACATAGAATATGAATCTTTCTCCGAATCATAGTATCTACCACCTCCATTAGCTTATCGGATAATGTTCCGATATTCCAAGCACTAATACAAATCTTATTATCTAGGACTAGCTTCCTTACCCCCCACATCCGTCTATAATCAAAATGCGGAGACCCTCTCTGAAAATTTTTCACTACATTCGAGCGGTAATATAACGGGACTAACTTCTTTACCCACACTCGTCCATGATATGTGAACCTTCTCTGCAATTGATTCACTACATTCGAGCAAAAATGTAGTGGCCCTTGCTTACTTCTTACTGCATTCGGGCTCTGCAGCACGTCGCTAGGCGGGGACTCCCTAAAGCAATGCTCATAATTTTTGTAATCCATGTTATAAAAATCCGACGAAGTTTTACGCTGGCTGCCGAAAGCCTAACACAACCCTCCTTTATCCGGACTTGGGACCGGCAATGCAAGGGTGATCCTTACATGGGCGGAGTTTCCTCATCTCTCCTCTTTGTTCTTGAATAATTAGGACTCAAACTCTGATAAAGATTCATCAAGTTTCCCCAAATGTGGAACCCTCAGTATTACCTAACGATGCCAAACTATGAGAGGCATTGAAAATGGAAGTCGTGTTTTTCATTGATGTGACGAAGCTCTTAGTTGTGATAAGAACCCTGCAATTTCATTTTAACGACCATCTTGCCTGGTGGAACCAACTGAAATTCACAAAGCATGATTTTTATACGCAGACCTTGCGTGTTCCATGGTGAAAAACATATCAGAAACCAGACAGTCGAAGCATCAAAAGTGGTAGAACAAGAACCTCAAAAGTGTTACCAAGGAAAAATAAAACATAACCTCTTTTGGGGGGAGTTAAATGTTAATCTGAAAAAGGATGGACCATGATCACACAGAATCATCTGTTGCCACTTAGTTATTGAGAGAAGTTTTGGTTGTGGTTGTGGTTGTGGTTGGTTTTGGTTGAGTTGCTCTGCTTTCATCTGATGACCCCTCCCAGCATCTCACAGTGGAATTGAGGAATTGCAAATCTAGCATTGCCTTCCAGAGGAGTGTAGTCCTCTTGACATTTCCTTCTCAACAAGTTGGAGTTCAGAAGCATTTCAGGAGTCAGCATATTGCAGTTAAGCTGCGGAATACTGAGCAAGTACATAAAGCTATCAAATTCAGTGCAGTGCTGTAGAAAGATCTAGGCTGCCTTTCGTTGAACTTTTGCCACTGCACAAGCGAACCTTTTGAAGATTACACTTTATGGTGTTTCTTATGCAGCAAAACACCAATGGAGTCGCCATGTTCAATCAATTACCTTTGTAGGCCCTGAAGGAGCCGAATGAAGTTCATTAACTAGTTATTACGACATTAAGTAGAGCATCATTTCAAATCGCATACACTTTGTTGAGGAGATGCATGTACTTTTGCAACTATACACTTCACTATGTCAAGCTGGCACCACAATCATCCTGATGCAACCCATTGAACTGTGATAGCGAGTAGTTAAACACACGAAGAAGATGATTTCACCTTTGTTTATAAATTGACTTTATAGCTAAAAGGTTTTATCCAGCATTCACTCTCACCACCTGACCTTAAGAGATACGGTGGTAGACCAATAAACCTTCAGTGATGGGGCTCGCTTATTCCTGTCCAAAAAAAAAACAGGAAAGAAACGGGAAAATGTATTTATCTTTTTAATTGAGCTTGTGTAATTTAGAGCCTCCACCCATACAAGAACCTGCAATCTTATGCTTCAGAATTGTGATGCAGCAACCTATTTGAGAGATTGTAATCCCAACAAAAAATCAGAGCTACTCAACTTGGGTATGTGGAGAACTCTGGTGAAATATACACATCTTAATGTATCCCTTTCTTTTAGCTTTTACCTGAACAGTCGATGTGTTCCATTTTCCATGAGATATATAGCTTTACTAAAAGTAGGTTCAAGAGGTCAGATAACAATGTGGCCTTCTCCAGCACTATTGTGCATACTCTTTTCAATCATTCACCAAAACTTGAAATTCATAACTAAATTACACAATCTATACTGCTACCGACATTATCCCTACCAAAAGCTTCACTCTTTGGTCTTTCAAGGACACTCAATCATGACAATACCCTTTCAGTTTAGGAGCTTTAAATGTTACGGAACAAGTATTGACTTCGAACAAAGCTCACAAGAACGCTGTAATCAATGGTGTAAAGTTCAGCAAAGCACATATTTTATAAGCATTTCAGAGTCTATAAAGATTGTTAATTCAAGACAATTAAGCAACATTTTTAATTGCCAGTACAAATATCAAATGACAGCATACATGCTTGCAAGATACAAAGCTTTTCCCAAACATTCAAGGATAAGAATCTTGAAATTGTAAGCTACATGATTGAAGATAAGAACTAGCTGCAACACCTACCTTCAACAGAGTACGGTGTGGGATCAATTTTTGGGGAGTTGCCTAACAAAATATCCACGACCATTTCAGCAGTTCCTGTGGCCTATGATATCAACAGATGTATTACAGAATCAATAAAACACATTCAGCGTTCCAACAATGACAATCTGAAAGGATAGGGAATATAATTTGTATAAAATCATGAAGAAAAAAAGCCTCCTGTGATTAAGAAAAACTAGTGATACAGTCATGAAAAAAAAATTACAAAGAATTAAGAAAAGGAAATGCTTAGATACCCCTCAATTATAACATGGGTTGGAAAGGTCAAGGCTTCCTTTGGCAGAGAACTTGAATTCAAGTTTTCGCACAAAGTTTGTGATGTTTGGGCAAATATGGTGACTTGTTTTCAAGGTGCAAAGAACAAAATTTTGCTGCCTAGTGCATCATAATCCATGTTCAATTCGCAGACAGGTTTCATATGAATTATTCAGGAAAAAGGATTAGTGTAATATAAGACATCAGGTTTCATCCTCCTATATGAATTGAAATCAATATGACTGTGGAATGGTGCACCAGCACGACCAGGAATTTTCCATAAACTACCACAGGAAGCAGGAGTAACCCCCCTTTGTTTGAATTAGGTAGCAAGATCTCATGGGAATATGAACTTGATGATAAAACTTGCATTCAATAATGTAAATAAGATAAAACTTACAATATTTGGCATATTGGAGACATCCCATCCAATCTGCCCATGATGTGGAGGACGGCACCCACACATAACAGCCTCTCTCCTATTCAAGTGTTACCTCATCTAAACCCTAACCTCTTATTTATAAACACAATCTAACTTGAAAGACTAATATAACCCTATTACTAATAAAATAATACCGATTAGACATAAATGATATAAAACAGACATAAGATTACCCGATTACAATCTCTAACACTCCCCCTCAAGTTGGGTGAAAGATATAGAGAACACCCAACTTGGACAAATTATCTTTAAGTTGTTTGCTCGCAATTGCTTTGGTAAGAAAATCAACCCTTTGTTTTTCTGATATGATATAAAGTTTGAATTCTTAGTTATAAATCTTCTCCCGTATGAAATGAAAATCAATCGCTATATGTTTAGTTCTTTCATGATAGACTGGATTAGAAATGAAAACTCATCTCACATATTAAGAACAAAACCCACTTCCCTTCACACATAGTTTGAGCTACAACTATGTATTATGATTCTGATGTACAGCGAGCAACAATAGTTTGTTTTTACATTTCCAAGATATCAGATTACCACCAAGTAGTGTGACATAGCCTGTAGTAGATTTGTGATCATCTTTCGATCCAGCCCAATCAGCAAAAAAATAAAGTTCAATACTAAATATTTTGAGTTGAGATAAAGCTTTTTTGAGTTCACAACCAAACTTAAAACCAATTTAACATAACAACCAAACTTAATAACGTCGTTTATTCTACCACTCCCCCTCAAGTTAAGACGAAGATTTTTTGAGTTCACAACTTGCTAAGGAGTTTCTCAAGTCTTCCATTCCCTAGGGATTTGGTGAAGAAATCTAAATATTGTTCTTCTGATTGGACATATATCATCTGAATGATTCCTGACTTAGCATCTCTAATGAAATGACAATCTATTTCAATGTGCTTGGTTCTTTCATGATATACTAGATTTGTAGCTATTTGAATGGCAACTTGATATTGCTTCACATACTCCAAGGGCAGCCGCCCTGTATTTAGCTTCAACCGATGACCTTACCACTACAGGTTGCTTTTTACTCTTTCAGGAAACTATGTTTCTCCAACATAGTTAGATATCCTGAGATATACCTCTTATCATCAACATACCCTGCCCAATCAACATTTGTATATATCTCCATATTTAGATGATTACGAATTGTATATAGTAGTCTGTTCCCAAGAGTGCGTTTTAAGTACCTTAATATTTGTTTCAGTGTTCATATGAGAGTTGGTAGGATAGTGCACAAATCGACATATCTGGACGTGTGATCGTCAAGTATATAAGTTGTCCCACTAACCTTTGATATTCACCAACTTCCTTGTTCATTAGTATGAGCACTAAATATGGGCACACTTTTGGTTTGTGAGTGTCTTTCACTAGATCTAGGTATATTTCCTTTCAGTTAGGAATATGCCCCTTGAGTCACTCCCAACTTGAGGGGTGTGTTAAGAATATGCATATTTAGTATTCTTAGTGTTAGTTTTGTAATTTATGATGTTTTAGGTATTATTGTAATTGCCCGTAGTACTAAGGGCATTTTGGTCTGTAGTGGTAAGGTCATCGGCTGAAGCTAAATACAAGGTGGCTGCCCTTGGAGTATGTGAAGCAATATCAAGTTGTCATTTAAATAGCTACAAATCCAGTATATCATGAAAGAACCAAGCACATTGAAATAGATTGTCATTTCATTAGAGATGCAAAGTCAGGAATCATTCAGATGATATATGTCCAATAAGAAGAACAATATTTAGATTTCTTTACCAAATCCCTAGGAAAGGGAAGACTTGAGAAACTCCTTAGCAAGTTGTGAACTCAAAAAATCATCATCAAGTATATAAGTCATCCCACTAACCTTTCATATTCACCAACTTTCTTGTTCATTAGTATGAGCACTAAATATGGGCACACTTTTGGTTTGTGAGTGTCTTTCACTAGATCCAGGTATATTTCCTTTCAGTTAGGAATATGCCCCTTGAGTTTCTGAGTACTTCAATTCTTAGAAAATAATAGAGGTTTAGATCTTTCATATCAAACAAGTTAAGTAGTTGGCCTTTTAACTTATTGATAGTTAGAGATTGTAATGAGTCTCACAGTAGACTCGTGTTACAGTACATATTCCGTCTCTATGTTTATTTAGTTATACTTAATTAAGAGTAGGGGTAGTTTAGTCTTTCAAGTAAAAAGGTACTTATAAATAGGTGATTAGGGTTTAGTGTTAACATAAGAAAAAGGTGAAGTGTGTGTCGGCTACCCAAAGAAAGGTTGTGAGAATGCATAGGTATTTTTATTTCATTTTAATAAATGATCATTTGTAACACTGCCGGCATATAAATATATATGTACGTATGTATGTATTATGTGAAGTACTGCTGCACGTCATGAGGTGGAATAGATACATGTGCATGATGCCTTCGGGTATCATGAGAAAAGTTTTACACTGCCTTGAATTCAGGTCGAAAAGCTTGAAGAGATTTTTGAAGATCATGCTGTTATGGCAAGGTAAACAGAATGGCTCTTTTTTCATGTCTCACACACAAATGTCTAACTAGAGATGGACACTAGGAAAACGTAAAGGTTAAGCTCCACTCCTACTTTCATTTATAGCATTTGTATCAGGGTGTGCTGACTACTGAGGCTTTTTTCTAGTTGACTGTTATTAATTATTAGGAGGCTTTTGCAGTCACATACTTGGCAATTAAAAGTTAGTATAGAATCTATAGATGCCATCTGAGGAGCTTATATGGAATGGTAAGGTCTTCTAGGGGTATATGTGAACCACTTGATCACAGGTGTTGTCCCTGATCTTCCATGAGGGGTGGTGTGACAGTTGACATCCGGGAGGACCTCTTCGTGGAGGATATATATATAGTTGTGTTAAAGCTTGCTTGTATAGACAAAGGGCCTGTTTGATGCCTACCCTTGATCTGGAAGCCTGTCCCAGCAGCTGCCAGGCCGGTGCGTGCACCGGATGGTTAGTGATAGTGATGGCTTATGGCACGGCGGCAATGAGTGGGCATTGTTGAAGGTGGCGGCCCATCTTGATGGCGAAACATCATAAATAAATTTTTAATGCTTCTTCCCCACTCCACATGGAGAAATGGAGGCCTTAGTTTCTCCTTTCTATTGCAATATCACTTCTTGATTCTGCTTTCCTCTTTGACAGCCTTGTGCTATGACTTCATCCTCAGTGAGCCTTGAAGACATATAGTCTCAAAAGACTGAACTCTGTTCTTCATTCTTACTACGAAGACCCTGGTGTTCATTGTTTACATCTTCTCCAGGTGAGTTTTTCAATAAATCGTTGGTATTTTGGTTAGCAAAGCCTTTTATAAAGTGAATTGAGTAATGGGTAGTTCTGGTCAATTTGATTCTAGAAGTGACTGACGTGCAACTCATTTTGTTTCAGTGAGTAAAATAATTGTTTCATGGTGCCTAATCGACGTTGAGCAACGGTCAAGTGGCTACTTGAATTGAGTTCCTTATTGTTAAGGAATGCTAATGGAATAATTAATAGTGCTTTGTAAGAAATACTTGGTCGTGTAAGTGCATATCTATGTTAATTCAGTCTTGTGTTATCTTAGTAATAGAGAATACTTATTAGGGGTATATTAGGAATTCAAGTTAGGCCAGGTATTTATAAGAGTCATTAGGGTTTAGGTTAGTATGAGGAGAAAGAAAAAAACGGCAGCCAGAAGTGTGCCGAGTTCTGTTTTTGAGGAGACAGGAGGGATGCCTCCAATCGTCCAACTATTATAAGTTTGTTTATTTTGATTAATTAATGATTGATTCATATTATAGTATCAGAGCCTAGCAGGGCTACAAATCAGTTTTTTTTTGTTAGAAATCATTGATATTGTGTTTGGGAAGATAAGCCCTAAATCAGATAGAAATCATGTAAGAAAAAATCTATTATTGGAAGTTATTGGAAGATGTTTCCGTGATTTTGGGGAGAAGACGTCCAATTTTTTGTGGGCTATTGATGATTTCATATCAGAACCTATTGGAAGTTATTGTATATGCAAGAATGCCTTCATTTTGTGGTTGAAGAAGATTCACGACAATCTTATATACAAGAGCAGTGATTTGACCTTCGTGATTAGGCATTCTTGAATCTTTTCGATTTCAGATGCAGACGCACAGAAATCAGTCCCTTCTTGTTCAGAAATTCAAGTCGTGCTATTGTAATTTTGTATTTG
The DNA here is from genome assembly GCA_036023115.1 of Brasenia schreberi. Classification (NCBI taxonomy): domain Eukaryota; kingdom Viridiplantae; phylum Streptophyta; class Magnoliopsida; order Nymphaeales; family Cabombaceae; genus Brasenia; species Brasenia schreberi. The sequence goes on from JAYKKT010000082.1 coordinate 21,135,253, forward strand.
GCATTATTGAAACTTTCAGATTTCAGATTCAGACGCACATAAATCAGTTTCTTTTGTTCAGAAATTCAAGTCGTGCTATTGTGATTTGGTGTTTGGTTCAGAAATCAAACGCACATAAGGGAATTTTACTCGGACTTGTTGCATGATTTAGATCTTCACGTCTACTTCCTATCCAATAACAGTGAAAAGCATTCTTCTAAGTTACCCATTCTGATTCAGATTCATAGTCATTTATACTTGGTGCTTGAAATTCAATAAAGCAAGACATTCGTTTGTGGCAGCTTCAACTTATCAAATTAGATAAATTCATTAATTTGACTAATGGCTGGCAAAGGTAAAAGAATTGACAACATCTTCCACACAGGTGAAAATTCCTTTTTATTCGAAAAAACAGAAAATTTCAATATTACCTCTACAAAGTTAGATGGCCGAAATTATTTGAAATGGGCCAGATCTGTGGACCTCGCAATTGTAACAAGGGGGAGATGGGCACATCTAATGGGTCACACTCCAACTCCAGAGCCCCATGATACTCTATATCCTACATGGAAAAGGGAAGATGTCCTTACTGTTGTTTATCTCATAAATAGAATGCCAAGCAATACAATCCAAGGTGACAGTCCTATTCTGAAACTTGATAAAGAATCAAAACAATTTCATTTAGTCCCTCGTATCTTTGGATGTACTTGTTTTGTACATATCTACCTTCCAAATCGGGATAAACTTGATGCCAAGTCAGTCAAGTGTATTTTTCTTGGTTATTCAACCTCTCAAAAGGGTTATAAATGTTATGATCCTCTGCTTAAAAAACTCTATGTTTCCATGGATATCACTTTTTCTGAATTTACTCCTTATTACACTTCTCAGAAAAGGTCTATTGAACTTCCTTCCTGTGTTCTTCCACTAGTTCCTAGTGAGGGGGAGTATATTGATACAGTTGATCAGAGTGAAAATGCACAGAAATCAAAAGAAATTCTGACGTACACAAAAGGACAGCAGAAGATTGTTTATTCTGAAGAATCACGTACAACAGAGATTTCCCCTGAATCAGATCCTTAAGTGAAAGTGAACAATGACCTGGAGATTCCTATTGCTTTTAGAAAAGGTAAGCGTACATATACATGGTATCCAATCTCTAATTATACTTCATATGCCAACACTTCTCAGGATTATCAAAGATTTGTTATAAATGCTAAGAAGCATAAGATTCCTTCGAAGTTTGAAGAAGCTATCAAATGTCCAATATGAAAAGCTGCAATTGAAGATGAATTGAATGCACTGGTGAAAAACAACACATGGACTATCACACAGCTACCTCAGGATAGAAATATTGTAGGATGCAAGTGGGTGTTCACTATTAAATATAAGGCAGATGGAACTGTGGAGAGATATAGAGCTAGATTGGTTGCGAAATGATACAATCAGTCGTATGGTATTGATTATACAGAAACGTTTGCACTTGTGGCTAAACTCACTTCAATCAGAATACTTCTCAGTATGACAGCAAATTTGGGATGGGATCTTTGGCAACTGGATTTAAAAATACTTTCTTACAGGGAGATTTAAATGAAGAGGTGTATATGGAACTACCTCTAGGGATGATAAAAAATTCTTTACCTCATAATAGAGTTTGTAAACTCAATAAAGCAATATATGGGTTGAAGCAGTCTCCTAGAGCTTGGTTTGATAAGTTCAGCAAAACAGTTTGCAGTCTGGGATACAGTAGAAGTCTTAATGATCATACAATATTCTTTAAGAAGTGAATAAAAATATCCATCCTGGCCGTTTGTGTCGATGACATTATTATCACAGGAGATGATCTTGAAGAAATATCAAGATTGAAAATGAATCTTCACAAACTATTTGATATTAAAGACTTCGGTCGACTCCACTATTTTTTGGGCATAGAAGTTCTCTATTCTAACAGTGGTATTTTCTTAACTCAAAGAAAGTACTTAATGGATCTCCTTGAAGAAACAAATATAATTGATTGTAAACCGAGTGACATCCCTATGGAAGTAAATCAGAAATTCTTTTGTGATGACAGTAAAGAGTTCAAAGATACTCATAAATATCAAAAGTTGGTTGGTAAACTCATATATTTGACTATTACTAGGCCAGACATCACTTATGCAGTTGGGATTGTAAGCAGGTATATGCATTCACCAACCAAGAATCTGATAGATGTTGTGTATAGAATTCTCCGATATCTCAAATCAACTTCAGGGATGGGATTACTCTATTCAAAGTCATCAAATTTAGACATTGAAATCTATTCTGATGCTGACTGGGCTGGTTCATATGATGACAGAAAATCGACTACAAGATATATTACTTTACTTGGAGGTAACATTGTATCCTGAAAAAGAAAAAAACAGACAGTGGTGGCTAGATCTACAGCAAAAGTTGAATATAGAGCTATAGTTATAGCTATGTGTGAAGGAAAATGGATATTTTAGTTGATTAGTGAACTGGGATTTAGAATTAATCATCCTGTACCAGTCTATTGTGATAGCAGTGCAACAATTCAGATGGCTTCTAATCCAGTTTATCATGAAAGAACCAAACATATAGAAATTGACTGCCACTTCATCAAAGAGAAGATTTCAAATCAAGAATTCAAGCTGGGGTATGTTCAATCTATCAAACAGAGGGCTGATTTTTTAACTAAAGCCACAACCAACAGACAATTAAAAGAAACGTTATCCAAGTTGGGTGTTATTAACATCCTTCACCCAACTTGAGGAGGAGTATTAAGGAATGCTAATGGAATAATTAATAGTGCTTTGTAAGAAATATTGGGTCGTGTAAGCATATCTATGTTAATTCAGTCTTGTGTTATTTTAGTAATAGGTAATACTTATTAGGGGTATATTAGGAATTCAAGTTAGGTCAGGTATTTATAAGAGTCATTAGGGTTTAGGTTAGTATGAGGAGAAAAAAAAATGGCAGCTAGAAGTGTGCCGAGTTCTGTTTTTGAGGAGATAGGAGGGATGCCTCCAATCGTCCAACTATTGTAAGTTTGTTTATTTTGATTAATGAATGATTGATTCATATTACTTATCTCCAATTTCGCATAGCTGTTGAGTACAACCAAATTACTGTTGTGATATTTAGGTGCAAACAGGTTTGTAGGCTAATAAATAATGCCTCTAAATTGAACGAGAGAAATTGAGAGGAACTTTGTAAAAGTCAATTGTAGTATCTGTGTTTGATATTGTCCATTTCTTATCATCCATGCGATGTAAGATTGAAAAAGAAAAGTCCATTTTGTTATCTCAATATGCCATTTTTAGCAGTTTATATCTCTTTATTTTCAAGCTATATTTTATTTGTGGATACGTAGAGAGGCGACCAAATAATAATGCTCCGGCATGAAGGAAAAGAAAATAACTAATATGTATTTTTGGGAGTTAATTGTTAATACAGCACTAGAGCTAATCTATGCAGCCTATCCCACAGTGTAGGAAAAGGCTTGGTTGTTTGATTTTGTGTGCTATTTCTTGCTTTTTCATGGCAAATGGTATTTGAAAACACTAAGTCAGTGCCTGTAGTAACCATGATTTCTCGACTGTTTGGATTCCTCAACAACCAGCAACTTTAGCTCATCACGCCTATGTTGCACGGAAACCGGGAATGGACACAAAATCTCGATACGGGAAACGACGACTCTCCAAAAATTAGAAAACAGGAAGACAACAAATATGTGTTCTATATATAGATGGTTAGTTACCTGTACTCTCGTCTCTTGACTGTTTGATGGATGAGATAAATAATTGAGATCCAAATTTCAAAAGTAAAAAGGTATCAAATACAATAACTATACCTTGTATTTGAAAAAGTATTAATATGTTTTTGTACTTTAAAATTTGAATCTCAACTGCTAATATGATTGATCTAACGGTTGAGATCGTTAAAATAAGTATTTTTAAGTATCTAACTATGTGAACATGTACTAATTTCTCTCTCTCTCTCTCTCTCTCTCTCTCTCTCTCTCTCTCTATATATATATATATATATATATATATATATAAAGATGTCTTTAGGATTCAGGTTGAAGACCTTTGTACCAAAAAGATATTGTAACAAACTCTGTTACGTTAGAGCATCCTTAACTCAGGCAAAGCATGTACAAAATGTTTCACAAACGTTTCCTAACATGTCTTGATCTCCGATTCGTTGGGAAAAGGCTGCATCATAGCTCCACGCAACTATGCTTTGTTGAAACAAACATGCCCAACAAGTTTTTTTTTAAATATGCGTTTTGACAATCTCAAGGCTTCCTTTGGCAGAGAACTTGAATTCAAGTTTTCGCACAAAGTTTGTGATGTTTGGGCAAATATGGTGACTTGTTTTCAAGGTGCAAAGAACAAAATTTTGCTGCCTAGTGCATCATAATCCATGTTCAATTCGCAGACAGGTTTCATATGAATTATTCAGGAAAAAGGATTAGTGTAATATAAGACATCAGGTTTCATCCTCCTATATGAATTGAAATCAATATGACTGTGGAATGGTGCACCAGCGCGACCAGGAATTTTCCATAAACTACCACAGGAAGCAGGAGTAACCCCCCTTTGTTTGAATTAGGTAGCAAGATCTCATGGGAATATGAACTTGATGATAAAACTTGCATTCAATAATGTAAATAAGATAAAACTTACAATATTCGGCATATTGGAGACATCCCATCCAATCTGCCCATGATGTGGAGGACGGCACCCACACATAACAGCCTCTCTCCTATTCAAGTGTTACCTCATCTAAACCCTAACCTCTTATTTATAAACACAATCTAACTTGAAAGACTAATATAACCCTATTACTAATGAAATAATACCGATTAGACAACAGACATAAGATGACCCGATTACAATCTCTAACACTCCCCCTCAAGTTGGGTGAAAGATATAGAGAACACCCAACTTGGACAAATTATCTTTAAGTTGTTTGCTCGCAATTGCTTTGGTAAGAAAATCAACCCTTTGTTTTTCTGATATGACATAAAGTTTGAATTCTTAGTTATAAATCCTTGAATTCAAGTTTTCGCACAAAGTTTGTGATGTTTGGGCAAATATGGTGATTTGTTTTCAAGGTGCAAAGAACAAAATTTTGCTGCCTAGTGCATCATAATCCATGTTCAATTCGCAGACAGGTTTCATATAAATTATTCAGGAAAAAGGATTAGTGTAATATAAGACATCAGGTTTCATCCTCCTATATGAATTGAAATCAATATGACTGGAATGGTGCACCAGCACGACCAGGAATTTTCCACAAACTACCACAGGAAGCAGGAGTAACCCTCCTTTGTTTGAACTAGGCAGCAAGATTTTATGGGAATATGAACTTGCTGATAAAACTTGCATTCAATAATGTAAATAAGATAAAACTTACAATATTCGGCAGATTGGAGACATCCCATCCAATCTGCCCATGATGTGGAGGATGGCGCCCACACACAACAGCCTCTCTCCTATTCTAGCATTACCTAATCTAAACCTCACCTCTTATTTATAAACACAATCTAACTTGAAAGACTAATATATCCCTATTACTAATGAAGTAATACTGATTAGACATAAATGATAAAAAACAGACATAAGATGACCCGATTACAATCTCTAACGCTCCCCCTCAAGTTGGTTAAAAGATATTGAAAACACCCAACTTAAACAAATTATCTTTAAGTTGTCTGCTCACAATTGCTTTGGTAAGAAAATCAGCCCTTTGTTTTTCTGATATGACGTACTCAAGTTTGAATTCTTGGTTAGAAATCTTCTCCCATATGAAATGAAAATCAATCGCTATATGTTTAGTTCTTTCATGATATACTGGATTAGAAGCCATCTGAATAGTTGTATTGTTGTCACAATAAAGAGGTATAGGCTGTGTAGAATGAAAACCCAACTCACATATTAAGGAGAAAACCCACTTTCCTTCACACATAGTTTCACCTAGCTTCTGCTGTAGAGCGAGCAATAAAAGTTTGTTTTTACTTTTTCATGATATCATATTACCACCAAGTAGTGTAACATAACCTGTAGTGGATTTGGGATCATCTTTCGATCTAGCCCAATCAACATTAGAATAAAGTTCAATACTAAATATTTTGAGTTGAGACGAAGATTTTTTGAGTTCACAACCAAACTTAAAACCAATTTAACATAACAACCAAACTTAATAACGTCGTTTATTCTAACACTCCCCCTCAAGTTGAGACGAAGATTTTTTGAGTTCACAACTTGCTAAGGAGTTTCTCAAGTCTTCTCTTTCCTACGGATTTGGTTAAGAAGTCTAAATATTGTTCTTCTGATCGTACATATATCATCTTAATGATTCATGACTTTGCATTTCTAATGAAATGACAATCTATTTCAATGTGCTTGGTTCTCTAATGATATACTGGATTTGTAGCTATTTGAATGTCAGCTTGATATTGCTTCACATACTCCAAGGGCAATCACCCTATATTTAGCTTCAGCCGATGACCTTACCACTACAGGCTGCTTTTTACTCTTTCAGAAAACTATGTTACTCCACCATAGTTAGATATCCTGAGATATACCTCCTATCATCAACATACCTTGCCCAATCAACATCTGTATATATCTCCACATTTAGATGATTATGAATTATATATAGTAGTATGTTCCCAGGAGTGCGTTTTAAGTACCTCAATATTTGTTTCATAGTGTTCATATGAGAGTTGGTTGGACTGTGCATAAATTGACTTACTATACTTACGACATATGAGATATCTGACCGTGTGATCGTAAAGTACATAAGTCGTCCCATTAACCTTTGATATTCACTATGAGCACTCAATATGGGCACACTTGTTGGTTTGTGTCTTTCACTAGATCCAAAGTATATTTCCTTTGAGTTAGGAATATGCCCCTTGAGTTTCTGAGCACTTCAATTCTCATAAAATAATAGAGAGGTTTAGATCTTTCATATCAAACAAGTTAAGTAGTTGGCCTTTTAACTTACTGAATGTTAGAGATTGTAATGAGTCTCATAGTAGACTCATTATAGTACATATTCAGTCTCTATGTTTATTTAGTTATACTTAATTAAGAGTAGGATTAGCTTAGTCTTTCAAGTTAGAAGGTACTTATAAATAGGTGATTAGGGTTTAGTGTTAACTTAAGAAAAAGGTGCAGTGTGTGTCAGCTACCCAAAAAAAGGTTGTGAGAATGCATAGGTATTTTTATTTCATGTTAATTAATGATCATTTGTAGCATGGTTTCAGAGCATATAAGGCGTTTAAATCGAGTTTTTCGAAAGAGGAAGATCAGCGATTTGAGTCAAATCTGTATGTGAAGCTCACTTGGTCTCTACGTGTGAAGCATACCATATTCTATGCATTCTCTGCGTATGAAACAGATAAGATCATGTACAAAAAAGAAGAAGTCCTAGTTCTACTCCAATCACGGGGACAACAAAAGGGTCATTCGCTGCTCCTAGAATCTTATCTCTCGTGTAGATATATCTAATTGGAGGCAGTGATCTCACAAGAAGAGTTAAGCCATCTCCTACTTTTATTTTTGGTTAAAGGCAATGGTCTCACAAGAAGCGTTAAGCCATCTCCTATTTTTATTTCACCTGTGTAGTGGTATTTCCATTGTGGTTGAAGGCACTGGTCTCGTAAGAAGGGTTAAGCCATCTCCTATTTTTATTTCGCTTGTGTATTAATTATTGTGTTCTGGACTCCAGAGTCACAAGGCCCATGATCTCCACAAACATATGCATCTTTAAAGTATCGTGTAACAATCTGTCTGTGTTACTGTCGACGTGAAGAACATCACAAGTTGATATAAAGCTAAGTAAGGTTTATTATATTATTTGATAAATGGCTGGTAAAAGAAAAGGGATTGAAAACCCCTTTGTGTTGTCTGAACATTCCACAAATGAAAAAGTGAAAAACTTTTAAATTACAACAACAAAATTATATGGCAGGAACTACTTGGAATGGTAAAGGCTATTCAACTGGCTGTTATAGCAAGGGGGAGATGGTCTCGCCTAATGGGTCAGATTCGGAGTCCAAAAATACATGATGCGCAGTATTCCAGTTGGAGAAGAGAAGATGCCTTAATATCCTCGTGGCTATTTCAGTCTATGATTCCTTCTACTGCAAAAACTTTTATGTTTCTTTCTACCCATGAAATCTGGTGTGGAGTCTCAAAAGTTTATTCTACAAAGAAGAATGTAGCTAAGGAATACGAAATATTGGAAAGAATCAGGAAATACAAACAAGAAAATCGTATAGTGAGTATTATGCGGATCTAAGTGGATTATGGGATGAACTTTTTTTCTATAATCTATACAAATATTAAATGTTCATCGTGTTACACTGAAAGGAACGCTGAAATTGAAAAGAAGAAAGTCCTTGACTTGCTTTGGAGAGTAAATCCATAATTTGAGTCTATCAAAATCAATATTTTAAGCCGGGAAGAACTTCCTTCATTGGGCATTGTATATTCCTTATTGATTCGAGAAGAAGATTGCAGAAATCTTGAGGACAACTCTACTCTTATTAAACAACATGCACTTAAAACTAGAGGAGAAAATTAATATTACCATGAAAGAGGTGGATAGCAAAATCACGAATGTGGACGTGATCGTTTCTATTCAGATGAGAATGATAAAATTGTGTGTTCTCACTATGAAAAGTATGACCTAACTTTTCTAGACCTCGAAACAACTCTGCTCATGTTGTTGAAAATCTGTTGTCTAGTATAGATGGCATTCAAGAACTCATTAAGAGGATCGAAGGCCTAAAAATAAAGTTATCTAGAAATTCTCATCCCTCCACTTCTCAGGCTACATTAGCACAGGCAACACATACTGTGAAGGGTAATAAATGGCTCTCTTTCATTCAAAAACTTAGATTATTGATTCTGGTGCTACAGATCACATGGTTGGAGAGCCATCATATTTTTAAGAGTAGCATCTTCTTAAAAAGAAGGAGTTAATCAAGTTGGCCGATGGCTCACATTCTTATATGATTGGACAGGGAAGTGTACCTACATATTTTACACATTTAAAATTAGTATATCATGTTCACAATTTTCCTATAAATCTTCTTTCAGTCAGCTCATTGACACGTACACTGAATTGTAGTGTAACCTTTAATCCAACTGGTTGCGTGTTTCAAATCCACAATTCCAATGGATGAAGACTTGGAAGTTCTCATTGCTATTCACAAAGGTAAACGTAATTGTGCATAGTATCCTATCTCTTAGTGTATTTTTTATGCTAATACCTCAGAGAATTATCAAACTTTTGTTATGAATGTTGAGAAACACATGATTACTATAAATTTTGAAGAAGCAAACAGGTATCCTTTATGGAGAGCCGCAATAGAAGAGGAGTTGAATGCCCTTGCAAAAAATAATACTTGGACCATCACACGACTTCCTTCGAACAAAAATATAGTTAGCTGCAAGTGGGTTTTCACTATCAAATATAAGACTAGAGTCAATCATATAGAATTGACTACAATGAAACCTTCGCACAGGTTGCAAAGTTTACTTTCATAAGAATAATTCTTAATATGGCAACAAATTTGAGATGGGATCTATAACAACTGAATGTAAAAAATGCTTTCCTACAAGGAGATTTGAATGAAGAAGTATTTTTATGAAACTTCCACCTAGAATGAATATTAAGGCAGATGATGATATAATTTGCAAACTGAATAAAGCCATCTATGGGCTAAAACAATCACCAAGAACATAGTTTCCAAAATTCAGTGAACCAGTATGCAGCTTGAGATATCAAAGAAGCATAAATGACCATACCTTGTTTTTAAGAAAGGTATTAAGTTATCCATTCTTGTTGTTTATGTTGATGACATTATTGTAACAGGTGATGACGTTGAAGAAATTTCAAAATTGAAAAGGGATCTTAACAAATTATTTGACTTGAAAGACTTGGACCGACTTCACTATTTCTTAGGGGTCGATGTGCTATATTCCAATCAAGGTATCTTTCTAACTCAGAGAAAATATACTAGGATTTACTACAAGAAGGAAATATGCTTGATTGTAAATAGATTGATACTCCTATAGAGGTGAACTAAAAATTGTTTATTCGAGATAGTGAAGGTTTCAAAGATATACAAAAATACCAGAAATTGGTGGGCAAGCTTATCTATTTGACTATTACTCGTTCAAATATCACTTATGTCGTGGGCATTATAAGCAGGCTTATGCATTCACCAACCAAGAATAACATGGACCCTATGTATAAAATTCTCAGATATCTTAAATCCACACCTAGAATGGGTTTTCTCTACTTAAAATCCTACAAATTCAGTATTAAACTTTATTCTAACGCAGACTGGGCTGGATCAAAAGATGACCGAAAATCAACTACAAGGTACGTGACACTACTTGGTGGTAATACTATATCTTATAAGAGCTAGAAACAAACTATTGTTGCTAGATCTATAACAAAAGCTAAATATAAAATGGTAGCTCATACTATGTGTGAAGGAAAGTGGGTATCCTCCCTGCTGTATGAGTTGGGATTTATGTCTGATCAGCTTATTCCGTTATAATGTGACAATAGTGCAGCTATATAGAGGCTTCCAATCCAGTGTATCACGAAAGAACCAAACACATAGAGATCGACTGTCACTTCATCAGAGAGAAGGTTTCAAATCAGGAATTCAGACTGAAGTATGTTAAATCGGAAAATCAGAGGTTTGACTGTCTAACCAAAGCCATCACCAACAAACAACTCAAGGATATTTTGTCCACCCAACATAAGGGGAGTGTTAGAGATTGTAATGAGTCTCATAGTAGACTCGTCATAGTACATATTGAGTGTCTATCTTTATTTAGTTATACTTAATTAAGAGTATGGGTAGTTTAGTCTTTCAAGTTAGAAGGTACTTATAAATAGGTGATTAGGGTTTAGTGTTAACATAAGAAAAAGGTGCAGTGTGTGTCGACTACCCAGAGTAAGATTGTAGATTGGAGGAGATGCCTCCAATTTGCCAACGTCTGTAAGTATTTTTATTTCATGTTAATGAATGATCATTTATAACACTAATTTCATTATCCTTATCTCCTGTGATGATGATGTCATCTACATAGACAACTAGGACGCAAATATCGTTGCCTTTTCTTACAAACATAGTATGGTCACTTACGCTTCTTGTAAATCCAAGGTTGGTAATACCATCGTTGAAATGTTCTATAGGAGATTGTTTCAGACTATATATAGTCTTTCTGAGTTTGTAAATCCTACCATCCATATATCCATCACAAGAGTAAGGTAGTAAATCCATGTAAGTAAAAAGATCTTTGTATAGTCTAAGTCAGGTTTGACTATAACCTTTTGCAACCAACCATGCTTTGTATCTCTCGTACTATCATCAACTCTATACTTGATCATATAGACCCACTTGTATCCCATGGTTTTCTTTCGGGAGGTAACTTCACAATATCTCATGTGTTGTTTTTCTCCAAGGCTTGAATTTTGGTTTTCATAGCTTCTTTGTATCTCTCAATGCTACCATCAACTCTATACTTGGTCGTATAGACCCACTTGCATCCCACGAGTTTTCTTTCGAGAGGTAGCTTCACAATATCCCATGTGTTGTTTTTATCCAAGGCTTAAATTTTGATTTTAATGGCTTCTTGCCAGTGTTTCGAGTCCTTGGCTTCTTCGTAGTTCCTTGGTACCTAGATAAGATCATAATTAAGAGCAAACATCTTGAAATTGTTTGAGGTGTCATGGTAAGGGATGTATTGAGATATACGATATGTGCAAGATCTCTTCCCTTTCCTTAATGCAATAGGTACATCTAATTCATTTTGAGTGATGGGGCGGACTGTTCAAGTATAAAATCACACTTAATGCAGATCGAATGGGAGATCCTTTTCTTAGGGCATGGTAGGTAGCAAAGTTTCCCTTGATGTTCTTTGTGTCTTCTGCGATACACTTGCAATTCTCACTTATTATGAGTATATGGTGCCAACTCTTTTTGTTGTGATTCAATCTCACTTTCTTCTTCTAACTCAAGACTGATAGGCATGACGAAGACCTCTTGATTTTGTGTGAGTGGTTTCTCCCTCTTAGTGTCATAATAGGTGGATTCTTCAAAAAAATGTTCCATCCATGACACATGCACTCTCCTCCTACTAGGATCATAACAAACATACCATTTTGTGTAGAGGAATATCTAAAAAAGATGCACTTGATGGCTTTTAAATCCAATTTATATCTATGTTTAGAGTGATCATGAACATAACATATATGCCCAAATATTTTGAAAGGATATTGAACAGTGTCTTATTGAGCATCAATACGAAGTGGAATTCTCCCTTGTAGTATAAATCAAGGAGTTCTATTTATAAGGTAGATAGCCATCAAAACTGCATCTGCCCAAAAAAGTTTAGGAGCATTACTTTCGATTAGCAAGGCTCTAGATGTCTCTAAAATCTGATTATTTTTCCTCTATCACGCCATTTTGCTTAGGTGTGTACACACATATAGTATGATGGATAATACCAAGATTTCAGAAATAATGTTTCAAGAGACTTTCACCGAATTCTCCACCATTATCATATCCAATACACTTAATAGAGCATTGAAACTTAGTTTCCACAAACTCATTAAATATAAGAAATACAGTGAAAACTTCACTTTTATTTTTCATTAAATAAACCATTGTAAATCTTGTACAATAATCCACAAAAGTATCAAAGTATCCGTAGTCAGACATACCAACTTCAGACGTAGCAACTACAGTATTCGGACCCCACACTAGGAAAGCTAGTCCTATAATGCAATGTTATAAAAATTGTATCACATATCGTTGAACACGTATTGCAATAAGCGATTTATCGTGTTGTATCATACAATATGGGGTGTATCACACCATACCATACGATACACCCCGTATCGTATGAGTTGATACTTTTTTTTTATTACAAAATTCAAAAACCCGAAAGTTGCAAAATTAATTTCTCCTTCTTCCCAAACCTTTTTTCACGTCATTCCCTTGCTTTCAGATCCTCTTTTAAATTATTCTTCTTAATTTCGTGGTTTATTCACAAGATTCTCAAGTGTTTCACCCAATCCAACTCACCATCTTTAGGGTTTTTGTCAAATCTATGGTCTTTCCTTTGGTATTCTACCAAATTTTTCACTTACAAAATTTGAGGATTTTACAAATTCCGTGATTCTTAACCTCTAAAAAGCCTTTTTCTTCTTCTTGATTGTCTACTCTTGTCTTAATGGCTTCCGATCAAGTCGATCCGACATGAAAATATTGCACTCCAATGTATGAAGGCAATAGACTTGTGAATAAGTGCATGTTTTGCAATGCATTAAAACATGGTGGTATTTCTCGTATGAAACACCACATTGTGGGAACCAATAAGGATGTTAGTACATGTCCTCAGGTTCCCGAAGCAGTGAAGTACGAGATTGAGCAAGTATTGGAGACTTCGAAAGAGAAAAAGACATTAAGGGAGAGAGAAAAGAAATAGGTGGTTGGGATATGTCTCTACCATTTTAAGATGTTTTTGCTCAAATGAGGTATGGTGGTGATGAATTTCATGGTACAATTGAGATGGATGAAGAAATGGTTAAAGAGGGAAGGAGAAGGCGAGAAAAGAGAAAAAGTGTAGGTTATGGTGGTAGTAGCAATGGAGTTGACTCTTGTTCCACTGCAAGAGCTCCTACTCGTCTGATGCCTACAAGGAGTACTAGAGGAGGAACCAGAGGAGGTAGTGGGATGCCTTCATTTATTTCCCTACGTACAACTTCTAGATCTGAGTCAGACATTAGATCAGCTATGGCTTCAAAAGAGGTAATTGAGAAAGTAGATTTGAAGTATGCTAAAAAAAATTATGAAAATTATCTCCCTTTCAATGTTGCAAACTCATTTTCTTTTCAAAATATGGTAGATGCTATTGTTAGTGTGGGTTCGGGTTATAGAGTCCCTACTTATCATGCTTTGAGGGGCACATTATAGGAGAAATAGGTTAATACTATTAATGCATAGAGTTCTAAATTTATGGAGTCATGAAAGGATATGGGATGTTCTATTATGGCTAATGGTTGGACAGATGGTCAGCGTAGGTCTGGTAAACTTCCTAGTCTATTATCCCAAAGACACTATTTTTTAAATCATGACTTATCCCATATTCATAAAACTGCAGATAATTTACTCCCTATTTTCAAAGAAGCTGTTGAAGAAGTAGGTGTTTCAAATGTTATTCAATTCATTATTGATAAAGCTGCAAATTTTACAAAAGTTGGTAAGATGCTTGAGGCAAACCATCCATCCCTAATATGAACTCCATGTGTTGCATATTACATAGACTAAATCCTTGAAGATTTGATTGCAATAGATAAAATAAGAGGGACTATAGATGCATTAAGAAATTTACAAAGTTTATTTATAATCGTTCTTCAGTATTACATTTTATGTGAATTGCTACAGGTGGAAGGGAATTGATTAGGACTTCATTGACAAGATTTGCTACAAATGTCATTACTGTGTAAAGTCTTGTCATACAGAAAAATGTATTGAAAAAATTGTTTACATATCATCAATAGGGTTCTATTAGTTGGTCTAAAAATAGGGAGGGGATTGTTGTGGTACATGTTTTGAATGCTTTTTTTGAAAAGTTGCAGCTAATTTTTAGGATGATTGTAACTTTAGATAAGGTAATGAGGATGGTGGATAGTGAATGCAGATTTGCAATGTCTTATATGTTGGAAGACGCCTTATATTTTGACTACTCTGTTGTAATTAAGATAATTAGTTAGTTATATGTTAGTAATGGTTTTAAAGGTAGCTTTAAAATCAAGCCTCATTAATGGCAAATTAGTAAATAAGCAATTGTACTCTTAGTATTTAAAGGATGAAAACCCTTAATCGTATAAGGCTGCACAGTTATAGAAATAAAAGAAGATTTAGGGCGGCAGCAGTGGTGGCCGACCCCCTTCATTTTCCTGCAAAGTTCTTCTTCATATTGATGTGTGAATGCGTGTAAAACACGGACATGGTATCAGAGCCTCTTTAAATTATAGAGGCCCATAGTACCTGGAAAATAGACAAAAGTAAGTATACTTAAACTTCCAATTGCGGTGTTTGTCAAGAAGATTGGTTTTCTGTTGATATTGCTTCAAAGTGCATGTCTAATACAGATTGCACATTACTTCCTGTGAAAGAGCCAATAACCATATGCACGTTCACGATTTTTACCAAAAAAACATAAAGGTTCTTGTCAAGTATCACGATAAGAAATTTTCTGCCAAGCATCAGCAAGAGGATAACATCGAGTTTGGCCAAGTAGCACAACAGAAGAAATATTATATGATAAGAGTGTGCCACAGCAGCCAAGTAGCTCAACAGAAGAGATATCACATGGCAGCTATAGCAGAGGATCAAGTCCTGCCCTATTAATCAACAGGAGTCAAGTCAGGCAATAACTATACCACACGACAGACAGGAACTAAGTTCCTATCACAAGGCATATAGAAGCCCCATCACAAGGCAAACAGGAGCCAAGTTCCCATCACAGCAGAAGGATATATCTCTGCCAAGTATCAAGTCGTCCAAAATTACAGATTACACATTGCATATTGAAGAGCCTGTATATCAAAAATTATAATGAAAGTTATTAACGACATCAAAGAAGACAACAACACAGGCAATCAAACAATATGGAAGGAAGATTGAAAGAGAAAACACTATCTGCATCTTATGGAAATAATAAAAAACTAGAACCATTTCAAATCACAAATATTCGATTAGATGGAAGAAATTATAGAGAATGGGCTTGGTCTATAGAACTTGTCCTACAATCCAGAGGAAAGGCTTTCATCATCAGACAAAATCCACCCCTAGAGGGAAGGGGTAAAGATTTTGAAAGGTGGTCTAAAGATGATGCACTTGTAAGTTCATGATTAATCCAATCCATGAATCCGTCAATTAGCAAAACATTTATGTATATGGAATCAGCTGCTGAAATCTAGTCTGCTGTAGAATAAACTTATTCTAGACAGAAAAATATTGCCAAGGAATATGAGATTATTGAAAGGATAAAAAAATGTCGCCAAGGAAACAGATCAGTCAGTGAATATTATGGAGAACTACGCGAACTTTGGAATGAACAAAGATATATTGTGGAAAATAAGTGCAGTCATTGTGTAAAAGAAAGAACAGCTGAAGGAGAAATTAGAAAGGTGTTTGATTTACTTTGGGGAGTTTCATCAGAATACGAATCTATCAAATTAAATATTCTAAACAAGAAGGAACTACCATCTCTCGGAACAGTATATTCACTTCTTCTGAGGAAAGAAGATAGAAAAAATTTAGAAAAAGGCGAACATATACACACTGAGATATCTGCATTTATTGGTAGGGGACAGAGTAATTATTGTTGGGACACAGTGTATGATTCGACCAGAGGCAAAGGAAGAGGTAGAAATCAGTATTATGATGATAAGAACAAACTACAGTGTACTCATTGCGAGAAGAAAAGACACGAGAATATTGTTGGGAAATTATTAGAAAACCACCAGATTATAAAGATTGCAGTAGAAGAAACACAGAAAATAAAGATTATGGCAGTCATGTGGCTATTGTACCCGACAAGAAAGCATAATTGAGTCTTATAGATGAAATGGCAGAATTAAAGAAACAGATTGCTGAAATTGAAACATGTTTACGTGATCAACCGTCTACATCTTCATCAAAGATAGATTCCAATCCTCCTCCTGCGTCTTACAATATTAGTGATAATTATTCTCCTATAGATTTTACATCTTCTCCTGATTGGATAATAGATTCTGGGGCTACTGATCATATGATAGAGAATAATTCTGTTCTAATGCAGTATGAAAATATTGTGAAAGTAGCAAATGGGTCTTTAATTCATATGGAAGGAAAAGGGGTCATTAAGAGAAATGATCTTCGACTCAATTCAGTGATATATATTCCAAAATTTCCAGTGAATCTTCTTTCAGTAAGTTCTTTGGTTAGATATATGAATTGTACAATTATATTCTCTCTCCATGGTTGTATTTTTCAGGAATTTAAGACGGGACGAATCTTTGGACACGGTGAACTACACAATGGATTATACATACTATCTGGAGATCAGAGATTGAAGCAAAGAACATTGGCAACGATTACTACTGAAGAAGAAATAAAAATTTGGCATAGTAGATTAGGACACTTGCCTGTTTCTAAAATAAAAGATTTTTGTCTCATTTTCGATTCCTAGTGATGTGATTATTCAATGTGATGTATGTCAGAGGGCGAAACATCATAGAGCTACTTTTCCTAGTAGTGATTAAGATCAACTATTCCTTTTGAATTGATACATTCATATGTTTGGGGACCATGTGCGATACCCTCTTTGAGAAACTTTAAGTACTGTGCTACTTTTATTAATGATTTTTCAAGACTTACTTTTGTGTATCTCATGAAATCCAAAACGAAAATACCCATAATTTTCCCTCTATTTCATAATCTTATTAAGACTCAGTTTGGCTACACTATTAAAACTTTCAGATCAGATAATGGTGGAGAATTTTATAATAGTCAGTTGACATAATATCTTCAGTCCCATGGCATTATACATCAGACATCATGTGTTTACACCCCACCACAGAATGGAGTAGCAGAAAGAAAGAATCACCATATCTTGAAATTGCTAGAACATTACTTCTTGAACACAATATTCGAAAATATTTTTGGCTAGAAGTTATTCTCACAGCAGTATATATTATGAATAGAATTCCGACTGTGATACTGGGGGAAAGTCTCCATTTAAAGTAATTAAACCTGAGGAGAACCCGTTTCATCTCGTTCCTAGAATATTTGGATGTGTATGTTATGTGCATGTACATCAACAATTTAGAGATAAGTTGGATCCAAGGGCAACTAAATGTATTTTTATTGGGTATTCTTGTGAAAAGAAAGGGTATGTCTGTTATGATCCTAGTTCTCATAGAAAATATGTCTCTATGGATGTTACCTTCTTTGAAACTATTCCCATACTACAGCAATGTAAATGATGTGCCTAAGCCTAATATTGAAGAAACAGTTCTACCAAGGATTATTACTAGTGAAGAGTTTGGAGAAGAAAGAACTTTTACGAGAACAGATCAACCAACTGAAGAAAATAGAATGTTGGTATACAAAAAGGGGGAGAGAAATATATTCAGTAACAAACAGATAAAGAATATAAATCAAGGGGGAGAAACAATAACTGATACAAATGAAACAGTGGAAGAAACAGATGATAATAATTTGGTTGACTTACATATTCCTATAGCACTCAGAAAAGGTAAGAGATCATGCTGTAAGTATCCAATTTCCAAATTCATTTCATATGGTAAAATAGCAGAGAGCTATTACAATTTTGTACTAGCAACTGAGATACATCAAATTCTGAAGAACTACTATGAAGCATCCAAGAATAAGCAGGGGATTGAAGCCATGGAATCTGAAATTCAAGCACTATAAAATAATCAAACTTGAGAACTTAGTGACTTACCAAAAGACAGAAAGGCAGTATCATGTAAATGGGTATATACAATAAAATACAAGGCAGATGGATCATTGGAAAGATATAAAGCAAGGTTAGTAGCTCGTGGATATAGATAAGAATCAGGAATAGATTATAAGAAAACTTTTGCACCAGTAGCAAAGCTTACTTCTATACGAGTTATCATTAGTATTGCTACACAGAGGAATTGAAAACTATGGCAACTTGATGTGAAAAATGCATTCTTGCAGGGGGAGCTTAAAGAAGAAATTTATATGGAATTACCACCTGGTTATCCGAATCTTAAAAAGAAAGTATGTAGATTAAGAAAAGCTATCTATGGATTAAAATAATCTCCTAAGAGCTTGGTTTGAAAATTTAGTCGAAGTATTATAAACTTGGGATATCAAAAGAGTGTAAGTGATCATACACTATTCTTTAAGAAGGGAGAAAAATTAACACTATTATTGGTATATGTTGACGATATTATTGTAACAGGTGATGATATTGAAGAAATCCAAAGATTAAAGGCAAAACTTCATCGATTGTTTGATATTAAGGATCTTGGAAGATTACATTATTTCTTAGGCATTAAGGTAGCCTACTCAGATAAAGAAATTTTTCTAAATCAAAGAAAATATACTTTGTCAATACAATCTTTAAAAAACGAGATGAACATTTAATTACTCATAAGAGTGGTTTATCACAAACACAAATTGATTACTTTATTTATAGAAAAAAAAGATAGAATGTGTTGTAAAGATTGCAAGATAATTATAGGAGAAAGCTTAACCACCCAACATCGACTTTTAGTTATGGATTTACAAATAAAAAAATGGACAAAGAAGAAAAGAGTGCATCGAACTATTCAGACTAAATGGTGGAATCTCAAAAGCGAGAAAGAAGATATATTTAAACAAAAAGTCCTTCAAGAATATGCTTAGGATTATGTTGGTACACCTTGTGATATGTGGAACAATATGGCTATATATATTAGGAAAGTGGCAAAAGATGTGTTAGGTGAATCAAAAAGAGGTATACCGACATAAAAAGAAGCGTCGTGGTGGAGTGAAGTAGTGCAAAATAAAATTAAGGCAAAGAGGGCACTTTAGAGGCTTATAAGAAAGCAAAGAAGGAAGCGACAAAAGTCATAAGTAAAGCAAAAACTAAAATTTGGGAGGATTTATATAAAAAACTCAACTCAAAAGAGGGTGAAAGAGATATTTTTAGGATAACTAGGGTAAGAGATAAGAAAACTAAAGATCTTAATTTCGTTTGATCCATCAAAGACGAGGATGAAAAAATTCTAGTGGCAAATGATGATATTAGAAGTAGATGAAAAAACTATTTTTATAAGTTTTTTAATGAAAATAAAGATATTAGTATTAGCTTAGGAGAGTTAGCCAAATCAGAAAAGTATATAAACCACAATTTCTACCGACGTATTCAAAAGAATGAAGTCAAAGAAGCTCTTAAACATATGAAGGGTGGTAAATCAGTAGGATCGCACAATATTCCTATACAAGTTTGGAAAATCCTACGAGAAACAAGAATCACTTGGCTCATAAGACTATTTAATGAAATATGGAGAAACCAAAAGATGCCTAACGAATGGAGAGTGAGTACACTTATACCCATATTCAGAATATTGTGAATTATTGGTGTATCAAGTTAATGAGCCATACTATAAAATTATGGGAAAGAATTATCGAACGTAGGTTAAGACAAGTATCGAGTATAAAAGAGAACCAATTTAGATTCCTGCCAGGCAAATCTACTGTTGAAGCAATTCACCTGTTCAGACGTCTTGTGGAACATTTTAGAGCAAAAGAGAAAAAACTTCACACATGATATTTATTGATCTAGAAAAAGCTTATCATAGTGTACCAAGGGAGGTGACTCATAAAGGAATGACAAACTTCTTTGAAGTTAATATTGAGTTACATCAAGGATCAACTTTAAGTTCATACTTATTTATAATGGTGATTGATGAGTTAACAAAACATATTCAAGATGAAGTACCTTGGTGTATGTTATTTGAAGATGACATTGTATTAGTGGAGGAGTTTAAGGAAAAAGTTAATAGAAAATTGGAACTATGGAGAGAAACATTAGAAAGTAAAGGCTTTCGACTTAGCATAACAAAGACAAAATATATGAAATGTAAGTTTGATCATTTGGTTACTTCAGAGGACATAGAAATTAAAATTGGCACACATTACATCCCACAAAAGAAAAGTTTTAAATACCTAGGATCAATTTTTCAGAGTGATAGGAAGAATTGATGGAGATGTTACCCATAGAATTAATGCTGGTTGGTTAAAATGGAGAGGAGCATCAAGTATCCTTTGTGATAAGAAGATATCATTAAAGTTAAAAGGTAAATATCATAGAGCAGTAATTAGATCGGCCATGTTTTATGGTTCTGAGTGTTGGGTAGCTAATCATCAACATGTACAAAAGATGTTTGTGACAGAAATAAAGATGTTGAGATGGATGAGTGGTCATACAAGAAAAGACATACATAAAGACGTTATTAGAAATAAATTATATATGGCACCAATAGACGATAAAATGAGAGAATATCGTTTAAGGTGGTTTGAACATATAGAAAGAAGATCAAAAGAAGAACATGTAAGAAGGTATGAAAAACTAGATTTTGAAATTATTAAAAGAGGTAGAGGACGACCACAAAAGTAAGAAACAATAAAGAATGATCTAAGTTGTTGTGAGTTAACTGCTAACATGGCACGTGATAAGACTCTGTGGAAACAAAGAATCCATGTAGTCGACCCCGACTAGTATGGGAAAAGGCTTAGTTGTTGTTGTTGTATCATATTGTACGATTCGATACGCTCATATCGGTGCCCAATGCGATACGGGCACCGATACGGTTTTTAAAACATTTCTATGATACTTAGCTTTCTTACAAGTGTCACAAAGAGACAAATTACCAAAATCTAAACTCAAATCAAGAACCATTGCCTTCAGTTTTGAAACGGAAAGATGACCAAGTCTTTGACGCCATATTCTGATTTCCTAGATACTTGCATCCACGATACCTTTATTAGTTGCCACCCATGATGAAATTTCATCCAACATATATAGTACACCTTTTGCTCTATCATGCCAAATGATCCTCCCTGTACTCCGATACTAAAATACACAACCATTCTCATCAAATGTATGTAGGCAATTTGATTCTTTAGTAATAGCATGGACAGATAAAAGGTTGGTAGAAAATTTAAGGACATGTAAGACTGAAGAGAGATTGTCAATTATTGTCTTCACCTTCCCTTTGCCTTAGATGTGAATATGGGAATTATCTTCAAGTTTTACACTATTGCTCAGGCTCATACATTCATAAGAATTGAATATATATCTATTAACAACCATATGATGGGTAGCTAGCTCCTGAATTAATAATCCAAGAAGTACAAGAAGACAAAACAGTAGAGTTCCTAACAGAAAAGTATGATGCATGCACCTCGGAAGTGAAAGTGGACTCCTATCTCTCTCTAGATTTACCCAAGTCATCTAGTTGGGAAAGCATATTATTCTCTGCATATGAAGTATCTGAGGAACTTGTAGGCTTTATTCTTGAGACAAGTTGGTTTTTGAATCAACTCCCAACATTGCTCTTTAGTATGTTTTGACTTCCCACAGTGAGAGCATTTCATTTTGTCTTTATCATCAGGTCTTGAGAATCGACGTCCACGACCACCCATAGAGGCACCCCCTCTTTCATGGTAATTTCCTTGTTGTCTAAGGCTCACAAATGTTGTTTTGTCCCCTGTTATACTTCCTCTTTCTCTAAATTTTTTGTCTTCCTCTCGTATCAGTAACGAATAAACTATACCCAGAGATGACAGAGTTTCATTATTGAGAATGTTCACCTTTACATTCCGAAGTCACTAGAGACTCCCACAACAAATCAAATATTTTCTTTTCCTCTAATTCTGCATTTTTATTTTTGAAACAATGAGGACAATCTCCTTTAGTATAATATTGCAGTTCATCCCATAAACTTATAAGTTCATAGTGCTCGCTAATCGATCGACTTCCTTGTCGACAATTCTTGATTTTTTGTCAGTATCTCATATTTTTTCGCAATATTGATCTTTCTAGAATAAGCATCTGCCACGACTGTCCAAATTTCACATGTGTTTAGTATATGAATGTGTTGCTGATATTGGAATCATGGAATTGATCAATCACGAGACTGCAATGGCATTATCCTTCCTCCATTTTAAGTAACTAGGATATGAGGGGTGTGGTTGGGTAATTTCACCTTTGATAAACTCCCATTTCCCCTTGCAATTAGTACAAATTCAAGTGTCCTATACCAAGTTTTGAAATCTTTTCCATCAAATGTAATAGATGTGATTTGGACTGCATTTATCTTACTATGGCTGTTATTTTCTTCTAAACTATGCATAACACTACCATAAAACTCACCTTTTTCAACCATATGCCTGTTTTAGGGTTTCCACCAGCTGCCTCGAGATACATGTGTCCAATTTGCCACATTGAGATCTCTGTCGTGTGTCACCCTGCAATGAATGTTGATCAGTTTTGTTATTCCTAACGAATATAGCAGTGTTGTGGCAGATTTTCACCCGATTCTTCGATTGGGGTTTATACACAAACCCTAACCCTAGGGAAGAAAGATTTCTAGACATGTACGCTACCCACTGCCTAAAACGCGGGATACTGCTATGATACCATATTGAATTCAATAAACAGCAAACAATAAGAAATGATGATGCAACAGAGATCAGAAAATCGGCTCAGTCACTGTCCACGCAGTAGATTGCCTTCTCATTTTCTCTTCATAGTGTGGTCGGCTGATCACTAGGGTTATATATATTACAGTACATAAAACAAAAAGACTACAATGACCTTAATAAGTGACTCCTATTTAAAGGACCTTTAGAGTGAAAAAAGAGTGAACACCTATACTGAGAGTGAGAAATGAGTTAGTGAACAGTCTATCAAGCTTAGTTCCTGCTTTTCAGCCTTGCAGATCATGAAGCATGGGGAGTCGCAAAATGAGGGAGCCGAGGAACATGAAACTATATTGTACAATTGAGATTGAGAGGTGGCTTGAATTGTATGGGGAACTTGTCATTTATAACAGAGAAAGTTGCAGTAATCTTAATTTGTGCTGAGATACTAGACCGAGACTTCCAGAGACTGTCTACTAAAATCAGCACCCAATCCACCCAAAATGTGTGTTTCACTTTCATCTCAAAAACTTAATTCTTAGGAAACAGCTCATTTGATTGGCTTCCCAATTGATGAACATCAAATGTGCTTTCCCAAGGTGGCTAAGATGCAGCACAAGCCACGCCACTTCTTTCCCAGCCTTAATTGTAACTAATATTGTATGTACTTGTAACCATATGTTTCCTAATGAACTGGTATTAGCTTATCTACTCACCTTATCAATTAAAAAAGTACAAACCCAACTAGATTTGCTCAACAGTTCAAGGGAACCAAAAACAATCCTGGTCACCACTTAGTAGGACCGATTCATGGAACAATAGAGTAATGATTAGGATTGACACAATATAAGTTGAACCTACTTCAAAGATGTAGCTAGAAGCCATAAGCCACACAACTTGATAGCTTTCATCTGAAAGTAGCAGAGAAGTTTGCTTGAATCTACGCCTATTTAACCACGTCAAATCTTTTCAGTAAATGTACAATTAAAACTGCAGTGCACCGGTGCAGCATTATAACATGCAGAATAGTAGAAACGCTGAACTTGTGAAAACAAGGTTCTTTGAAGATATGAATAAGTACCATAGACAGTCCTCCTCCTTCATGTCCTGTTGCAAGGATCATCTTTGGCAAGCCAGGAACACGTCCAATGATAGGTCTCCCGTCATGCACTGCAAAGTATTAGCCGTTGTCTTAACCAGCAATAATGGCAGATCACAATTGTTTGTGTTGCAGACTAAGAAAACCCCCTTCCTCGGAAACTTGGTGAACGAAATCTGATTAACTTACCAGATTGGTTTCAGGATAGGGTGTGTCATTATGCATCACACCATTTATATATTTTTAAACAGATCCATACAGATAGGATGCTGGAGGAATGGTCAGAAAATGTAGGGAAGCGCTTACTCGCTGCAGATCACAATTGTTTGTGTTGTAGACTAAGAAAACCACTTTCCTCAGAAACTTGGTGAACGAAATCTGATTAACTTACCAAATTGGTTTCAGGATAGAGTTTGTCATCATGCATCCCACCATTTATATATTTTTAAACACATCCATACAGATAGGATGCTGGAGAATGGTCAGAAAATGTAGGGAACTGTTTACTCACCCGTAACAATTCCCGTCACTGTTCATCTCTAAGCAGGCTAACACATGTTCACTCAAGCTCCTTGTATCTTGACCGCTTTCTATTTGGGGAAGACCATGTATAGCCCCTACTAAAAGTGATGAGCCCCAAAAACAATGGCAGGGACAGCAAATGAGGATACCTCCAGAAAGATAACACGGTGATGGTGGGATGATCACAAGTGAATCAGATAAAAAGAGATTACCAGCTACTGACAACAACAACAACTAAGCCTTTTCCCATACTAGCTGGGGTCGGCTACATGGATTCTTTGTTTCCCACAGATCCCTATCGTGTGCCATGTTAGCTACTGACATGTGAAAAAATATTTATCAATGATGGTGGGATGATCACAAGTGAATCAGATAAAAAGAGATTACCAGCTGACAACAACAACAACAACAACAACTAAGCCTTTTCCCATACTAGCCGGGGTCAGCTACATGGATTCTTTGTTTCCACAGATCCCTATCGTGTGCCATGTTAGCTACTGACGTGAAAAAATCTTTATCAATGACACACTAAAAATCATTTTCTGCTAATGGAAGGGAACACCAGGTCCTACCCAAGCAAGGAATATTTAGAAGCTGATGTATCTCATTCAACTGGCAATGAGAAAAAATGGTAGTCAGTCCCGTAACTGTCCATCCTGACCACCATCTGTGTCCCCTCAGTGCCAGTCATTCCAAAGAACAATTACCTCTATCTTCGCCCAATATACCTTTGACAACAAGGCAACTAATTCGGTCCTTTGAAAACCTTAAGTTTTGTCATTGGCATGCATAAATCAATGCTTTATAAACTTGGCATTGTATCCCTAATGATTGAAACCAAGGTTTTACAGTGTCCGAAAACAGTTAGAGGATTGACAATGGCAAAGAAAATTCCTGGGAAAACCGCAAATGAAATGCCAGGTCCAAACATCATTCACCAACCTTCAACTTCCACCTAAGCAAGGTTTTGGCTCTTTCTACAAAGGAGCTACGAGAAAACCAATAGATGACTACAGAATCAAAAGAACTGCTCAGTTAACCTTTAACACTGATGTGAATAAGAAAAAGAAGGTACTTACTGTAAGGACGAAAGCCAACCCTTATCTTTCTCCCGCTCAACATATCCCGACAAGGAAGATCTCTTAAAGCAGAAAAGAACTCTTTTGCATGGTTCAATATGTGATTTACTATAGATTCATCTATTTGATCATCAAATCCGGCAAACTGCCTGCTACTTCCTGAGAGATTGCCAAACACGAACAAAAACCTGAGAATAAAGTTTAAGTAGCATAACACCATATGAATAGCTTAGCTGAACATTCAAAGATGAAGAATACATGGTTTTATTGGAAAGGGAAGATCTCACTTTTAAAATGGATAAATTGCAAAAGGGGGTCCAACATTCACCAACTAATTTGATAGTATGTGAAGATAGCTACCTAAAGAAAAAGGTAGATAACGAAAAATATGATCTAAAAAGAAAAGGTAGAACTCTTTGATATCTAGATTTTAATTTGCACAGGAACAATTTTCGAAACCAAGTTGAGATAAAAGGATCTTCCATCTGCATTTGATAGTTGATACAGCTAAAAAGATTCAGTCAGATTTACTTTTCAAATAACTTGTGGTTCCATTTCAAGTAAAATATTTGATAGAAGCATAGCAGGAACTTTATGAAATAGTAAGGTAGGATCAATCAAAAGAGCAGTGTCTATTAAAGGATAGAGCAGTGAAACACCTAACAGTAAGTTTCCCATAGCATCAGTGGTAGCCGTCATTGAAACTGACAATTTCTCTCCCTGTTCTGCAACTCCTGAAGCAGAAGAATTGGGTGCTTGAGAAGTCGTCAAATGACCGACATATCCATACTCCATCAAACCATGGTTCAGATGAAATTTCTGGAAGTTCTCTAATGAAAGCAAATACCCCTAAACATAAAAATAGCAAAGGAAAATAGGTACCAGTTCAGTATATGCAACACTAAAGCTCAAAGTACTGAAAAGAACCAACTTAAAATTTAGTACAACAACAACTAAGACTTTTCCCATTCTAGACGGGGTCGGCTACATGGATTCTTTGTTTCCACAGATCCCTATCATGTGCCATATTAGCAGTTAACTCCCAATAAGCTAGATCATTCTTTATTGTTTCTTTCCAACACTTTTGTGGTCCTCCTCTACCTCTTTTAATACTTTCCAAATTTAGTTTTTCTAACCTTCTTACAGGTTCTTCTTTTGATCTTCTTTCTATATGTCCAAACCATCTTAAATGATGTTCTCATTTTATCCTCTATTGGTGCCACTCCTAATTTGTTTCTAATAACCTCATTATGTATACGGTCTTTTCTTGTATGACCACTCATCCATCTCAACATCTTCATTTCTGTCACAGACATCTTTTGTACATGTTCATGATTAACTGTCCAACACTCAAAAGCATAAAACATGGCAGGCCTAATTGCTGCTCTATAATATTTACCTTTTAATTTTAATGGTATCTTCTTATCACAAAGAATACCTAATGCTCCTCTCCATTTTAACCACTATGTGTAACATCTCCATCAATTCTTCCATCACTCTCAAAAATTGACCCTAGGTATTTAAAACTTTCTTTTTGGGGAATGCAATGTGTGCCAATTTTAATTTCTATGTCCTCTCAAGTAACCAAATGATCAAACTTACATTCCATATATTCTGTCTTTGTTTTACTAAGTCGGAGGCCTTTGCTTTCTAATGTTTCTCTCTATAGTTCCAATCTTCTATTAACTTTTTCCTTAGACTCCACTAATACAATGTCATCTGCAAATAACATAGACCAAGGTACTTAATTTGAATATGTTTTGTTAACTCATCCATCACCATTATAAATAAGTATGGACTTAAAGTTGATCCTTGATGTAACCCAATATTAACTTCAAAGAAGTTTGTCGTTCCTTCATGAGTCAATGGGATACCTCTTTTTTCCAAAGTTCTCCAAAGAACCTCCCTCGGTACCCTATCATAAGCTTTTCTAGATCAATAAATATCATGTGAAGGTCTTTCTTTTTTGCTCTAAAATGTTTCATAAGATGTCTCAAAAGGTGAATCGCTTTAATAGTAGATTTGCCTGGCATGAATCCAAATTGGTTCTCTGTTGTACTTGATACTTGTCTTAACCTACGCTCGATAATTCTTTCTCATAATTTCATAGTATGACTCATTAACTTGATACCTCGATAATTCACACAATTTTGAATGTCTCCCTTGTTCTTATATATGGGTATAAGTGTACTTGCTCTCCATTCCTCGGGCATCTTTTGGTTTTTCCATATTTAATTAAATAGTCTTGTGAGCCAAGTGATTCCTATTTTTCCTAGTATTTTCCAAACTTCTATAGGAATATTATCTGGTCCTACCGATTTACCACCCTTCATATGTTTAAGAGCCTCTTTGACTTAATTCTTTTGAATACGTTGGTAGAAATTGTGGTTTATATACGTTTCTGACTTAGATAAATCTCCTAAACTAATACTAACATCTTTATTTTCATTAAAAAGATTATAAAAATAGTTTTTCCATCTATTTCTTATATCATCATTTGCCACTAGAATTTTTTCATCCTCGTCTTTTATGCATCTAACATAATTAAGATCTTTAGTTTTCGTATCTCTAGCCCTAACTTAAAATTTAGTATAAGTATAAGATTTCAACTTGGCAACCTAATTGGTCTCTTTATGCCTCAAATATCAGCATGATATGTAGAACTCAGAACCTTCAACAGCCTCATCATCCAATACTTTTCTTTATGCCTCAAATATCTCCTTAGTAAGAAAAGGAACTTCCTAAGGCAATATAGTCATTCTACAAGAAACATCATCAATGCCCCATAATTAGATCAAATTCTGTCTCAACATGTTATGGCTCACAGTCAAGCTTCAAGTTCCATAAGAATTTAAAGGGAACAAGATAAAAAGGACAGGAAAGATCAGTTTGTAACAAATATTTTAATGATGACTAAAAGTTTTCCAAGCCTGATCAGGTCTATTTGCCATCAGTACCTTGAAAGGAGATGGTAATTCAGATGTAGAAAGCTGCAACAAGGGCGAATATTTGCACAAGCTAAAAGGAAGAGACTCAAGATTTAATACTGTTGATACTAGAAATCAATACGAAGGTACAATGCATTTTTTCCACCGACCCCTCTCCTCCTCCCAAGGTTTTACTTTACTGGTTAATATTACCATTTTAAGTGCTACTTCACTCTGCATCTGAAGGAAAAGTTGCATATATGTCTTTCAGATTGCTTTCCTAACAACCTAGAAGTTGACCAGTTTCTGCTTAATCAAATCAAGTAATATGAACCAGTTCCATAAATGCAAGAATTAAAACATTATCAAACATGCAAGGTACTCCAGGGAGAAAGTTGAGAACAGAAATAGCTGCCATATAGGGGACAAAGAATTCTTCAGTATCAAGAATAGTGACCTAACCAAGGCAGGCCATCTCATGGTTGTATGGCAGCTGTGGAGAGAGTGCTTTAGTGCATGGACAGAAAGATGCACGGATGCACCTGGCAATGAACCTCAACCAGGAAAGGACTTGTGCACTGGATGTGAGCTTAGCCAACTAATAAGTAATAAATGCCAAAGGCAAAAGATGCAAGAATGCAGAAGTGGACTTATGCGTTGTTTTCATTTATATTCAAAGATAACACCTATTTACCTTTCTAGGCTTCACAGGGACAATAAGTTGTATCTCTGATCCCGTGAAAAGGTTGTGGATGAAGGAACCACTCCATGCACCAGTTGCTACTACCACAGCCCTTTTACAATGCACTATGTTCTTAGAAGTTTGTAAAGCCACAACATCCCCATTGTGAATGGACCTGGAAAGCATGATCTCGTTAAACAACATAAGCAATTAAGAAAAGAATTCTGAAAAGTAAAAATACAAAATTTTAATGCTTAAAGAAAATATTTTCTTGCTTGACTGAAGCACACCTCACTAAAGAAACTACAGGATCATGATAGAATTCCTGATACCTACCATACAAACCAAAGGACCTATTTCCCTACATTTAACCCAGATCAACAAGTCAGTGTGGCTTTCAAAATGATTTCTTATAAGGAAACAAAAAGAGAAGAAATTGGTTTGTATCACCTTTTCAATGAAAGCAACAGCAATTTGAGCATCCATCTGGCAATCATCCGGGAGAAAGGCAGCGCCCCAGTCCTTTCCAACATCAAGAGAAGGCTCCTTCGAAACCAATGCATTAGCAGACAGGTATTCAGCTCTCAATCCAGCTTCAGAGAGTGCCTTTACTTTACCTTCCAGGGCAGTCAGCTCATCAGGAGTTCTACCAATTAACAAGCTTCCTGTTGAACAACATGACTGTTAGAGCATCAAACATAAATCGGGTCACTGCATCTTTATATTTCTGATATACTTCATCCGTATCTGCTCCATTTGTAATTCTGTTTTTCTGTTTTATTAGTAAGGGTGTTTTTATCATTCAAGTTAGATTAGACCTATTAATAATCGTTAGGGTTATACGAAGAGAAAGAAAGCAGCCTCCAGAGAGGTGCTGCCCAGTTTTCTTCTCTAGAAGATGCATATGTTTGTATTCTGCTCCAATATTATAAGTTTTTCTTTCTATTCAATAAAGAATATTTAATTTTATCATGGTATCAAAGCCTAGAAAGGCAAAAACGTAAACAGTACATGCCATCGATCCACATAAAGATGCTACTGCAAGTTGTACAAATCCGCAGATTCCAGTTTTTTATCCATTCTAGTGTTTTCGCCCTCAAAAGTTCACAAGTATGGCTGGCAAAGGTAAATCGGTTCAGATTCCAACACTTGTCCCCGAAATTTCTCTTCATGACAAGATTGAATCCTTTCAAATCACCAACACTCAGTTGGATGGAAAGAATTTTTTACAATGGTCAAGATCAGTGGAGTTAGCAGTGTTGGCAAGGAGGAGATGGCCACATCTTATCGGCAAGATACCTTGTCCACCCACGCATGATACCCAATATTATATTGGTGAAGAGAGGATGCCCTAATCTCTTCGTGGATGCTACAATAAATGCAGCCCTCCATTGCCAAAACCTTCATGTATCTTGAATCAACTACTTAAATATGGCATGCAGTATCTAAAGCCTATTCCCAAAAAAAAATGTTGCCAAGGAATATGAGATACTTAAAAAAAATAAGAAAATGCAAGGAAGGCACAAGATCGATCAGCGATTACTATGGTGATCTTAGGGGTTTGTGGGATGAACTCCACTTTTACACCACCATAAAGCGCTCGGCCTGTTATTAAGAAAGATTGGTTGAATGAGAAAAGAAGAAAGTTTTTGATTTATTAAGGGGTATAAATTTTGAGTATGAAATTGTCAAAATAAATAAATATATTGGGCCGTGAGGAACTACTCTTACTTGGGATGGTTTATTCCATACTTCTAAGAGAAAAAGATCACAAGAACCTAGAGAGATAATGTTATTTTCACTTACCAGAATGCCTTTCACGGGAAGACACATTTACAGCCAAATCGTGGTCGTGGTGGATAACCACAAGCTAAACTTTGAAACGTTACCTAATTAATTGTATACCGTGGCATGAGAAGCAGTATATCATTTTGGCTTCCTTGTTGATAATGCTAGCAAATCACTGAACATGCCCTCCAGTTATCCTCTTATAGCATAATTATTCTTCAAGGTTTCTAAATCTTTTAAGGGAAATATGTTGGATCTAAGAATGAGAAACAAGCAAGCTAGGTAGAGAAAAACAAGCATCTGGCATATAAGGGATACATGTTTGCTCTAATGGAAGATTAAGCCAGGACTCAGTGGCAGTCGAATAAGAATTGATTTCAACAAAGTACCATTGACATTGGAAAAACACCAAAGGGAAAAAGGGAAAACCTGAACATGAGTTACAGCAAACATTTAAAAAAACAAGCAAAATGAATGAACAAAGTTCATGCCCAGAAAATTTGACTCCATGTTGTGATCATACAAGAATGTAAAAGATGAGAACACTAATGGTCACCACCTAATTTGCAGGACGTTGTTAAAAAGTAGCGATATCATTCTTTAAGAGACATGGATAGTTCAAGATGAAAACATATTACCTGTTCGCTTCCATCCTAATTCTCGTAAAGGATCCATGCCTCTACATTGTAAGTCATCCACCAATTCTTCCCATAGCTGTTTGCTTCTCTTGTAGAGATCCCACGTTTCGCTTCCAGGCACTTTGTGTGTCATCCATATGTAACCTTGGCCTAGAAATGAAGAATAAGCACTTCAAAGTTAAACGCGATTCACAAGCGACCAAGAAAATCTGGCCCCAAAAAAGAAAACCAATAAAGAGGAGAAAGCAACGCATGTTTGCGTTCAACTAAAGTATTTTTCTCTGGCATGAAAGGGAACCACCTTCAACCTTGATAAAGTGCAAATATTATGCAAGTCCAACGACAATGTAGAGTGATTTTAAGAAAATGTACTAAGGAGCTGACTCGAGAAAGATAATGATGATAAGGAGCTGTCGATGAGGTAAACGAGCTTCGACAGAAAGATACTATACAGTACATTTCGAAAAAACAGTAAGTTTAACTATCTTCATATCTGCTGTTCTCGGTTAAAATTCGAATGGCAAATTATGACGCTTGAGATACGACTTCCCCTTAGAGCATACTCTTCAACGGCCTAACTATCATCATTGTCGGCTTCTCCTAATACGGTATAGAATCAATCAAATAATCCATATACAAAATTTCCGCAAAGAACAAAAGAATAGATTTGGTCTATACATAGAAGAGGAGCAGAACTCCACCTGCACCTGTGGCGCCGGAGCACGGAACTTTGGCATCGACAACGGCCACGGAGAGGTCCGTCGTAGTTAGCAAACGCCTCGCGATAGATAGCCCGATAATTCCGGCTCCGACTACAACGACGTCGAACGCCGACGTCTCGGCCGCGGACGGCCCGAAACTCGACTTCACAGAAGGCCGTCGTCGATGGCTACCTGATATTGAGATCCTGAAGGAAAGGCAGCTTCTTGGGTAAATCCTACCGTTGGGTCTAGGGTTGCAGAGTGGAGAGGAAGAAGAAAAAGCGAACAGAGAGGCCTCCATCGATTCGTTCAGTATAGCTCGGGACTGGCGAGCTTCAGTACGATTTTATATACGAGTGGAAAAAGACCGGATTTGCCCAATCTTTTCAGGGAAACGCAAAGAGCTTCTTACTCCGGTCTCCCAGGCCCAGGAATGTTAGTGGATGGAATTCGTATATGAATCTCATCAAATCCGATTATCCGAAAACCGATCCGAACCAAGGTTTGGTTCAGTTTGAAAAAGGAAAAGTTTGTATGGTTCTTTGAACTATTAGAAAAAAATTTGTTTTATTACAATGGGACGTCGAAGCCTAATACATGCGCACAAACATGCTTCCTAGAAGAATCGAACTCACTAAGTATGAGTTAACGTCAGAGAGCCCTACGCCCTACCTCTGACCTTAACACTTACATACTCTACTCACCACATTATAGAGAGAGAGAGATTGAATTCTATCCACATTGACACTTGTTCACGATTACTGACATAAGTATACTAAAAATAATTTTTATATTTTTTTAAAATCTTTATAAATTTTAAAATTATACTGACATGCGTGATATTATACTCATGCTTCTTTTTTTTGGTAGAATTTGAGCTTAGCCTTTTTAACTATTGACTCAAAAAATTGAGGGGACATAGTAAGCTCTCAATGAGCTTGAAAGAAAATATGGGTCACACTGCATCACGAAGAGGAAAGCATTTAAATGATTTAAACAACTAGACCTTTACCTGTAAATAGCACCAGCAAGAATACATAATCCACATACAAAGTCTCTGCCCAACATTGCAATCCATTTTGGAATGGAACAAGACAGCACATGAGCATAGAACGACTTCCACATTAATGATAACCAAAGGCCTCTACCCGATTCCCAGCACTGTGATGTGCATCTCCCACCACAGGAAGCAAATCAAGGGAAATTAGATTCTACGGTTATGTAGTGGTCAGCTATATGAAACTTACCAAGCTCTGTACCCCTCCACGAAATCAATGGGATTCACTATGGAGCTAACATATTCAACTTTGACCAGCTTTCTCATTTGGATTGGAAACTACAAAATCTAAAGCGACGTATTGGCTTCTTTCTCAAATCAATTGTGTCCAAATCCACGAGCCATGAAGTAGGACAATGATTAACATTGTTCTTTTTCTGAGAAGCGGACAAGTCACAGTTCACTTCTATTTCATTGCTAGATAAAGCTACATTTAATAAGCAATGACACTCATAAACTCAAGTTTTCCAAAGAAAATGCAATTGAAGTCTTTACGCACTGCACTAGCAAAACATCAGAGAGCTTCTCTAAGAATCTCCACAGTTTAGTATCTTGCTACACTATGGACATCAAAACACATGAAAAGACCTGGTTAAGCCTGCAAGCTTAGTTTTGAACTCGTTAAACTCTTTTGGCCGCACATCACCATCAAGGAAAGTAAGTAATTCCTTTTCTGCAGACTGATGGAGACGCTCCAACCCAGACTCAGCTTCCCATACAGCATGATGGTAAGACCTCCATCATGTCATATTTATGTGACGAAAACAATTGCAGAACAAAGGGCAATACCTTGCAGGTACTCGAAAACTAACTCTTTGCACATTCTCGTTCAGGAAGGTAATACCCGTATGCATATGTCCACTTCAATACCCGCCTACACTCAACTACCTGCATATTATATAAACCAAAAGAAATAAATCTTGCACATCAATGAAAATAAGATTGGAAGAATAGTGTGCTACATGAACAATAATAGAATACCTGTAACCAAGCGTCAGTAATGAATTT
Organism: Brasenia schreberi; assembly: GCA_036023115.1. Lineage (NCBI taxonomy): Eukaryota > Viridiplantae > Streptophyta > Magnoliopsida > Nymphaeales > Cabombaceae > Brasenia > Brasenia schreberi. The sequence continues at coordinate 21,170,014 of JAYKKT010000082.1, forward strand.
CAATTGAGATGCAGGTTGGCACTGCTTATCATTCAAGTTCTCAAGCTGCATTTTCCCGTATGCCCATTCACAATAATCGCATAATACATAAGAACACTGTTAGACTTTTAGTCTTTATGGGGAGGTGTGGGTGGGTGGGTGGGTGGGAGGGCGGGGGGAAGAGAGCGTTCTCTAGAAAGGAAGGGGTCATTTAAGCACCCAAATGCAGCAACACCAGTTATAAAGTAAATACAAATTTCAAATCCCACTTAAAATCAATAAGATGCAGTTAACACCACAGACGCACACACACAGAGGCCAAAGAGAACATCAAAGAATTCCACCTTATAGAGTGATTCCAAAGGTACAATCTGGTAAATTTTTCATGACCGGTAATTATTCATTGGAAGGACCAACGAATCAACTTCAGTTTACTAAAAAGTACACTTACATGAACAGCTTGCATTTGTTGGAGATCTGAAAGTGCCTTCACTCGACTGGAAGCAAAATGAACGGTTTTACAACTCAGTTACTCAAGGACAACATAAGGCAACTTATGACAGCACACATATTCTGGAAAAAGAATGTGCAAGTTTAGCCTCAAATTCTGGTCCAACATGGCATATGTAAGGAACGGACTATATGCACCTACATATGAATAGTGCATATTTATAATTGTTAGCAAGAAATTAGGACATAATATAAGCATAAATCTCTGAAAAGGTGGGACGTTCAACAATGTCCAAGAGCAAACAAGAGGCCAACTTCATCGCATGAGATGTCCAAAGGTAACGCACAATCATTGCTACAGTCAATGGATGAGGAAATTGATATGACAGCAGAATACATCATCAGCCAGCTATCAGATGCGCAACATAACAAGCAAGAAAAAGGCCAAAAGTTGCCAAGCTTAAGTTTGTGGACTTCAGGTACCAAAACTCGTATGGGCCTTCCTGGTAATTAGTCACCTAAACTCAGTGATACACCTGTTGAATATTAACCTGGCTGTAATTGTTTTTTTTTATTGGTCACTTGTATTAGAATCACTCAGTAGGGGTATTATGGTGTTTCAAGTTAGAACAACATGTATATAAATTGATGGAGGTTTTAAGTGAAATAAAAAGAATGAGAGAGAAGCAGCCGCAACGCATTCTTGCGTACTTTTTCTCAAACTTATATTTTACTAGACACCACTGAACAGACAAAGCCTACATGCCATTTGTGCGAACCAGTGGGCACGAAAAGGCATAAAGAAATATAAAGCGCCCTGCACTGCCTAGGATGCAAAAACATTCTATAAATGACAGCAAGCATAAGTGAAGAATAATGAGTCAGAAACTGATTAATCACAGTCATGAACATAGACTTCCAGAACAGAGGATAAAAGTCGAATAAAAAGCAAATTTGTTAATACAATGAAGAAATGGATGTTGTATATACCGACTGGTTGGTGGCCCATCTTTCATAATAATGAGTATATCTATCCAATGAATTCTTAGCCATCTCTCTTCTTCTTTCTGCTTCATCATACTGAAGATTGCGCAAAGGTAACAAGGGCAATCCACAGGTCAGATTCCTGAGTCATCACAAATATGTTTTATCTTTGTGTATAGGAAGATCCATACCACTCCCTCTTGTTTTGCAACCTCATAACGGTTACATGCATAGAAACCGCCAGTACGTTCACCATGTTCAGACCAAGCACCATGACAAAGCCTCCAAATTGCAGCATATTTTCAACTCAAGAAAATTGTAATTCAACAGTCCCGACAGAGTTCATTTAAGATTAATAAAATTAAATGCCTCACCAGCAAAATTCAAACTTGCAAGGTGGCGTGCAAGTAATATGCATGCAGCCCTGGTTCTTCTCAATTGGTCTCTTGCAGTTTGGGCATGGTTTGGAATTTGCTAATATCCTGGACATTGTGTAAAGAATTTTTTTAGCTACTTCAAGCCACAAACCTAAGAATCAATTTGAAACATGATACTATAAAATGCAGGCAGCAATTTTGCATTTATAGCTTTACACGAAAAGTGAGAGAATCTAGTTTGTTGAGCTCCATATTTGCACAAAAAGAAGAAGAAAGAAAACTAATGAAAAGAAAACTTTAAGGAGATAGCTTGGAACTTTGAAGGTACTGCCTATGAGTCTATGATATCTAGCAAATTATGACAATAAATATTAGAAAGGCGGCAAAAGAGATGTTGGGGGATCTAAAAACACGTGCAGCATACTGGAGCGGAAAGAACTCTAGGGGTGGAATGAAGCAGCTGACGATAATACTAAGGCAAAAAGACTGTGTTATAAATCACATTGTAAGAATAAAACTTGTAAGAGTTCAGGGGATTATAAGGTAAAGAAAGAAGGTAAAAGGAACAAAAATGTGTGGGAGTTGGGAAAATTATAAGAAGGTAAAGAGGAATAGCAGACCCCACTTATTGCGAGAAGGCTTGGTTTTGGTTGGTATGGCTATCCAAATGATAAAATGTTGTCATGTAAAGGTACGGGAACGATTAAGCACCACACTCAACCAAGATCCCTATCTAGTACTACATGTCATTTCTCCTTTTCAAAGTATATACATCGAGTACTCCACTTAGGGGTTCAAAAGATGGGAACCTATGGAGATAGGTGAAGGACGCGCTATGATGGCCACCCACACACACAAACAAGAGTAATGGGCTAGGTAGCCTAGTTCAAAGAAAATGAATTTCATGACTCAGTACCATCCAATTCCATCTCGTAGATGAACAACTATTCACGTCTCGATTTGGTCTATCATCACACATATGTAAACACCCAAAAAATTTTACCAAAATAATTTTTTTATCTTTTAGAAATTATGTTTTTTAAACAAAAATTACAGTTTCGTGTCTTTTAAAGGTTTTTCAAATAAAGACACCTTAAATGAACTCATTCTCCTGTCAAAATTTTGTAGCAACCTCAAAATGATTGTATATTGCGTCCCTCTCAAAAAAATCTCATTTTGACAAAAGCTCAAAAAGTGATTCTTTTGCCTTCAAGACCAAAGTGACAGAATTTTGCTATATCAAAAGATTGTCTTTAAAGAAATGATAGTTTCAAACAATTTTTCTCAAAGAAACAAGTGAAAACGAGACATTGAGAATCAAACCTAAAAATGTTCGTAAATTAATAAATTTACAAAATCTCAAAAATCTTTGAAATTCATAAACAAATTAAATCCAAACCAGATCTTAAAAATTCACCCGGTCGAAAATAGTCTCATTCCGAGACCCTATACTCAAGGGTTAAAGTGGTTCAATACCCTATACTCATTAAAGTAGTTAAAGTGGTTCAATACCCTACACTCATGAAAAGGGTTAAAGTGGTTAAGGTGGTTAAAGACTAACTCACAGAGCGAAAGTAGGTCACCATGCAAACAAAACTGGGAATGAAACTGAGTGTTTTACAAAAATAATATTTAAAATTTCATTAAATTTGATATTATCGAATATAGAAATGGTTATAAAGAAAGTGTTTGAAACCATACCTGCTATATATAAAACTCGAACTGGAACAAGGCAAATTCTCCAAAAAGAGTAGATGATGAGAATCAAAAAGTCAATAACTAAGCACCTACTAATTTCGGCATTATTGGGCAAAATAATCTGCCAATTTTAGTTCCAAGCGAGTAGCCTCAAAAAGGAATGTTAGCGTCTAGAAAGAAAAGTCAGCGTTAAAGAAAGAAAGGTCAGCATTCAAGAAGGTATGTCTGCATCCAAGAAGAAAAGTCACCGTTTAAGAAACAAATGATAACGTTAAAGAAAGAAAAATCGACGTTCAAGGAAGGAAAGTGGCTCTATTTGGTAAGACAGGGTATTCGATTTGGCAAGCTACCAAAAGAAAACTTACCAATTTCAACATAAATGAATCATATGACTTACCATAGTGGCCTTGATATGCAATTTGGTAAGTTACCAAGCCTTACCAACTCCAACATGGAAGGAATAAGGTGACTTTTCCTACCAAGCCCAACCATGAAACAACTATGGGCTGGCCGGCTTCATCATTGCTTACTTACCAATTTTAGGATAAATGCAACATAGGAAGCCTTGGTCCACAGTTTGGTAAGTCACCAAGCCAACTTACCATATTCAAAAGCTGGCCGATCCTTACAAGATTAGAGAAGGCACTTACCTTTCACAACAACTAGCTGACCTCAACAAATGGACAGCACCACTTGCCTTCCTAGCCTTGACCGAATCTAGCAACTTACCATATTCAAAGTTTAGCCAACTTCACCAAATGGACATGCCACTTACCGATTGCAGCCATAAGTTTGGTCGAGCTTTAGCATCATCACAAGGCAACCCACATTGCAAGGCAGCTTGAGCTGAATTCAACAAGTGAAGGCATCACCTTTCTTATCAACTTAAGTCGATTTTCAGCAGCATCCACTTACCTTTCCTAGCCAATCGATTTTAGCAAGAAGGAGCAGCACCTTGACCAGGTTTGGTAGGTCATCAAACAGCTCCAAATCGGCTAATTTCAGCAGATTTTCAACAAGAGAGAGAGAGAGAGAGGAAAAGAGAAAGAAGAAGGAGAAGGAGTTTCACCGCTACCAACTGTCGGCCACCATCTTCCGCTACAAGTCCCTTCTTCTCTTGTCTTTTAATTATTATCTCCTCTTTCATTAAAATTATTTGTGGTTGTAATTAAAGAGCTCATATCTCCATATTGATGTATTAATTAAAGATCATATGTTGTCTCGTCTCTTTTTCATTCATAGATTATCTATTATGTGATTGATTTTTTATATTTTCTACTCCAATATATAATATTAGATTATATACTTCCTAATCTCTTATATGCTCATGATATAATCATAATTTTGTTTATTTTGAATTGTTGTAGATTGTTTTTAATTCGGACAAAAGCACGCACGTATTCTAAAAAACTAAAAACTTGTTTTATGCACTCTGTATATGTTTGATAAAATGATTTTTATTTCTTCACCCCTTGTTCCAAATATGCTGAAATTTTATACATCTAATATACACACATAGATACACTGCAAATAAAAATTTAAAGAATTTTAGGATAGTACAACATCATAAATAAAATCAGATAAGATCAAATGAAATCGGAGCAGATTTTGTAAAACCAGAAGTTCTTGCAATAGAGGTTCGGTAATAATCTCATATCTTTGTATACAATGAACTATTTTTATTTAAAATAGTCCCATCAGAAAGTTAAAATCTATAGCTTTACAATAAGACCAATTTCATAGAAATCGGAGATCAGAGTATACAGATACAGTCATTTTTCTAAACTTTTATTTTTCTCTCACAGATCAATCCTGAATATCTGAGTGGGGTATATTATAAGATTTAATTGAATAAATTTACAATATTTAAAATAAAAATAAAAATAGTTTTTGAATCTGCACATCAAACTTTGTTTTATGTTTGAGAATTTTTGGATATTCAAAAGCTTTCTAAAAAAATCAGAAATAAGTCTATAAAAACATAGTTAGTTTATGTTTTTTTCAAGACTTAGAATGTTTTTGCGGTAAGAAGTAAAATCACGATTTTGTCAAGTTTTTGGAATTGAAATTGGGTTTTGAAAACTTACTAGATCTCAAATGATTTTCAAAGTATTTAAGCTAACCCTTGAGCATCAGTTCAAGAAGGCTTACGTTGAAAATAATTCATTTACCCATAATCGCTACACGAAGTCATAAATTAACTTTGCTAGTTTCAGTAAACTAGTTGGCATGCTTGCGCACTAGTGGTTTGTGAATTTAATTTCAAGTCTTTACATAGACTTCAAAAAAAAATCACATCTACAACATCCATCACTGACAGGTTTCAATCACCAAATAAAGAAATAATAAAGCACACATGGTTGACTCCCTTGACCAGTGTGAGAAAACCCCAAGCTCATTCACAAAAGACAAACATAAGATAGTAAATTTCCTAAAGTGCTCGTCTCCTACCAGTTCATATTCTCTGACTCAACATTGTTCCTCAACATCCATGTGGTCACTGCATCACAATCAACAGGACGGTGCCTCCTCGGTGCACTGTATTTTCAGAACCACAACATCTAAAATTTTCACTCATCTTTATGCATACTGTGAACACTGCTCATAGATGACTTGAGAAAGGCACTTACATTCCAACAGAAACTATAAGAACAGATACAGGTAACATCACAGTTCGTGCTTCCAACAACAAAATTAACAGACCAGGACACCATTTGGTATGTTGCAAACAAGAGCAGAAAACAAAGGTTAAGGAAGGCAAAGAAAACCACGCCACCTGGACACCACTGCAATCTGTTACATGTATAATTTTCATTCTGCAAAATCAATGTTACAAATGTGCAATAAAGGCTGGTAAAACAGCCCAAGAGTCCTGGATTCCCTCCACATTGAGGTTCACCTATCTCAATCCAACAGCCTATTTTTCAAGCACTTACACAATCGTGATGGAGTTCTTGCATTAGCAAGCTTAATGGCATTTAATTGCATATTTAGATTCTAATTCCATATCTTGCATGAAGGATTTTCATGTTTTTGTTGCTCATACTGATTTATAATTATCATAGATGTTGGGCATATTATAGTGCCGTAATGTATCAGTAATGTTGGAAATATTGTTTCCCAATATGTACCATACTCATATGGCCTCTGTATTGTAAGACACGAGCATACAATAATTGTATCCTACCCATATTCTAGGTGCATTTTACTGTATCATAAGAAATGGAAGTTTATTGCAGTGTTCTTTTATTAAAAAAAATAGATCATGATACATATGCATAATAATTGCATTGTGGAGTGGTTACAAAATGGGGTCCTGTATCAATAACGGTATATGAGTTTCTCTTTGACCTTCAACAAAAATTAACTCTCTAATTTTTAAAACTGGAAGATGTTCAAATCGACTATGTCATAATATGAGTTTCTCTTCTATTGTTGTGGTTGCAAATGCCCTCTTCTGCCATTCCTCGGTTCATCATGTCCAAAAGTTTTTCTCGCCCTCAGATCTTGAAATGTACAATGAAAGGGAGACAAAGTTAATAAATAGTATAAATCTCTAACCAATGAACTCATTGATAATAAGTTAACTGAGAATTCAAGAATATATATCATTGATTCTAGTTTAAAATTTTGTGTATACATCATCCCCTATCCTTTCATTGGAATTAAGGACCATTAGTCAAATTAATATACTATGGTGTAGATATGGGTTGATATTTCACAAAATTAGATTTATCACCTATCATATGATCAGTTGCATAAGAATCTATCACCTAAAATTTAAATCTTATTAAGGAGGAGTTACCACTTATGATATAAGAAGTAGAAACATTTATTTCATTCTTTTCTGATGAGCTAGATGGTTGATCTCGGAGCTTAGACTCAATTTCTAGGATCTACCTTCTTAGTTCTATTATATAATCATACGTCGTTGACTTTGTTGTCTTTTCGATAGAGGCAAACACATAGTTCCCGTGATCTTTGTAATTAGTTGGTTTTCCTATGATTTTTCAGCATTGATCTCGGGTTTGTCTTCGCTTTCCATAATGAGAACAATGTAATTTGTTTTTGTCTTCAAATTATTGAGATCGTCTAACTCCTCTTCCTCTAGTAGTAGTTCTTTTATGTTGAAAATTTTCTTTACCTTTTCCAACAAAAGCACTTTTCTCAATTTGTGTCAAATCTTTTTTTTTTTGAGATTTTTTCTATCATCTTCTCTCAGAAAAAAGGGAATACATAGTCCAAATTGAGGGCAACTCTTCCTTACTAATTATGTTGATCTTAATGGATTCATATTTAGGTGAGATTCCCCAAAGGAGATAAAACACCTTCCTCACTTCGTTATCTATTGTCCTTTCCTCGATGCATTTATTTTCTATAATGTGTTGCTACTCATCCTACATCCCACAAAGTTCTCCTTAGTAGTCACTTACTGATTTATCTCATCGACGATAATTCGTGATCTTTTTCAGCACTTCATATTCTTTTACAATATTTGATTTTCTGAAGTATCCTTCTTCAATCACAACCCAAATTGATTGTCCCTCTGTTGGACGCAGTTTGACTAATTGCATATTGTGCGTTAAAATGTTTCAAAATACCCAAACTCCCCAACTATTGTTTGTTGTCCATGTTCTACCTTTGTTCTCTTAACGAAATTAGTGACCACACTTTGATAGCATGTTGATTTGACGAAGATTGAAGAACATAATAATAAAAAGAGTGATAGAAGATGGAATAAGGTGTACATGCTCAGCTTCTAGCTGCCGCCCCCTCTCTTTCTTCTTATTCCTTCTATAAACATACCATAGTCGGCTAGTAGGTTTCTCCTTTATAAACAACATTACAAATTAAGTTGTTACCTAAGTATCATTAATAAAATCTAATTTAAAGGTACCTTTAAAAATACAACTAAAAACAAAAATTAAACACTAATGACAACTCTAAGAACACACAAAAGAATAAAACAAAAGAAGACAACAACTAAGAATTCAATCCTTCAACAATTTTATAGCATAAATAGGATACTCAATCCAAATCAATTACCTAATCGACCAAAGAATTTTTGTTCCAAATCCAAAAGGAAAAAAACATATTCAATCCTATTTCAAATCATATATGAAACTCTGTTAACCAGTTCAACCAATCAAGACAAAATTGAATGAGATACCAGATAATTTGAACAATTAACATCCTTAATATTAGCCTTGATGAAAACATGCTAAAATAGGAGTGTCCATCTTACTCATCTCAACAACGAACAACATAACTAGATACAATTTCTAAGGGTAACAAAAGAGAACATCATTTTGATATATTGTTGTTAATAAACATACTTCATTAACCAATAAAGATGAAGCAACTTGTTGCTCGTCATGAGAGACTTTTCTCCCTTGGGCACATGCCTCCAAACTTTCAATCCTTATTTTACATTAGGGTTTCCTAGTCTAATCACAATATATAATAATATTTTAACTTAAAAGACTAATCTACCCTTACTATAAAACATGATTAACAAACATAACATAAAAACATATAGTAGGTTCTAAGATACATGAACAGATCTACACTCCTCTTTAACACTCCCTCTCCAGGATCAGATGCATTGTGTATTTCTGTATAGCTGTCACAATATAGGAAAATAGTACCTGCAATTTCTCCACCCAACTCTTTCATAAGGGACTGTAACCGTAGTTCCTCATATATATCTTGAGCAATTGCTTTATACTCATTTTTTACACTAGATTTGGCAACAACTTGTTTTTTACTTTTTCATGAGACAATATTTTTTCAATTAGTATAATATATTGAAAATAGATTTTTTGTCATCTAGGGATCCATCTCAGACAACATCTGAAAACACTTCAATATTAAGATTCACCTTATTGGTATAAAGGATAACATGACCAATAATGGAGGATCTAGAAAATAGTTTTAGAGAGGCTGATTACATATGTGTTAGGGGGCGAAGCATGAATCTCAACTATATATTCACTGTAAAGCATAGGTTTTATTGTAAAATTTTAAAATTTTAGGGGGGCAACCACCCCCCGCCCCTCTATGTAGATCCACCATTGATGACCAGGTATAGTCTTGAGGTACCATAATATATGATACACTATATCTATATGAACCTTTGATCGAGCATGCATAAATCTGCTGACCATTCCCATTGCAAATGCAATATTTGGATGGGTAATAATAAGATAAATTAATTTTTCAACCAATCTTTGATACTTTCTTTCATCTTCATATTGTTCTTCATTGTGAAGGTATAGATTTTTATTAACATCTATTAAAACTTCACTCCTTTTGCAGTCAATCATGGTTGCATCCTAAAATAAGCCCATAGTATGTTTTCTTTGAGTCAAAAACACTTCTTTGCTGAAATACAAAACTTTGATTCTCAAAAAATAGTGTAATTGTCCAAATCTTTTAGATCAAAGAGTTAGTGTAACTTTACTTTAAGTTTGGTGATTTCTTTAAGATCATTTCCTATAATAATAATAATAATGTTATCCATATAGACAATCAAAATAAATATTTTTTTCTCCCTTTTTTAAAGAATAAAGTATAATTATTCGCACTTTTATGGTATCCTAAGTAACTTATACCTCTAATAAATTTTCCAAACCAAACTCTAGGAGATTGCTTGAGGCCACAAATAGCTTTATGCAATTTGTATACCTTACTCTTAAGGTCCTTAGCATTAAACTTTGGAGGTAGTTTCATAGACTTCTTCGTTGAGAGTTCCCTAAAAAAACATTCTTCACATCCAATTGTGACATATCCCAACCTTTGTTTGCAGCTAAGCTGTTGATAACTCTAATAAATGTAAGTTTTGCAACTAGGACAAAAGCTTCAGTATAATTAATACCATATAATTGACTGTAACCCTTAGCTATAAGCCTTGCCTTATAATATTCAAGGCTTCAATCGACTTTAATCTTAATTGTGCAAACCCACTTCTAGTCCATCGGTTTTCTACCTGAAGGCAAATCAACAATAGTCCAAGTATTATTTTTCTTAAGGCATCAAATTCACTTTGCCATTTCTTCATTGAGGAACTAGATTTGCTTCCTCCACATTTCTAAGTATCAGATGTAGTTTGACATTCATTATAAATTTGTGATAACTTCTTGAAATAGCACTATAAGTGATATATTTAAAAATAGGATAAAGAGTTTAAGTTCTTTTACCTTTTCGAAAAGCAATAGGAAGATCAGAATCAGAACTAATGGTGGATAGTTGTTCTAAATTTGAGAAGAAATCCTCTGATTACAGTACTTGGGCATGAGGCATCACCACTTTTCTTTCTCTACATATATAAGTCTAGTTATCTTTAGGAACAACACCAGTTTCATCTGCACTAAAATTTTGCTAGACAATCTGCATCATCTGAGTGATTACACAAATGACGAAGAATGAGGAGTTGATAAATATCAATACGAAGTTTGAAGCCATTTAGTGCAAATGATGCAACTCGAAACGAGTGTTTTGATCATCACTGTCCGATTGATCGCATACATGATATGATATGATGTCATGTCTAGCATGAGAAGCATCTAGCATCTCTCTCTTATATCGGAACGAGGCATCACATGTTTATCTAAACTGGTATTATGGGGTAAAACCTGATTTGGTTACTATTCAGGATTTTAGGGGAACCATAACCGCCATGTCTACAACATGCATGTCGATTTCTGCTAATTTACAGAGTTGTGAATCTGTTGATTGGTACACATGCAATTTCATCTTCTACTGTTTAATTTCCATGGTTAGGAAAGCTTTCCTTCTTTTAATGACCATATTTGTAAGTGGTCTCCCTGATATTCTAAGTTTTGCATCTTCCAATAATTAGAGAGAGAAAACCTTCCGGATGCTATAATCTAGCGAAAGAACCCTTTAATTTTCTTCTCGATTCCACATGGATGGGATTTGCATCCTTCCTGAGGAATGTATTAAAGAAGACGATCTTGTTGATAATAACAAAAAAAGAAGAAGGAAAAGACTAATGATCAAAGATAAAAAGTTGTACTCTTATTTCACTAAATTTTCTAGGTGAACTAATACAACAATAACAACTAAGCCTTTTCCCATACTAGACAGGGTTAGTTACATGGATTCTTTGTTTTCACATAGTCCTATCATATGCTATGTTAGCAGTATAATAAGCTAGATCATTCTTTATTGTTTCTTTTCAACACTTTTGTGCTCGTCCTCTACCTCTTTTAATACTTTTAAAATCTAGTTTTTCATACCTTCTTACATATTCTTTTTTTTTTTATCTTCTTTCTATATGTCCAAACCACCTTAAATGATATTCTCTCATTTTATCCTCTATTGGTGCCACACATAATTTATTTCTAATAACCTCATTATGTATACTGTCTTTTCTTATATGACCACTCACCCATCTCAACATCTTCATTTCTATCATAGACATCTTTTATACATGTTGATGATTAACTACCCAACACTCAAAACCATAAAATATGACAGGTCTAATTACTGCTCTATAATATTTACCTTTTAACTTTAATGATATCTTCTTATAAAAAAGAATACTTGATGCTCCTCTCCATTTTAACTAACCAGCATTAATTCTATGCGTAACATCTCCATCAATTCTTCCATCACTCTAAAAAATTGACCCTGGGTATTTAAAACTTTCCTTTGGGGATACAATGTGTGCCAATTTTAATTTTTATGTCCTCTGAAGTAACCAAATGATCAAACTTACATTCCATATATTCTATCTTTATTTTACTAAGTCAGAAGCCTTTACTTTCTAATATTTTGTTAACTCATCAACTAAGGTACTTCATTAACTTTTTTCTTAGACTCTTCCACAAAGACAATGTCATCTACAAATAAAATACACCAAGGTACTTCATCTTGAATATGTTTTGTTAACTCATCAATCATCATTATAAATAAGTATGGACTTAAAGTTGATCCTTGTTGTAACCCAATACTAACTTCAAAGAAGTCTGTCATTCTTTCATGAGTCCTCACACATGTTTTTGCACCATCGTATATGTCTCTTATAAGGTTTCTGTATGTGAATGGGATACCTCTTTTTTCAAGGTTCTCTAAAGAACCTCCCTCGATATCCTATCGTAAGCTTTTTTTAGATTAATAAATATTATGTGAAGGTCTTTCTTTTTAGTCTAAAATGGTCCATAAGACGTCTCAAAAGGTTAATCGCTTCAACAGTAGATCTGCCTGTTATGAATCCAAATTGGTTCTCTGTTGTACTCGATACTAACCTACGTTCGATAATTCTTTCCTACAATTTCATAGTACAACTCGTTAACTTGATATCCCGATAATTTGCACAATTCTGAATGTCTCTCTTGTTCTTATATATGGGTATAAGTGTACTCGCTCTTCGTTCCTCGAGCATCTTTTGGTTTCTCCATATTTCATTAAATAGTCTTATGAGCCATGTGATTTCGTTTCTTGTAGGATTTTCCAAACTTCTATAGGAATATTATCTGCTCCTACCAATTTACCACTCTTCATATGTTTAAGAGCCTCTTTGACTTCATTTTTTTAAATACGTTATAAGAAATTGTGGTTTATATACTTTTCTAATTTGGCTAACTCTCCTAAGCTAATACTAACATCTTTTTTTATTAAAAAACTTATAAAAATAGTTTTTTCATCTATTTCTTATATCATCATTTGCCACTAGAATTTTTTCATCCTCGTCTTCAATGCATCTAATAGAATTAAGATCTTTAGTTTTCTTATTTCTAGCCCTAACTATCATAAAAATATCTCTTTCACCCTCTTTTGAGTTGAGTTTTTTTATATAAATCCTCCCAAACTTTAGTTTTTGCTTCACTTATGGCATTTTTCGCTTCATTCTTTGCTTTCTTATAAGCCTTAAAAGTTTTACTAATTTTCTTAGCATAATGTCATTTGTAACATGCTCTCTTTGCCTATGATTTTATTTTGGAGTGCTTCCATAACTAAAAATCTATGTTGTGTGGTTAAGCTTTCTTTTTGAATTACCTTTCAATCTTTGTAACACCCTCTATCTTTTTTTCTACAAATAAAGTAATTAATTTGTATTTATGATAAACCACTCTTATAAGACTCATATCTATATGTATGTATGTGATGTGATCGTGCTTGTCTCTTTCCATACTTTTTCTAAGGTAGGACAATACGTGTATCTTAGTAGGGTTGCACCGGTAGAATTTTATTAATTATGTAGTTATTCGATTCTCGATGTTGGTTTCAAAAGGAAGAAAGTAGAAAATGACCCGTTTCAAAATGTAAAAGCAGACATAACCTTTCACACGCGCGCACACAGACACATAGAGATCCTTCTTTTGAAGTTCTGATAACAACAACAAACCTTTTCCCTTACCAGATGGGTTGACGATGGATTCTTTGTTTCCATATGTAGAATCATATATAACTCCTCTAGCTCGGACGCATGACTCACTAGTGAAATCGCCCCAGAACGCATACGGGAGGCCGTTTCGCCTCCATCTGAGCGTCACCTGCTAAAATGGAAAAGCAAGGGGAAGAGTTGGCGAACCTAAATGGCTCTCGCGCTCTCTTGTTAGAAGAGCTCGTCAGAAGAAGGTCTGATAGAATCAAACGCCTGTCCAGGATCTATCGGAAGCGATATTGGGCTTTAATTGTGGAGGTGAGGTTCAAGTACCGAGAGTACTATTGGAAATTCGGAAAGAGTGGACTGAAGCAACAAGACTCGCTGTCGAGTTGGGCCAAAGGAAACCACGATGGTGAATTCGGGTTCGTTGTTTTAGAGGGCATAGAGGAAGATGGGCGCGGATTTCTTGGAGGAGGAGGAGAAGGGGGATTAGGGGTTGTTGATAGGAGTGAGGACAGTGGGTCTCGGTTCTCTAAGAACGGTTTTCCGGCGAGCGGTAATGGTGGCTTGCTGACGGAGGCCGAACAAGATGGTTTCGGGTTCCCCGGTAGAGTACTTCCGGCTAAAACGTGTGGGGATGGAAGCAAGTTTGAGAGCGGGGGCGAGGACGACGAGTTTCGACATCTAGACACGAAAATGGGTCGTGATCTATGGAGATTTCCGGCAGGGAGTTGGAAGAATACGTCCAGTTCACAGGCTACCGGCTTTTCGGCAGTGAAGGCTGAAGATGACCGGTTTAGTTTTGCAGAAGGTGGTTTCCGGCAGAGAATGGAGAGTGATGGATATGGGTATGTTGGGAACTCCTCCGAAAATACATCTGCGTTTGTGGGAAATGATTTCCCTGTGAATGTTGGCTATGAGGGCCATGGGCTTTTGGTTAAAGCTAGTGGAAACGGTTTCCGAGATCAGGACGGGCTTTTTAACCAGGAGAATTCTGTGGTTCGGCCACAAAGTGGTGAGAATGGTGTAGCTTGTCCAGGGAAGGCCGGAGATGAGCATTGTGAGGTCACAGGGTGTAAACTAAAACCAATGGCACTTAGCAGTTTCTGTCGTATGCATATTCTTTCTGATAGCAAGCAACAATTATATACAGCTTGTTCCTATGTCATCAAGAGGTCAGCACTGTGGTATATCTTTTGTTCGTTTCCTCATCTGGCAACGAGGGATCTATGTAGCAACCCTACTTAGCGTGGGAAAAGGATTGTATTTGGTATATGATTTCGAATTTAAATGTTTTTCTAGTTATCTTACCGTATGGATTTGTTAAAGGATGCACTTGCTGCTACGTTTTTAAGTTGGGTTCATGTTCATGTATCTATTTCACTGTTGTTCATCTGTCTTTTTGTGAATTTGCCACTGACTTGTTTCAAATAGTGCTTGTTTTGAACAATAAATTCAAATTCCTATATATATGTGCTGATAGTTATTGTAATTTATAAGGAATTACAGTGTGTAAAAAAAATTCAGTTTAAAAGAATGTGTCGTTGATTTCTTGAAACCTTCAGAGAATCTGCTTAGATGTCTGATGTGAACATCCCATCTACTGTGTAGAACAAGTCTGCATGGTTGGACTTTTAAGAATCAATACTTTTAGACTGACCAAGATAAACAAATTATGTCTCCCATACGAGCTGTTGTTCATGAATTTCCTGCAAGATTTGAAACACAACTTGCTAGTGGAACACGGAAATTCCTAGCTGAAAGTGTCACTGCACATAATTCATGATTCGTTGGGTTATGCCTGCCAATAACTAGTCAACATTCATTGGGCTTGGTTGGCATGGATGGTCCATGTGGGGCCATGGTTGAAAGACACTCATGAAACTGCAATCCTGGTTTGGTTGTGCTTGTAATGAATACATATTTGTGCATGTTACTCCATTTACCAATTACACAGCTTGTAACGGGGATCCTTGGTGACGGCTGCAACTGAAAGGTGGCAAAAAAGAAAAGGCATTTCTCTGATTTCAGGTTTCCGTGCAGCTTTATTCATGAAATCAGCTGTGACATCCCTGAATGATCTGTTGTTTAAGAAATTAAAGGACCCTTATGCAAGTTACCACCTTTCCCAACTCTGCAAGATTGTTACTGCTAGATGAATTTCTTTCTTGATGAAACAAAACTAAAAAGTGAATTCATGTCAAATTGATATCACATCTATGTTTGAATTGGTCATTACAAAATTGGGTCTGTGCGTTATGCTTTCTAATGGTTGATCATGTCACATGTGTTTATTAGAGCACCATGTAGTCATTATTGTTTCCATGGAGAGAACTAAAATCCGAACTAGCATATAATGTTCTTATTTCTTTTCTTTTCTGTCTGCAGTGGGCAAATTGGTGCAATAACATGTGGAAAACCAGTTCTGAGAGCAGCTGTTCCTTCTTTATGTGCTACCCATTTCCAGATAGCTCAAAAGCATGTTGCTCGTTCGCTTAGGAAAGCAGGGCACAATGCCTCCCCTTTAAACAATCCTGCTTCGAAGTTTCATGTTATAATTTCTGCGCACGTAGGATGCATTCAGACCAAAAGACGCAAGGCAGGCTGCAGAGTCCACCACATTCATAATAAGGACTCGAGTCTTGCTAAACTTCAAGTATGACAATCATAAGATTTAAGAAATCAGTTTGGCGTGCTTATTCAACTGGACAGGACATGTTCTTTGCAGGGTTAGATGCAAAGTATGCACGTTGTGCATGTATTATGGGCTTAATGAGCATCGGTACAATGAAATTATGGATGGAGACTTTCGCATGAACCAATGTCTGTTGCTTTTACCATGGGTTGATCTGAGGTTCTGAACATTGAACAATATGTTGAATGTCCCCATGAAGCCAGTACCTGAGCCTAGTGTTCAATTACTTTGAGCTGGCTAAAGATGGCGTTTGAATTTGATACACATCACGAAATTGCTCATGGAATAAAGATGTGGGGCTTATTTGCTGACATAAGTTATCAGATTAGGGGTTGGAGAGTTTGTCACTTGAATTTTCCAAGCTTTGGGCAATCATATCTTCTGCAATATGAGCCTCTGCATGGTGCTCCCAATATAAAGATATTTCTTCAACCAAACTGCGAATAGGTGGAGGAAGAAACTCCATCTACTTACTAAAATAAGACCATCAGTCGTGTTGCACAAAGAAGATCAACCTGAATTCAGGTAATCAAAGAGCTGCCAAGTTTGCGCAAGTTTCTTTTGCTTTTACGTTTTCTTGAAATTATCTTCTTATCAAGGCCATTAGTTATAACTTATTATGGTGGAGACACACATACTCGCATTCAATAAATTATCATTTTCTTGAACGCCACTTTGGCATAAACTCATTTCTTTGTTCTGTCCACTTGTTCTTATTCTCTTCAATTGATCGTTTAACCGTATTCTAGGCTTTGTATTTTCTGTTATTTTCTATGTATGAACAAGCCATACTTCTTCGGTGTGGTACTTGACGA
The DNA here is from genome assembly GCA_036023115.1 of Brasenia schreberi. Classification (NCBI taxonomy): domain Eukaryota; kingdom Viridiplantae; phylum Streptophyta; class Magnoliopsida; order Nymphaeales; family Cabombaceae; genus Brasenia; species Brasenia schreberi. Next base: position 21,187,366 of record JAYKKT010000082.1, read on the forward strand.
TATGACTGGTCCAGAAAATAAACATTTGAAAATATGCTTATAGTATGAATGAACCTATCTTGTCTTTCTTCCACTAAAATTTTTTCCTTGAAGATTCAGCTGTATCTTTCACCTCATTTATGTTTCTGTCTGTGTGTTTATGCTGATTTTTCCAAGATTCTGTCCTGAGAAATTAAAATATGTATATGCATATACATATGCATATACATATATATGTATGTATGTATGTATTATGTGAAGTACTGCTGCACGTCATGAGGTGGAATAGATACATGTGCATGATGCCTTCCGGGTATCATGAGAAAAGTTTTACCTGCCTTGAATTCAGGTTGAAAAGCTTGAAGAGATTTTTGAAGATCATGCTGTTATGGCAAGGTAAACAGAATGGCTCTTTTTTCATGTCTCACACACAAATGTCTAACTAGAGATGGACACTAGGAAAACGTAAAGGTTAAGCTCCACTCCTACTTTCATTTATAGCATTTGTATCAGGGTGTGATGACTACTGAGGCTTTTTTCTAGTTGACTACTGTTGGAAATTATTAGGAGGTTTTTGCAGTCACATACTTGGCATATTAAAAGTTAGTATAGAATCTATAGATGCCATCTGAGGAGCTTATATGGAATGGTAAGGTCTTCTAGGGGTATATGTGAACCACTTGATCACAGGTGTTGTCCCTGATCTTCCATGAGGGGTGGTGTGACAGTTGACATCCGGGAGGACCTCTTCGTGGAGGATATATATATAGTTGTGTTAAAGCTTGCTTGTATAGACAAAGGGCCTGTTTGATGCCTACCCTTGACCTGGAAGCCTGTCCCAGCAGCTGCCAGGCCGGTGCGTGCACCGGATGGTTAGTGATAGTGATGGCTTATGGCATGGCGGCAATTTTTAATGCTTCTTCCCCACTCCACATGGAGAAATGGAGGCCCTAGTTTCTCCTTTCTATTGCAATATCACTTCTTGATTCTGCTTTTCTCTTTGACAGCCTTGTGCTATGACTTCATCCTCAGTGAGCCTTGAAGACATATAGTCTCAAAAGACTGAACTCTGTTCTTCATTCTTACTACGAAGACCCTGGTGTTCATTGTTTACATCTTCTCCAGGTGAGTTTTTCAATAAATCGTTGGTATTTTGGTTAGCAAAGCCTTTTATAAAGTGAATTGACCAATGGGTAGTTCTGGTCAATTTGATTCTAGAAGTGACTGACGTGCAACTCATTTTGTTTCAGTGAGTAAAATAATCGTTTCGTGGTGCCTAATCGACGTTGAGCAACGGTCAAGTGGCTACTTGAATTGAGTTCCTTATCTCCTTCAATTTCGCATAGCTGTTGAGCACAACCAAATTGCTGTTGTGAAATTTAGGTGCAAACAGGTTTGTAGGCTAATAAATAATGCCTCTAAATTGAACGAGAGAAATTGGGAGTTTGTAAAAGTCAATTGTAGTATCTGTGTTTGATATTGTCCATTTCTTATCATCCATGCGATGTAAGATTGAAAAAGAAAAGTCCATTTTGTTATCTCAATATGCCATTTTTAGCAGTTTATATCTCTTTATTTTTAAGCTATATTTGATTTGTGGATACGTAGAGAGGCGACCAAATAATGCTCCGGCATGAAGGAAAAGAAAATAATTAATATGTATTTTTGGGAGTTAATTGTTAATACAGCACTAGAGCTAATCTATGCAGCCTATCCCACAGTGTAGGAAAAGGCTTGGTTGCTTGATTTTGTGTGCTATTTCTTGCTTTTTCATGGCAAATGCTATTTGAAAACACTAAGTCGGTGCCTGTAGTAACCATGATTTCTCGACTATTTGGATTCCTCAACAACCAGCAACTTTAGCTCATCACGCCTATGTTGCACGGAAACCGGGAATGGACACAAAAACTCGATACGGGAAACGACGACTCTCCAAAAATTAGAAAACAGAAAGACAACAAATATGTGTTCTATATATAGATGGTTAGTTATCTGTATTCTCGTCTCTTGACTGTTTGATGGATGAGATAAATAATTGAGATCCAAATTTTAAAAGTAAAAAGGTATCAAATACAATAACTATACCTTGTATTTGAAAAAGTATTAATATGTTTTTGTACTTTAAAATTTGAATCTCAACTGGTAATATGATTGATCTAACGGTTGAGATCGATAAAATAAGTATTTTTAAGTATCTAACTATGTGAACATGTACTAATTTCTCTCTCTCTCTCTCTATTTTATATATATATATATATATATATATATATATATATATATATATATATATATATATATATATAAAGATGTCTTTAGGATTCAGGTTGAAGACCTTTGTACCAAAAAGATATTGTAACAAACTCTGTTACTTTAGAGCATCCTTAACTCAGGCAAAGCATGTACAAAATGTTTCACAAACGTTTCCTAACGTGTCTTGATCTCCGATTCGTTGGGAAAAGGCTGCATCATAGCTCCACGCAACTATCCTTTGTTGAAATAAACATGCCCAACAAGTTTTTTTTTAAATATGCGTTTTGACAATCTCTTGGCGTAATTGACTTCCCATGAACGTTTACTCGACCCCCATTCAAACACTAAGATAGCTTTTAATTCAGAATACATGACATTCATTTTCTTGGTCTTTGTTAAACAACAGAAAAATAACTAGCACGCATGTCAGTACTGATTTACACCTTCAAAGCCTTTGCTTGAGACTCCAAAACAACATGATGATTGTAGGAATATGTCATTCTTTACACAAATTTCAGCATATAGTACATTAAACTGTAAGTTGGTAGTTAGGGGTGGCAATCTCAACCCAACCCGTGGGTACCCCATGTAGGGGCTGGGCAAAGTAGGGTAAATCTTCATTCCCCTACTTTCCTGACACGCTCCTGGGTATTATTATATGCTACGGAATGGACTTTTTAATCCCGAATTGAAGGAGAAAGCAAAATGAGAGACAACAAAGCATTATAAGAAGGTAAAAAATGGGCGGTATCGTGCCTTTTGGCTAAGATCAAGTGCAGTATCTGTTGGCATCAGTATGAGCTTAATGTATGATACATGGTCCTAGGGATGGCCACTTACCCATTATTGACCCGTTTCAAACATTTTGTTACGCCCCACCCTTCTTGCACCGTAGAAGTCTCATACTTGCTATGTATACCCCTTTTCTCATTTTACTTCTTTTACACGTACCACACTTCCTTTTCTCTCGTGTTTTCGCCTCTTTCCTACACTCTTCCTCTTGTAGCATTCAAACTTGCTCGCCGCACTTCTCTCTCATGTCATCGGCCACTGCACTTGCTAGAGCCTGTCTCCCGTCTTACCTACTATCGTCGATGTCTTGTTTCATTATAGATTTTCTTTTGTTCTTTTTCTTCTTCTAAACAACCACTACCCAAAAGCCCACTGAACTCCAACTAATCCGGTTCAAGCCCGGCTTGGGCCCATTTTGGGGTTAAAGCTCTGCTAGTGCTGGTTTTCTCCATTCACAATACTCCAACTTGAGACCTTGCTTAATGGAACAGGCGCCCTAACCACTTGAACCAACCAAGCTTTGGTCATTTCGTTATAAATTTTCATAGACATTGCCCAGTTCCACATATTAATAAGATCTTAGGGCATCGTCCTCGATAACTACCAGGTTTGGTATGGATGATTTGGGACATACACAATCCATCGACACAATTGTGCCGGCCATTCACGCAACTATGTAGGTTTGTCAATGGGTTGAAGGGGATATGCTTGTGGCTAATCTCACACAACTTGTCGGTTCTTGGTGTCTTGACTCGTCAGCTTGTCTAACACAAGCACAAGACAGATTGAAGGGATAAAGAGCCATATATTCATACTTAGAAAAATTAAATTCATATTTATTTTCATTTTAAGTTATTATACTTTAAATTTTAATTTAGTCAAATAATGCTACCCTTTTTTGTTAGAAAAACAAAACTTGGCTTATTGAAGACATCTTGCTGACATATGCATATATTTATTTCTATAAGTTCAACTGTCGTCCCCTCGCTATTTCACATGCTTTTCTATTTGTTTGGTTCGACCAAATATGACTGGTGCAAATCTTAGTGTGGTACCAGAGCACGATGCCCTCATGCAAGAATGAAACTTGGGAACCTTTTCTCCTGCCCATATAATATGCCCTGCACGAACGAGTGAAACAACAATCACAAACATTCATCGTGGTGTTGATGGAAATGACGAGATTGATGGTGGTAATCATAAAATGTTCAACCTCTGAGATTGAGCTCTAACTTAACATGAAAAGAAGGAAACCAAACCAAGTTGAAGCTTAGTAAGGTGGGCTAGAAACAAGCCGGACAAGAGCTTGAACTCGAATTGATTGGAAAAATAAAAATATCTATACAACTCGGCTTGTTAATTAACCTCAATCGTTCCATGATTTCTTTCAATCTTGGTAGCAGTAGGACGCAGACAAAGCATGGATGATGGTTGCATTTCTTACAGAGCAGCCTCTATAATTGCACATCATAATACCTCTACAGTTATCTAATTCGTAACATCATAATTACAGAATCACTCAACGTCGAAACCCTTCTCTTGGAGCTCAGCAATGACTTCATTTCTCATTCGAAGCCATAGTTTGTGAGCTTCTTGTTCAAACTTCTTAGACTGAATGTTCTTCTGAAAATTGTCTGCCTCCTTTCCGATCTCATAAATCCCTTTCGGCCCTATGGTTGTGCCAATTCCACCTCCACTGGCTATGAACTCTTTAACTGCTTCCTCATCACCAGGATAGGGAAATCTCCGGCGCTCGTAAAGGTGAGCAAGTTCTTTCTCTTCCTGTGGTGCATATGAAAAGAAAGGAGAAAATTTTCAAATAACAATCATATTTCCTTGATACAGTGGAATGGCTTGTTATCAAGAATGAAATCTATCAGAACGCAGAACCATAACGTGGATTAACTAAAGCCCTTAGATATACTTCAGTGAAAACTATTTAAAATTCAGGTTTTAGAAACTTTAAACTTAAAGTTTATGAAGGGCTAAGTGGATATTCAAACTCTACTTGCCTAAAAGATTGAACACCAAGATTGCTTCGAGAACTCATAGTGGTGGATTAGTCCTGATCATTTTTCATGATTGGCTTGGTAAGAGACTTGAATTTGTTCCTCAACTAGATTAGACAAACATATTTCAAACTTTGAGATGAATGATTGTTTGTTCTCACCTTTGGTCGTGGCTTCAAGGTCCACCAGCCCAGTGGCGAAGTTTCATTCCACAGCCAAGCGACTCCAAAGATCGTGTAAGTGCACAATAAACCCTTCCCCACTTGCTTCCAAAAGTAATAAGTTTCTTCTCCAAACCCCATTTTCCTGCATTAAATGGGCAATTAAATGAACTCGAAAAAAATCAGATTGTGTAATGACATCAGCAAGGAGCATCAGATACAGCAATAGCAATACTAAAGTACTCCATTAACATGATATTACATCACTGAAAGCAAAACCACATACTGCCTTCGTGTCCAGTACCATTTTGGGGTGTTGCATAGAAGGGCAGAATCATGACGGGGATTCAATCAACTCAAGCTCACTAAGTTCCTTCAAAGCAGATTATTCTTAGTGTTCCAAGCATCTGATATCTAACAGATGCATTCTAGAAGAAACAATGTTGAACTCAAACTTAAGTACGCACGCTTGGGTCTAATTTTGAGAGCTTTGAGTTGATCACACTCTTGATCTACTGTCTTGAGAATCATATGTTTGCTTAATGTTGAATGAAGTTCGCAATTTTAGCGGTTCTCCAGAGTGATCAACAATTTAGCAATCAATCTCTATAACATCTTGTTCTTAACCTTGGAAGCATCTTCCCATGTCAATGTCTAAGCATATCCTTATTTGGATCAGAAAATAACATGACCTTTGCTAGAATGTAAAAAAGCATTCAGATTCAAAAGTCTTTTCCGTTTTGCCGGACAAGCTGTTGCTAGGATTTTGTTTGTCTAGGATTCTTTTTCCTTGTATTGCAAGATAAATTCTTTTCATTAATAAATAGTTCCTAGGATCTTGGGTTTTTTAGTCATACCTTGATAGGATGGCAGCTGATTGCAAGGAATACTACAATTAGCTCCAATCATCTTCTTTCTCCTTGTGTATTGTGCGCACGTGTGCGGTTCAGACCAATAACTCCTTGGACTCTATAGCTTCTCAAGCACATCTTGTGAAATGTATGCGTGCTTCAGTAAAGAGTTTACTTTTATTTTGTGTTCATGGATTTAGAGAATAAGTTTGGCGTTGTTTCAGAAATCATATAGAAATGTTTTGAAGATTTCTGTTGCTTCATGCCATCTAACATAATGAACAGAACTTCCATTTCCAACTATGCTGATCTGCATTGCATTTGCATGAATTTCTAATTTGTCGCTTGTGAACATATTCACATCTACTTGAAAGAGAAGGAAATCACTACACCTCAACACATGCACGTAAGCATGCATGCAAATCTGCTGGATTGAGCTAAAAAGGAGCACATATAAATACATGAGTTTATAACATAGCTAGATGAAATTGTTGACAATTTTGTTTTGTCATCACTGATCCTCTCTCATAAGAGTGCAACGAGCCCTCTTTCTGGCTGACATAAAATTGAGATGACAAGAAGGGGATGCAACAGAAAAACCAGTTACCTCAATAGCTTACGAGCTGCTGGAAACTTATCCATTTGTTCCTCCTTTCTGCCCTCAGAAGATTCTCAACTTTAGGTAACTAAAAGCACTGCGATTTGCAAAGCAGATAAGAATATAAAATAACTTAGCCAACTTCGTATACGAAGAGAAGGAAATCAGAACTAATTTTTAGCGACTACTAGAAAAAAAGTGTTTAATTTAATCACATGCCTTGACAAAATACGGCATCAAATAAAGGAAGCTTGCACGCAAGGATTCAGCGCCTCCATGGCTGCCGCCCTCTCTTGCTTCTTTTTCATTACTTAACCTAATTACACTTAGGGCAGCTTTTATACAGACTTCTAACTTGAAAGACCAATCTACTCCTGATTAGACACACTAACTACTGACTACATACGGGACCCAAATGGATCAGATATTGATCCATTTGGATCTACAAGACTCACCTATACATACTACTACTAACAAACATAAACAATAAAGCTATTACAAGATAACAATTCATTCCTTTCAACACGCCCCCTCAAGTTGGGTCTTAAGGCTTGAAATACCCAACTTCCTTAGAGTATTCTTTAAGCCATATATAGAAACTGGTTTGATAAGAATATCTCATAGTTGATCTTCAAACCGAACATCAAGAATGTTGAAGATTCCCTGTGAAACCTTTTCTCTAATAAAGTGGCAATAAACTTCAATGTGCTTGGTTCTCTCATGGAAGACTGAATTAGACGCTATCTACATGACTGCTTTACTATCTGTAAGAAAATTGACTGGAACCATCTTCTGCAAACCAATTTCTTCCAACAGTGATAAAATCCATAGTCCTTCACACATGCCTAGTGCAATTGCCCGGTATTCTGCTTCTGTACTTCACCTAACCACTATAGATTATTTTTTACTCTGCCAAGATACCACATTGCCTCTTAGACATGCTATGTAACCTGCGGTAGACTTCCTATCACTGTTAGAGCTAGCCCAATCAGCATCAGAGTAAATCTCTAGATCCATAGATAAATGGGGAGTATACCATAAACCGTAAGAGATAGACGATTTCAGATATCTAATGATATGAAAAACCATACTCATATGATGCTTAGAAGGGGAATGCATCCACTGACTGCAAAGCTGATGTCTGGTCTGGTGATAGTGAGGTAGATAAGCTTGCCCACCAATCCCTGATATCTGTCAATATCTTCATATGGTTCAGATGTGGCTTCTTTGTCTTCTCTTATAACTTCAATGGGAGTAAAACATATTCGACAATCTTTCATTTTTGGGTCTTTCAGCAAGTCTAAGATATATTTTCTGTATTTTTTGTACAAACTCTATTCCCAAGAAGTAGTGAAGTATGCCCAAATCTTTTAAGTCAAATAGAACATGTAGTTTCTTCTTTAAATCAACAATTCCTTCTGTATCATCCCCAGTGATAATGATATCATCAACATACACTAATAATATGATAGTTTTCATACCTCGATAGATGAATAGTGTATGATCACTAATACATTGCTTGAAACCCAAAACAATAATACCATCACTGAACTTCTGAAACCATGCTCTTGCAGATTGTTTCAACCCATAGATAGACTTCCGTAATTTGCACACTGTGTTCCCTTTCTGTTCTTGATGATATCCAGGAGGTAGATCCATGTAAATATCTTCCATGAGATCTCCCTGAAGGAAGGTATTCTTCACACAGTGATAATGATATCATCAACATACACTAATAATATGATAGTTTTCATACCTCGATAGATGAATAGTGTATGATCACTGATACATTGCTTGAAACCCAAAACAATAATACCATCACTGAACTTCTGAAACCATGCTCTTGCAGATTGTTTCAACCCATAGATAGACTTCCGTAATTTGCACACTGTGTTCCCTTTCTGTTCTTGATGATATCCAGGAGGTAGATCCATGTAAATATCTTCCATGAGATCTCCCTGAAGGAAGGTATTCTTCACATCTAGCTGCCATAAATCCCATCGATAATTAACTGCTACACTTAGAATAATTCTAATTGTATTTATTTTTGCTACTAGAATAAATGTTTTTGTATAATCAATACCATATGATTGACTATAACCTTTGCCTATTCTAGCTTTATATCTTTCTATGTTCCCATCAGCCTTATACTTCACAGAATATACCCATTTGCAACCAATTGTCTTCCTATCTGGTGGTAACCGTACCAGTTCCCAGGTTTTGTTCTTTTCCATTACTGAAATTTTTTCTTTTATGGTTGCCTTCCACTCTGAACATTGAGATGCTTCTTCAAATAACTTGAGAATATAAGTATTATCTGCATTCATCACAAACAGTTGATACTCTTTTAGATAGTTAGTATAAGAAATCATCTCCTAGAGTGCGTATTTGGCTTTTTCACGTTTCCCTTTTCGAAGAGCATTAGGCAAATTATCTAGACCATTATCAAGGTTTTGAGAAGGTACCTGAGAGGGGGTCAGATCTGATTCAGGGTGAGAATTCTGGTCTTGGGTAATAGACTGATCCTGACCAAAAAATTTCCTCTCGCCTCTAGTATAACTCTGCCACAATTTCTCTGGAACAGATGGTGTCTCTTATGTTTCTTCTTCAACGTCTAATTGATCTCGACAGGTAAGAGAGGAATCGCATTGGGTGAGTGGATGGTAGATGCTTGATTTTCTAATTTTCTATAAAAAGGTATATCTTCATGAAATGTAACATCCATAGTAACATAACATCTTCTTATTGAAGGATCATAACATTTATAACCTTCTTGAGTAGATGAATACCCTAAGAAGATACACTTAACAGCCCTAACATCTAATTTCTTTCTCAACCCACTATGTACATAAACAAAACAAGTGCACCCAAACACTTTGGGAGATAGATGAAACGATTTCTAAGATGGACATAAGGAATGAAATGGAGTGTTGCCATTTAATACCCTGCTAGACGTACGGTTTATGAGAAAAATTGCAGTTAAGACTGCTTCTCCCCAATAGAATTTTGGAACATCATAACCAATCAGAAGAGTTATAGCTACTTCCAAAATATGTCGATTTTTTCTTTCAGACACTCCATTTTGTTGTGGTGAATAAGGACATGAAGTCTGTTGTAAAATTTCCCGATCTTAGAAATAAGAGTTGAGTGATTGGGACATGAATTCCCCTCCATTATCACTCTGAAATATCTTGATGAATATCTGAAATTGTGTATGCACAAACTCACAATAGATAGGAATAATATTTCTCACTTCCTCTTTAGTTTTTATGAGATATATGACTGTGAATCGAGTATAATCATCAATGAATGAAATAAAGTATCTATGACAATGTAAAGAGGTAATAGAGCAAGGACCCCAAATATCAGAGCGAATAAGCTCAAAAGGCATGAAAGATTTTTCTTCATTAAAGGGAAATGAAATACAATGGTGTTTTGCCTTCTGACAAGTTTCACAATTCAACTGCAAATTATTACAAGTAAAAAATTCCGGCAATAGGATTCTAATCTTTGATAAAGGTAAATGGCTTAATCTTTGGTGCCATAAAGGTAGGTCTTCTTTCTGCTTCTCTACATATGTTATTGACTGAAATGTTGTTTTTCTTTCTTCCTTATATATATAAAGGCCTCTTGACATGCTACCCTGACCAAAGATCCTTCCCATCCTCAGTTCCTGAAAAAAACATCCAGATGAATCAAAGATCACTCTACATTTGAAATCTTGGGTCATAGTAAATATTGATAATAAGTTAACTGAAATATTAGGAACATTTAAAACATTCTTCAATATTCCAAAAGGTGTAGTGATACTTTCTTTTCCAACAATAGGAGTATAGGATCCATCGGCCAACTTAATACTAATTTTACCTTGAGTCAACTGATAATCATCAAAGAACTCTCTTTTATCCACCATATGATCTGTAGCCCCAGAATCAATAACCCATATCTTGAGATGAGAAATATTTACATTACCGTGAGCCATAAATGAGAAAGGATATGCCATAGTTGCTTAAGGAGTGGAAGTAAAAGTGGAGGCAGAATCATCCAATCGAGCCTTAAGCATATCAATTTTTTTTTCCATGTCTGTTAGTAAATCTGCACTGCTTTCTGTAACTTGTTTTCCACTTTGATCACTGTTAAAATAAGCCTTATTAGGCCTATTATGATAATATGAGGGTTTACCTGCAAGTTCCCAGCATGATTCCTTCGTGTGTCTTGATTTTCCATAGTTAGAACAAGTCAGTTTATCCCTTTCTTCTGAAATAACTGATGATTTGCCCCTGCCACGACCATATCCTCCTCTACCATGAGAGAACGAAGAAGTAGAAGGATTTATTCCTACAAATGCACTTGTCTCTGAATTGGGCTTAGTTTTTTTTTCAAGACGTTTCCTGTCTTCTTCCCGGAGTAGAAGAGAGTACACTGTACTAAGAGATTCAAGTTATTCTCTGCTAAGTATATTATTTTTAACAGTTTCATATTTAGGAGAAATACCCCACAAAAGGTCAAATACTTTTCATTCTTCGAACTCCTCGTTTCGTTCATTTGTACACTGTTGACATTTTGTCTTTGAATAAAGTTGTAGTTCTTCCCATGGACCTCTGAGTTTTGCATAATACTCATTAACTGATCTTCCACCTTGTCTGTATTTTTTAATCTTCTCAATGAGATCATACTTCTTAGCTATATTCTTCCTCTTAGCATATGCATCTTGAACTGCAAACCAAATGTCTTTGGCAATCTCCAAAAACATTAATGTACTCCTAATAGATGGTATCATAGATTATAGGAGCCAAACACTTAAAAGTGCATTTTCCCTGCGCCATCTGGCATAAAGTGGATATGTCTGTGGTGGTTGGGGAATATCTCCAGTAAGATAGTCCCAATGCCCCCTTGCCATTACAGCAAGTTAAATAGAGCGAGCCCATTGAAGGTAGTTTTTTCCATCTAACTTTATATTTGTAATCTGAAAAACTTCACCTTTATCTAAGGAGTTTTCGCATCCCTCCGTCATCTTGTTTCTGTCCATTTACTAATATATTCCTCCTTTTCGATATGCAGTCCACGTTGAACTCCTTTTCAATATGCAATCCACGTTGAACAGAAAAAACTGAAGAGGCTTATAAAAAATGGCAAGTCTGTATCCTGACTGGATTTTTTTTCAGTTGCCAATGTTAGTTCATGAAATGTAAATGCAGTTGCAGCAATTCCTCTTTGCCGATTCAGACTGATATTCTCCTGCCTACCAAAGAGCCCCTTTTTTTCTTATCTTCTGTTGCTGAATCTTCAAACCAAAAAAAGATTTTTTTTTTCTTTCTCTAACAACCACCACGACTATGCGTGAGTTGATATAATATATTCTTTTTTCTTTAATACAAATCAAGACACACTTCCAAAATCCGTGATCAACAGGCTCTTGGCATTAGAAAAAATTGATCGTCTTCAACCAAGAACCAAATATTTCTTGTTTCAAATCAAACGAATGACGATTACTTAACCTTCAACAATTCACTTTCTTCCAAAAAAAAATGCAGATTTTACAACCTTATAGGCTCTGATACCATGTTGAATTTAATCACATACCTTGATAAAATACAACATCAAACAAAGCAGATAAGAATATAAAATAACTTAGCCAACTTAGTATACGAAGAGAAGGAAATCAGAAATAATTTTTGGCGACTACTAGAAAAAAGTGTTTAATTTAATCACATACCTTGACAAAATACGGCATCAAATAAAGTAAGCTTGCACGCAGGGATTCGGCGCCTCCATGGCTGCCGCCCTCTCTTGCTTCTTTTTCATTACTTACTTAACCTAATTACACTTAGAGCAGCTTTTATACAGACTTCTAACTTGAAAGACCAATCAACTCCTGATTAGACACATTAACTACTGACTACATAGGGACCCAAATGGATAAGATATTGATCCATTTGGATCTACATGACTCACCTATACATACTACTACTAACAAACATAAACAATAAAGCTATTACAAGATAACAGTTCATTCCTTTCAACAAAAAGATGATACCATAATCATTACTGCATCTACATAAAATAAGAATAGAATTTTTAAGTTATATGCAGAAAGAATATTCAAGGCATGAAGGCTAAATGATGGACATTATGTACAAGCACTAACCAAGTCGATGACATATTGGGCATGCTAAGTAACACCGGTTATGCCTCCTCACACAACTGCTACCCAGTATGACAGGATTTGTTGTAGTTGGACTAAGAAAGCAGAAAAATTGGGCCACTAACGCACACGATCATATAGTCTATGAAAATTAGCTCATCTATGAACAAAATGGACATACCATAGATGGATTAAGGATGCAAGATTTGAGAAATTCTCAAAAATTCACATGAGAATGAATCCTTGATAATAAGACTCGTATGAATTCAATCTCATCTTCTGCGTACGAATGCATTCATTCGTCATGACTTCTTATTTCATAAAACGTGAATTTAAATCTGACGATCACAAAGAATTGATACGATGTTGCATGGATATGGGTACGGTACCGGGTACAGGTATGGGTATACGATTAAAACGCAGAAGGGCGAGAGGAGGAGTAAATTGGGGAGGGATCTGTTTTACGGTTTAGGGAGTTTAGGTTTCTAAGGTTTTAACATTTTGGAATTTGGATCAGGATCCATTCAAAGAATTTAAATTTTTTAAATAATTCATATCTTGACGCAACCATGAAATCAAATGCGAGTCAAGGTTCAATCCATATAAAATTCTACCAGGACTGACAAAGGCTAACAAGACCAGAAAAAGAAAAGATGCGACACAATTGTGCCACTCCATAATAGTCTTTCATAGGAAACCAGGCTTCCATCCATCCCCTTTTACCGCGGGCATACCACCATGAACGGCACTCTTTCATCCTTCGCCAGAACTGATTCGATGAAACGATGGAAGAAGAGGAATGCGCAAGAAATTTCCGGAGACAATTAAAAAAACCCCACGTTTTCTATGCAATGAAATGGAATTAATCACTATCTGACACACAAACAGGGAAATTTCTCAAATAGACCAAACCAACAAATTCTAAAAGCCAAAACCGCAGATTTGACTCGGTGGTGGTGTCTCAGCGAACCGGTGGGGTTTTGGGGAGGAGAGTGATGGCTTCTGAATGTCAGTAAAAGAATCGAGACATGAGAGGGCTGTTGTGTGTGTGTGTGTGTGTGAGAGAGAGAGAGAGAGAGAGAGAGAGTATACCTGGGTCCACTCGGCCGAAGGAGAAAGAGAGAGTGAGAGTCTTGCCTTCGCCCACGCAGCGCGCCGCCGCAAGCAAGGTGAGATAGTAGAGCCACCAATGTGTCTCAAGAAGGATTAACACCGAATTCACGTGTACGCTCTGGGAATCCTCAAATCTGTTCAAACAACCTGGTTTGATTAAACGGGTTCAAACAAGTCGTTTGTTTTCCTTTTATTTGATTTGGTTCGACTCGAAAAAGATTCATTTACTATGGTTTGATTCATGTTGAACGTCCAAATGGAAACCTCACAAGGCTAAGGAGTCGACTCACAAGGTGAAGGTCATGAGTTCAATACCCGGGCGGTTCACATGGCTTGGGCCTCCTCAAGAACAGACTAGAACTTGTTATCAAATTGGAGCTGTTATCACTTTCTCCCACAAAATAGAACTTGGTGACTTAAGTTTGATGCCATTGCCAAAGTATAAATGCTAGGAAAACATAATGAGTTAGGTATTATCACATATTCATGGTTTTAGCTTTTAGTATGTAATTGTTGACATGGTTTCTGTATCAGGGCACCATATATATGAACAACTTAATTATGATTTACCGAGTTCTTTTGTCATGATTATGTTACAAATTCATACATTGGCATGTTAAAATTTGATGGATCATGATTTGAAACCGAAACAAACTGAAACAAATGTTGTGGTCTGGTTCAGTTTGGGACTTATAAGGGTTATGTTTGTCTCCCCAAAATTAAGAACTTGTATTGGTTTTGTTTCAGTTTGAGCGTGGAAGAGAACTAAAGCTGACACTGAACACCCTTAGTTGACTATTTTAAAAAGGATGAACTAATGATATCTAGGGAGGTAGATCATGCCCAATATTAGTGCATCACACACACACAGATTGAGGCCTACATGTATAAAACGGGTAAAAATTGTGGATGATTCATGTGGTAGACTATCCAACATGAGTCCAATAAGTGTCATGGTTGATCGACTAAAACACACTCCATATTTGATTAATAAATGACTGCACCTTGTGTAGTCTGCAACAAGTTGTTGGGGTTCATCTGTGTGTGTGTGTGTGTGTGTGTTTGAGCTTCTAACTGACTCTCGCATGCAGACGATCTTATTGGAAGATTGTAATCAAGATGCAGTTTTTAACAGCTATCGCCAAACGTTATTAGCAACTCTCTATAGCCAAATGTTAATAATGGCTCGCTATGGCTTCCAATGCTGCATGGCTCTAGAACGCGCACCGCATATAAGTGTGCTATTATCGTGCACTTGTAGCTTTACTCGCTATAATTACATACGTGTTACTATTTCTTTTTACTCTACTCTGTCCTTTCTCTCCCTTTATTATCTTAATTTTCTTCTTCTTGCTTATCTTTTTATTCTTTTCTTCCTTATGGGGCGAATGAAAGTGAATATCTTCTTGGGTAAGATGGGAAGGCTGAAGCTAGATGCATGCCCTGGGGTATCGAACTCATAATGTTCAACTTGTGAGTCAATCTCCTAGAGACGGGAGCTGCTGCTAATGCAGTAAATACTTGTCATTATCCAAACTTATAAACTTATGATGGCTCATTCGGGAAAATGATATCAACATACTTTCATTGTGATTCAAATTAATCAATGTATGATGTCTCATAATTTAACTCCACCCATGTAAGGGATCACTCTTGCATGACCGGTCCCAAGCCCAGATAAAGGAAGAGGGTTGCGTTTGGCTTCCAATGGCCAGTGTAAAACTTTGGCGGCCTTACTATGGATTCTACAAAAAAAAACAAAGAATCCATGTAGCCAACTCCATCTAGTATGAGAAAAAGGCTTAGTTGTAGTTGTAGTATGATGGCACATAATTTGTAGATCTAATTCAAAAACTGTAATCAAGAGACAATTTTTTCTTCCACAAATACAATGGCAGAGAGGCTTCAGCACTAAAACCAGTGTATACAACATCGATAAGTAATCGTGGTCTAGGCGCTACAGTCCAGAATCTGCAGAAATAAAAAAAATCATTGGATAAGTACCTTCCAATGTCGTCTACTTCACATCCTGTGACAACATTTCGTTGTGCCTTTATCAAGCTTACTGTTATGATAGTATATCAGTGCATGTTCTTCCGCCTTAATGGTACTCTCGTTAAGTTACGCATGTAGAATTCAAGTCTGATGTATCTTGTCGAACTTCTCTATCTGTATAAGTTCGTCCACCTCAATGATAATCCCATTGTATTTACAAGGATGTAATTTACTGTATAGACCTGTTTGTGTGGAATGTTGCCTCTTAAACTTCATTCTCAATGTCAAAGTCAACATCCAAATCATTGAGCATAGCTACCTTCAACTGTTCACCTATCGCATCTAAAACTGGGTAGATCTTATCAATTTGAGGATGAAAGCTATCGGCCGCAACAAACTCATGCATTAGTCCATTGATTTCAACAAAGCTGCAACCTGGAAGTTTCTTCACCCTACTGGCATTCATCATCTTCCTTATTCTAGCAACGTCCTCCCACCTGTGTGCCGCAGCGTAAATATTCGCCATGATTGAGTAAATTCCACTATCTTCAGGATCCAATTCCAATAGATGCTTCACGACATTTTCAGCAATATCAACATTGCCATGAATTCTGCATCCACCAAGCAAACCTCCCCACACAAAGACATCAGGTTCCATAGGCATTGCTTTGATCATCTCCTCTGCTTCTCTTAGTAGGCCAGCACGACCTAATATATCAGACATGCAGCCATAATGCTTCAGCTCTGGAACAACCTTATAAACAACTTCCATTGAGGCAAAGTACTTCCGAGCCAGGCCAACGAAACCAGCATGACTACAAGCAACTAAGACACCAAGAAAAGTGATGCCATCAGGTTCAGTTTCAGTTCTTTGCATCTCATCAAACAGATTCAATGCCCTCAATGCATCACCATGCATTGCCATACCCATGATAATGGCATTCCAAGTGACCAAGTTCCTCTCAGGACTTTCATTGAACAGATATAAAGCAGTACCCATACGCCCACACTTTGCATACATGTCAATAAAACCAGTACACATGAATACATTTAACCTTATACCTCTTCGTGTTATGTATGAATGGACAGAGCGTCCCTGATTCAGAGCCCCCAATTGTCCGCACCCTGACAACACCGTAGTCAATGCAATAGTATCCGGACTAACACCAGTTGCAACCATCTGCCTAAACAATTCAACCACTTCTCCAAACCGGTCATTTTGAGCGCATCCGGCCAAAATGGTTCCCCAAGACATAATATCTCTTGAGGGCATGTCATCGAACAACTTACGTGCAGAATCAGTATCACCAAATTTAACATACCCATCAATAATGGTATTGTATGTAACGATGTCCCTTTGAGACACTCCAACAAACAGTTGGTGTGCGTCCACCAAACTACCACAATTACAATACATACAAAGAAGATTATTGTGAACAAATATATCAGAATCAAAACCAAATTTGATGCTTTGGGAATGGATGGATCGACCAATGTGAACGTCACCAAGAATAGCACAAGCTTTTAGAACGAAAGGGAATGTGTGCGTGTCAGGAGGAACTGACAAACTACGCATGCGAATGAAGAAACGAAGGGCAGAGTCAATAGACTCACACTGATTATGCATCCTGATAATGGTGTTCCATGCGAAGGTGGTAGGCGACTCAACGCCATCAAAGATTGAGACTGCATAGCCAAGATGTGACGGATCCGGGTTCTCCGTGAAGAACCGGAGAATTCCAGCGACGGCAACATCTTTGGTGATGAGAGATGTGATGATGAGTTGGCCGTGGATTTGCTGAATTTGGCGGAGACTTGTGAAATGGTTTCTCAGAAGGTGCAGCAGCATTTGAATTTTTGAATGGTGGCGGGAAAAGGGGAACCCTTTCTTAACACCATCAAGTCATCGCCATATTGAATTAACAACCACTCCATCCTGACCGCACACCTGACTTGATGAAGGGTGATCATTGAGCTCCATCATCTTGCTGCTCCAGAAGTCTTTGAATGATAGTCCACATATCAGCAAAATAAACCACTTCTCGCAGAAATAAAGGATATTTATTATATTGTACGTTAGCGTGAAAGAATGAATAAAACGGTAAATTTGAACATTTCAGACGTTTTTCTTATACTATCGGCAAGAATTTTTTTGTGTGACGTGCACCCAACCGGTTGTCCATGTGTGCTGCCCCATATTGTTTTGTGTAAAGGTGATAACACGAGCAAAACCCAAATCCTGTGGGTAAACACGACTAAAAGTCAGGTTGTGTTTGAGTTAGCCTGCTCCCCACACTGAACAACCCGAAAAACTAAATCACCATCTCGATGTCTCATTATTGGCATGTTAAATTTCCATCTGGCTGTTTGCGTATGTGATAAGTCTGTTTTGACTGTAAATTCACACACACACACACACACACACATATATATATATATATATATATATAAAGAGAGGGAGGCGCGCCCTGGCAGTGTTAGTCCTTCGGGCGCCTGCTTTCTTAGGAAGAAAGACAGGTGGTTTGAGCATCTTACCACAATGAAGAAACTTCTGCACTGCCCGTCCTTATGGATTCTGGACGTCGATGCCCTCGTGGATCAGAAGAGAGAAGATGAGCCGAGGAAGGGTAAGAGGAGAATGAAGAGAGATCTCCTGACCACGCGCGTGAAAGATTCCGCCGGTTGGACACTGCTACTGCTACTTACAGGCTCCTATACTATAGCTGCGCGTCGACTTGCTACAACGGATCCATTCCAACTCCCCTGTGGCTACTCCATGCCTCGTAGTGACGGCGCTGCTCTCATGAAGGACTGAATATAGACAAATGAGAGATCAACCGCAGGCTCACTTTCCTTAAGGCCAGATATTGATGTTTATCAATGCCTGACGAGATGTACGTTGCCAACTCTGCTGTTCTCGCAAGTCAGCCCCCTTCTCAAACTCAAAGACTTTAGCTTCGAACCCCGAAGCGAAATGTTTTCTCAACGATAGTGTTTTTTTCGATTTTGGTTGAGCGAAGCAAAATGTTTTATGAACCTAGTGTTATTTTGGAGTTTGACTTCGCGTAGAGCCGAGTGAAGCGAAGAGAAGATCATTTAAGGCATCAGACGAGCAGGTTCAAATTGGCAATCAGCAAAGGTGTCTACTAAAGTACATAAATAAAATGACTCTTTTAAATTTAAATATTCATCAATTATCAAATCAATCAAACGACTCTTTTGAATATTTAACACTACCCTTCTCTCTCTACATATATAGAGAGAGTAGTCTATGTGTCCATCCATGAATGCTTAAACCCACTCAAAGATGTCTATCATTATATCAACATTATCAATAATACAATATCAACTAAGTTTTTTTTCATATTAGATGGAGTTATTTACATGATTTTTTTTGTTTCCATAGAACTCGATCACATGTCATGCTAACCATTAACTAAATATAAACTAAATCATACTTTATTATTTCCTTTTAACATTAGAGATTTAAATGTAAAAATAAAAAATATCGGTAGACTTTTAAATCATACCCATCAAACAATAAATATATTTAAGCATGAATGAATGTATACATGAACTATTCTCTCGCTCCCTCCCTCCCTCTATATATAATAAATATAAAGGCTCGTGTGATCGATCATCCAGAGGGCATCCAGTGACCAAAAGGTAGTCAAACCACTTGGACCCGGTCTTGCCTATATGGAAAACGCATCGAACCCAGCACAGTAAGGTCGCAGTTTTGTAATATAATAAAAGATATGTAATAGGCCTTTTTAGAATAAAAATAAGGAAGATGTTCTTTTCGTAACCAAAATAAGAAATAGATGTTGATAAAGAAGCAGAGTGAGGAATCTAATTATATATATATATATATATATATATATATATATATATATATATATATATATATATATTTCTCCAAACTGATGTGGGCTCCTGATGGTACTTGCGTTACGTCTGACAAAAATTAATCGTGGGGGATTAGATAGACGTCAACTTCGGATCCCGTGCAAGCTTGTTCGGCTAATATTATATTCATTTCTTGCAAACCTTCATTCTTATATGAGGCCAAATTAAGGCTGTTTCCTGATATAAATCATCACCATATGAACTTTATTGCAAAAAGAGTATAGGGGTATCGAGTATAATGAGTGACCATACCAAAGGTGAGCATGATTTAGTTTTTCATACATGTGTATATTTGTCTCATTATCTAAAAGTAAATGTTCACTCATCCTTAAAAATCTCAATCGTTTGATCATTGACATCAGAAGATTTGAATTAAAAAATAAAATGTATTATTATATATATTTTTGCATATGCATTAAATAATCCTTATGCTATTTGGCTTTTGTTTTAAAAATCTCAATCATTTATGGATCAAATAGTTGAGATCAAACTAAATTTGAGCATGGCTAAATATGCGTATCGACTATTCTCTCTATATACGTATGTGTTCTTATTTTGAATCCACTTAACAGCAGGACACAACAAACTACCAAATAGGAATAGTTAAACAAGGAGCAGAAATGGTAAATTTTTGAATAAATTGATTCATAACAAGGAAAATTACACGTTGGTTATCGAGAGCAAGTGACATCAAATAAAGATTAGGTCAATATAAATTTGTTTCAATAAATTATTGATATATAAAATTGGTAGTTTGATTTTATTAAATTCTCCAGGTGCTAAGTCCTGCGTGCCTTATCGGTCATGATTATCTTCGAGACCTAAACCTTCCAAGTTTAAATTTCTTGCATAACGAAACCCTTTCCTTGCATCTTTCCTTAATATAAGGTGTCTATAAAAAGGGTGCAATACTGAAGAGAAGGTCCGTCTCTTACTCTCTTATGTCTCCATCATCAATGGCGTCTAAACCATCGATGTGGTCGCTTCTTCTCTCTCTAGCAGTTTGCTTTTGTGTAACAGCTGCCGGAGATCCTTTCACGGTCGGCTACGACTCGAGAAGTCTCTTGATCAATGGCCAGCGCCGGATCATCTTCTCCGGCGCTATCCATTATCCACGCAGCACACCGGAGGTATGTTGAAGGAGATGGGTAATCTTCTCATATTGTTGCACTGACTCAATTGTGTGGCTTTCGTCTTTGGCTGTTTGGATGCTAAGATGGGTTTGGTCACCACCATGCCGAGTGCAATAGGTTGCAGTGCTGTGCCTTGAAACGTGTTGTCATGCGTAGATATGTATGTTCTTAATGTACACAAACCATGGAGTATGCGACCTCAAGATTATTAACTTCTATATTCGAAGAGAGTCCAATATGTTCATGCATTCCAAAAATTATGTGAATAATCGGTTCTAGATACTTCGAGCCCATGCTTCATGACACAAATACACACAAATACCTATACCTATATGTAGGAATTAAAGGGTTCTTCAAGAATATATACTCTCAAAGTAACATCACTTATCATTTATCAAGTGTATCGGACCATTAACTTCAGAGAATATACTCCTAAAAAATGTATATCATTCCTAATATATATGTATATATATAGGTGTGTGTTGAAGCTCAAAATCTCTAGAAATGTTTATTCACATAATTTTATGAACACATAATGTGCATGCATATGCACACATATTTGTGTGTGTATGTGTGGTGAATGACACGATCCTGTAGGATTATATAAATCTAAAGGATCACTCGATGCTTATGAGATTGCTATAGTCGGAGTATATATATTCACGAAAGACCTTATCATTCCTTGTATATACGTGAGTATATGTATGTGAGAACGATATGATACTCTAGGAGTATATAACACCATCCAATCATCCTCGATGCATATCAGATTGATAGGGTTGGGGTATATATATATATATATATATATATGCTCAGGGAGGACCCTATCATTTCTTATATATTTTCATTATCATTCCTTTATACATATACATGTGTGTGTGTGCACGCATGTGTATATTTTTGTATGTATTACATGTGTATATTTGTGCATGCTGAAATACACCTGTGCTGGGGGCTCAACCTTACAGAGTTGGTCTCATATCTGGATAAAGAAAGAAAAGAAGGATTGTCCTGATAAGATTTAATATTGTCTTAATCTTCAGATGTGGCCGGGATTGGTTCAAAAGGCAAAGGAAGGGGGACTGGATGCCATAGAAACATACATGTTTTGGAATGTCCATGAGCCTCGACGCCGTCAGGTATGTGCTCACTAGCTCTCTTGAATCCAAAACAGTAAAGTGATTGAAGTGGGTTCGAATTCTCTAATTGGCTGGGCTCATCGAGACTCAAACCCACTGGTTTGAACCAACCTCATCCATTGATCATAGAATAGCTAGCTGAGTCTATCTGACTTGTATGGCTAACAGTTTGAACAAACTTCATCTCAAAACTCATTGATAAGGGGTTCTCCGATGCCGTAACCTCGGAGACCACCCCTCCGGATGGGTTTGCTGCATGAGGTCGGCTATTCATGACACTTAAATGTATGTAAAAATGGTGCAGTACAATTTTGAAGGACGATTGGACTTCATTAAATTTCTGAAGACTGTTCAGGAAGCAGGACTATATGCAATAGTTCGAATTGGCCCTTATGTTTGCGCAGAATGGAATTATGGGTGAGCCTTCTTTCTCTTAATATTCTAGAACCAATCATCTTGGAACCCATAGTTCCAGAATTAATAGTTCCTGGTTCTGCCAAGTTCCATGATGCAAATGCACCCTTACCAATACCCTCATCCTGTTTTCTGTCTCCAATTTTTGTAGGGGAATACCTGTTTGGCTGCATAACATTCCAGGACTTCAGATGAGAACAGACAATGAAGCATTCGAGGTCTGTACCTGCTATTAGTGTTCTTAACACCAGTATTATAGGCTTGCAAGGGCACACGCACTGAGAGAGAGAGAGAGAGAGAGAGAGAGAGAGAGAGAGAGAGAGAGAGAGAGAGTCTTTTCTTCAGAGAACTGATGCCTTCTGTTTTTTGATCATTAGTATGAGATGGCAACTTTCACTAGAAAAGTTGTAACCATGATGGAGGAAGCAAATCTGTTCCCGTGGCAAGGAGGCCCAGTTATCCTACTTCAGGTTTTTACAAGTCCATTAGTTTGTGTCTATTTCCTTCTGCTGTATCTACAGACGTGGTTGCATGCTAGCTCTTCTCTCTGAATTTGCATTGGATTTAGTTAAATTTTCTAATTGACTGATAATAATGCAGATTGAAAACGAGTATGGGAATGTAATGGGACCTTATGGTGATGCTGGAAAAGCCTACATAAATTGGGCTGCTCAGTTGGCTCTGTCTTTCAATCTCACAGTTCCATGGATCATGTGCCAACAAGATGATGCACCTTCATCAATGGTACTTGCTCCTTATACTTCTGTCTAATTATTTATTTCTTGTTTATTCTTAAACCTTGGATTCTAATTTCTGTTCTGAACAAGATCAACACATGCAATGGTTTCTATTGCGATGGATTTGTGCCGAACTCACTGAATAGCCCAAAGTTCTGGACAGAGAATTGGACTGGATGGTTGGTCTTTTGGATTTCCATATATTATTCTTGGTGCTTCTCTATTGAGATTAAAATAAAATACTTTATCAATTACTGTTTCAGGTTCAAAAACTATGGAGGTTCTATTCCTCATAGACCTGCTGAAGATGTTGCTTTTGCTGTGGCAAGGTTCTTCCAAAGGGGAGGAACCTTACAAAACTATTACATGGTTAGCATGTAATTCTTATACTGTGCATCCGTTTTCTCCAATTATATGCTCTTGATCTTACTAAAGTCTTACCTTATCAGTACTGCTATTGTTGAATAAGGGCCTTGATAAAAGATGGTGGAGGTTAGGTAAATTTATTGAGTCACTGAAGATTATTTTTGAACTTTTACTGTGACAGTATCATGGAGGAACCAATTTTGACAGAACAGCCGGTGGCCCATTCATCACTACATCTTATGACTATGATGCACCCCTTGATGAATATGGTAATTGAAGATAAATAATGCAAAGGTTATCTGGGATTTATTCTTTTACTTCATAACCACGTGAAACTGCCATTGTTGATCCATGCAATTGGAGCTTTCCAACGTCAAACTCAGGAGGTCGTTTGGCTTCAGGGTTGATACTGGGGATTCAGCATTATGCATGGAGATGACAACCGCAGGAATCGAACCCCAACCACCTGTGTGGCTGGTGACAGTGTAACTACAGTTGACTAACACAAGTTATCTGTTTACAGGATATGCTAGACAGCCCAAGTGGGGGCATTTGAAGCAACTCCATGCCACACTTAAGATGATGGAGAAGGCCTTAACATATGGCACCTTGCACAACTTCACTCTTGGAGATCTACAGGAGGTCTTCTTTGATGATGATCCTTTTCTATCGATTGACTTTTGTTAAGTTCTCCAAGTTGGGTATTTTCTGAGTAAGAGAAATAAATCTTCTGTTCATTGAATAATCAGGCTTGGATCTACAACACAGAGGATGGTACATCTGGTTGCTTCTTGAGCAATACTGATGGCTCAAATGATGCAGATGTTACATTCAGAGGGGAATCATACTTTTTACCTGCTTGGTCTGTCAGTATTTTGCTCGACTGTAAGACTGTTGCCTTTAACACAGCACAGGTTAGTTCCTAATACTCATTCTATGTGCACTCACTAATAACGCGTGCGCACACATGCATGAACTCATCATATAGGATAATTAGAAGAGCTGGGAAGTGGTTGGATTCAGCTAATTAGTTTGTATATTTGATTGCATGTAATATTTACATGTATATATTTTAGAAAAATAGGCTAACCCAAATTTGTTAGATGGCTGTACACGTATTCAGTGTGTTGAATTTTACTCTTACAATAAAAAATTGCCTTGAAACAGCTTTTCTTTTTCCCCTTAATTGCCCAAAAATCAACTTTTCTAATTGAAATATAAAAGATTTAAGCTTAACGAGCGAGCTCATGGTTCAGCTTATCCAGTTCATTTCTTGTCTGGTTTGAATGAGCAAATGGGACAAACCATTGGCATGCAACAATCCAACGAAACCAGCAATAGGAAGCCCAACTCGGTTGTCTGGACTTGTTTTACAGTTCCATACACAAATACACAATGGACATGGCCGGTTCCAAACCGGCCTAGTGTTCCAACCAGAACCGAACTGGGCCTGGACCAGGTACCACCCGGTTCAGTTTCGGTTTCACCTTCCATGAAACCAGAACTGGCGGCTCCAGGTGATTTGAGCCTCAAACCTAACTGGGCCCAGGTCTATTTGGTTCCGGTCCCAAGTTCCGGGTAACCGGCCATGTCTACACACAACAGTGGCGGACCTATATAGAGGCCAGGTGGGGTGGCTGCCTTACCTGAAATTTGAAATATCAACACAAAAGTTGCATCTCACACTTCAAACCATAGTTCCCTCCACATTAAACATGAGCTATTTGCCCCTCCATACAGGCACACACACACTCTCCCCCCCTCCATAATCACACACAAACACACACTATACACACAAAGGGTGCATGCATGCGTTTGTGAGGCCTTATATCGTTTAGGCTGTCTATTGTGCAGGTGAACACCTCAACTTCTCTGACAACTACGAAGAGACTTACTGAAAGTGCACTTGGAAATTGGCAATGGTATCAAGAGACGGTCGCTGAGAATTTGAGGGAAGATGACACCTTCCCCGCCCAGAAATTATTGGAACAGATCTCTACAACAGCAGATGCCAGTGATTACTTGTGGTATTCAATCAGGTATGTAACCTCAAAACTTGATCTCTTCAGCTTCATTTGTAGTCTAAAAGAGACTCCACTCGGTTCGGTCTCAACCCACTTCTCAATCACATTCAAGATTTCGTTTGTGTCAGAACTAGGGATGTTCATCGGGAGGGGATCTCCTATTTCCCGTGGGAAACCCTCCCGAACGGGTAGCTTTGGGAGTAGAAACGGGAATGGAGACTGAGATGGGAGACCAAGCAAATCCCTCACGAGGATCCTATGAACCCGGCTTCAACCCTTCCTTTAATTTATTATGGATTATAAGAGAAAATTAATAAAAAAAAGTTATATATTTTTTAAATATGTGAACTCATAGCCGTTCTCTATATTTCTTCCGAAATAATATGTTTCAATTTAAATACATTTTGCATAAATTAGGTTTCATTTCATATATAAAAAATGAACTAAAACTTGGGTTTGAGCATTTTTCTTTCTCTCAATGAGTTCTCATGGAAACCCGTGGAGACACGGAAATGAGAATGAGGGTATTTTTTTTCCCATATAAGAGATGAGAATAAGGTTCTCAAATAAGGATACGGGTGGAAACTTTGATTTCCAACTCCGTCCCGCCCCATAAACATCCTTAGTTCGAACCGATCCAGGTCTAAAAGTTTTTGCTTGGTGGGGAACGGATACCACAAGACTCGGTCCGAGTCTCTGTGTAATCTCAGTCTGTCATTGTGCCTTAGCTCAAGCATAAGCAATTAATGTATGAATTATACTTATATATTTTTAAAGAAAAAATACTTATATAAAACAAGGCGTGACTGGTTTGGAACCGGCTCGGCAGTTTCAATTGAAACAAGCATCCACCTGATTCAGTTTGTCATACCTTTATGAAATCTAGAGTAGTTCAAAACCATAACGAACGGTTCCAAACCGCTGATTTGATTCTTGTTGAAACCATCGAACCGGTTCGGAACCAGTCATGTTTAGGCGAACGGACCCCTTACCAGCACAACCCAAGTCTCGAATTACACCAGCATTGTTGCGGTCCCTAAGCTGCTTATTGTACGTGCAGCGTTCGCTACGATCAAGACGACCCTTTCTGGAACGGTGGCCAAGTGATCTTACGAACCAATACTTCTGGTCATGCACTCCATGTTTTTGTCAATGATGTGCACGTTGGTACTGTCTCTCTCTCTCACACACACACCACACACATACACGGATATTTCAGGAGTGTGCACAAACACACATATACACGGATATTTCAGGAGTGCGCGCACACACACAAAGAAAAGATGCATGGGAGCACTGTGTATACATCTTATTCATCGATATTCCAATTATTATGTCTTGCATGGTTGTGTTTTTGAGTGTAGGATTTCAATACGGGCGTGGTACGTTTGTGGTGGAGCAACCAATAACACTGACGCCAGGGGAGAACTGTGTAGCCCTTCTGAGTGTCACAGTCGGTCTGCAGGTAAAGAATTAATTGTCACCACCACCTCTAACTTAACTTTATATAGCACTTGAATAATCGGAGTGGCTTCAGTTGAAGCCTGAAGCTAAATACTAAATTGAGCCTTCAAAATTCAAAGGATAAGGCTTAAGAGTGTGTTTGATTGAGGTTTTCGGTATTAGAATGGCAAGCTTAGACTCATATGAGCTTATTATCATGATTTCGCGTATGATTTGCTAGTTGTATTAGTGCTCGGGTTTTCATGATGAGGAGTACATTTGGCTTTAGCCTTCCAATTGTATCCACCCCAAAAGAAAACACACACACATAATATATAGAGATTTTTAGTTGTATAATATCTTTTGGTACATAATCTTACACAAACATTTAGGACTCCTTTAACACACACAAACATTATATATATATTTGGTTGAATATGATCCTCCTAATTTAATTAATGTCATTGATAATCTATGGCATTTTGTGGTATAAACAGAATTATGGATCTTTCTATGACTTGGCCCCTGCTGGGATCAGTGCTGGCCCTGTGGAGATCGTCGGCCAGAACAACGCTACGAAAGACTTGTCTTCGAGGCTGTGGCTGTATAAGGTAGCTTCCCTTCACCATTCTCCGCCAGAAAACTCATTTACAATGATGGCAGTTTTAGCAACCCGTTTCTCATTTAGAAGGGCAAACACTGGTAGAAGCGTCCTTATAAACGAATTTTATTGTAATCTTTTTAGGTTCACCTTTGATGTGTTTACTATCTACTCGTTCTTTTTCGGTGGTATAAGTATAATTTAAAAAAAATTAAGATTTTTTAAAAAGAATAAAAAATAATATTATTACACTCGTGCCCTTGAAAAGTAATTATTGAACATAAATAACATCAGTGGTGGACATGATCCGATCACTCTCTCTCTCTATATATATACACATATATATTGTAAATATTTAACTTATAAGGAAATCTTAACATGGGCTAACTTTGGCTACTGTGTTGTAAGCAGATTGGTTTGAAGGGTCAACATTACCTCCTTGGCTCGCGTGGGATGTTCAAGTGGAGGAGAACCAATGATCTCCCCAAGAACACTTCACTAACTTGGTACAAGGTACGATCTTTTCTTCTTGCCGGTGTTTTGAAAAATATAAATAAGGCCTTCTCCTTTGAGGCGTAATGCTAAATGTTCAAAGGAAATAAATTATGCAACACTCATTAAATGTCTTGAAAAGTATTTTTCTTGTTATGCTCGATTAGCTAGCCTGAGCTAGCCGAGCATGAACCAAACATGGGTCAAGTTAGAACGAGCTGCTCATTAATAAACATAAGTGTACCTTCACAAATAATTTTCAGTAAAAAATTAAAGTTTCTAACTAAAACTATTTTTTATTTTTTGTAAAATTGGATACGTGATCATTTGATTACATCATACACACCCAATTTGTTAGGTTATCAGGGCCTTCTTCCACACACGTCCATCAAATTATCTCTCTCTCTCTCTCCATATATATATATATATATATATATATATATATATTTCATCAATTCATCGATGCTTAAACATTCTCAAAGATCTCAACCATTAAGTAAGTAAGAAAGATTGGTGGCGAAATTTTATATATTAGTTACAAGAAGTACATATATATATATATATATATATATATATATATATATATATATATATATATATATATATATATTTCATCAATTCATCGATGCTTAAACATTCTCAAAGATCTCAACCATTAAGTAAGATTGGTGGCGAAATTTTATATATTAGTTACAAGAAGAGGCCGAAGCCTAACACACACCTACATAGGCACCCTCTCGGAGTTGAACTCTCCACCAGCAGCAACGGCACTAGAGCGCCCTGCCGTTTGGCTAACTCTCTTGGTGCAAATTCTACACATTGTTCATGATTAGCTCATGTTGATTTCGTTTAGGTTTCGAGCCGAACCATGAGCAGCTTAGTTTGTTTAGCAGCCCTACTCCGCGATGGGCTGCAAGAAAATTTGAATGTGAAATTAAATCTAAGTAGCTAAGTGATTTGGATTTTATTTGTAAATTTGTACAGGCCGATTTTGAGTCTCCGGCAGGTAACGAAGCCGTGGTAATCGACCTTGCAAGTATGGGCAAAGGTTACGCATGGGTGAATGGAAACAATATAGGTCGCTATTGGCCCTTATATAAAGCTCCAACGGATGGCTGTTCAACTTGCGACTACAGAGGCACGTATAATTCCAACAGATGCTTGACTGGCTGTGGTGAGCCGACTCAAACATTGTAAGCTCTCTCTCTCTCTCCCTCTCACACACACACACACACACACACACACACACATATATATATATATATATATATATATATATATATATATATATATATATATATATATATGTATATGTATATGTATATGTATATGTATATGTATATGTATATATATATATATGTATATGTATATGTATATGTATATATATATATATATATATATATATATATATGTATATGTATATATATATATATATATATATATATATATATAATTTAACCTTGGTAAATGCTCAAATCTCGGTTTGAGCTTACTGCTCAAATCTATCTTATCATTTCAGCTGTTCAATCCTTGAACGGTGATAAAGAAAAAACAAAATATAAAATTCAATGGTATTTTACATTAATTTTTTTACCGATGGCCATGTTAACCAAACGGTGAAGATGTGTGAATAGATTTGAGCATAAATGAGATTTTTTAGCATTTACCACCATCCCTTGATCTCTCTCTCTCTATATAAAGAGTGAGTGATTGGATTTTGTCTTTATTGCCATTATTCATTCTTGCTTTACAATTGCTTTTAAGAGATATAAAGAAAATAATACTGTATTTCATTTTTGTTTAAACATCCTTACTTTTTTAAAATTGCACTCATACCATTGAAACAATGGATGGGCATGAGTAAGTAGAATTCAGTTTTCCATACTATATACCTATGACTCAATTGGCGAAATAGGCTCACCAGAAAAGCTTGTTTGCATGGATTTTTCTTACTTGTTTCGACTCTATCAAATGCGTTATTAGCTTTCTAACGGGTCGAGATCGATTTTTTTGGTGATAGGTATCATGTTCCAAGATCATTTTTGAAGGAGGGAAGCAACAACTTGGTGTTGTTTGAGGAAGTGGGTGGGGATCCTTTTGGGGTTTCATTTCAGACGGTTCATGTGGATTTCGCGGTTGAAGCTGGTTGCTAATTAAGGATGCTTTGAGAGGCTTCTTGAATTTAAAAGAATTCTTGGGGAGTCTTTTTCCCTCTCCTTTTTTTTTCAAATTTGGCTTGTGAAACAAGTTTGGTTCGAATCAATATGCTTAATTGACAATTTTTGGGACATGGGATGTAAATCCTCAAGTCACCGTTTCTCATTTTTACGTTCTTTTCTTGCCAATATTTCAAAGCATTGATGGACTTAACAATTTGATGACAGAGCTACAAAATATTTTAGGCTGTGTTTGCGTCGCCGGTCTACAAGGACGCACTGGTGGTTTGGCGTCTGTTCGGACCCACCAGTGTGCCTACAGAGGCTGTTTGATAAGAAGTTCTAAGCCTACAGGTACTGCAGGTTCAGTTCCAATGGCCCATCCCGGAAGGTGGCTTCAGATTTGAGACAAGAAAAACCTCAATGTCTTTTATACACACATTATATATATAACCTGATATATACTAACACACTTGGGCGCTAATATCTTCAAACAAGATTTAATGTATGCTTTTAATTTTGACGTGAAAAGAAGCGTGGTTGGTAGGGCTGGTAAATGAATCCAGATGCTTGAGTTCATCTTGGTTCAGTTCTTCTGATGGTGGTAGGAAATATATATATATATATATATATATATATATATATATATATATATATATATATATATATATATATATATATATATATATAACTTGGTATATGCTAACACACTTGGGTGACACACACATATATATAAAACCCGGTATATAATAACATACTTGGGTGTTAATGTATGTTTTTAATTTTGACATGAAAAGAAGGGTGGGTGGTAGGGTGGTAAATGAATTGAGTTGCTTGAGTTCAACTCGCCCCATGCTCCTGAGCTGAGGAAGGGGATAATATGTAGCTCGTGGACAATCAACTCTATGATGCCCAAACTACTTTCATATGAAATAATGTTCCTTTTATGTATGGTGCTTAATGACTGACATTGACCTTGCTTTAAGTTCTTCTCTTATGGACACTCTCTAGCTCTATGCCTTATCCTTCCGTAGTTAAAAGAGGCGATCCCACGATTCTGTTGACTATCTTGGTCATGAGAAGACTCACCCCTCACTTGAGATTGGCTACTTGAATTAGTCTATTGGTGAACTTGGCTTGGTCTACTTTTCTTAGTATCTTTATGTGAACTACTGAAATTTTGTTTTGTTGGCCTCTTCTTACCCTTATAATGTAGTATATCCATCTCTATATGTGTAGCAACAACTTATAACTCCTCAATATCATTATATATCTTTCCTTTAAGTTACTTATGGATTGCTTTTGCATCGTAAATTACCACAACAGAATCAAATTGTGGCAATCTCACAATTTGGTTTGTATAATCTCTCACGGTCATATTTTCTTACTGCAATTGATTGAACTTTAGTTTTAGGCGCATCCGATTATTATGAAAAAAGAAGTGACAGAAGAATGCATTTTTAAATACCTCCCAAGTTCCATGAGTGCTACGAGTTCCTTTCTTTGCTCTCCACCACTGTTTAGCATTTCCTTCGAATAGGATGAATGATAATTGCACCTTCCTCTCCTCATCATTGGAAGCAAGTATCTTGAAAGTGTTTTTAAGCTTATCAATGTACTCATAAGGTTTAAGTGGATTCAAAATTATACCCTTAAACTCTTTACATCCATTCTTTTTGAGGTATTGAATGATAGTAGTTGATTCTCTCGAAACATGTAGCAAACTTTTAATCTAGCAAAGTAGTGTTGTAATATCTTAACCACCTTCTACGGCTAGAACATGGAGTTGTTTTAAAGGTCCTTATACGGTTGAAATATGTGGTGCCTCAATTGGTGCAATCGATGCATAGGATAACATACTCTCATGTGTGTCTCTCATAACACTCGAAGTTACGTTCAAATCAAATCCTTCCAAATTCTACAAACAAATATGATATTATATTTTAATAATAATTCTATAATGATTATACTTCAATAACTATAGGCTCTGCTCGCACGAGTCGCGACCATGACCCTACTGAAATCGATGCCATGTGACTACTTCTCGCACACGCGTGATCGTGAGCGGTAATAAAATATAATAATAGTCAAATCTAACTAAAACAAAATATTCAACTTAATTATATCAAATATCTATACATCTAAACAATCTGTCCAGAATGGTGAAGCCCATTGAACATAACCACGAATAAGCAAAATTTTATTTAGGCAATCTACCATTCAACTAAATCATACCATCTCAAAATATGTAACTCATTCAACTGCTACTCTCCTATATGCGCCTTGGATGTGTTGGATTCAGGACAAACTGTAAAATGGTAGGGTGAACTCTGACCCATATCTTAATAGGAAGGTTAAACATCTTCAAACAAAATTTATAATAAAAGCATGCATATTTTAACAAACATTTCATAAAAATCACACTTTCATTTCTAATTTATGATTTAAAATTAATACTAACATACACACATATCAATTAGTTATAAAATTATACCCCATATTGTATTTGCCCTAAAGACACATGAGTCATCTTACCCACCCTTACGTGACCTTGGTCACCCCGTCCACGACAGTCAAACCACGTGGACTCTAATGGCAGAGTGCCTAAGAACACACTTTATATTCGCCCCAAGACGGAACATCCGATGGACCTAGAAGTCTCTAGAGACCCCATACAAACCACACAAGTATGATCCATATATTCACACATTATTATATTTCAAAACTCAATTTATCACATTCACAATCTCATATCTGGGTCCACATGTACTCAAACCCATATTCATACAATATTTAGATACCATGTTCATACCAATATATGCATATTAAAACATCTCTTTATCAATCAATCTATAAACAAGTTCCACTTCCAAAGCATAACAAATAACTCATAATTGCAAATATCATTTCATAAACATCATTAAAATATTTATCAATCATGCACATTTAAATCCATCTAAAATAGAAATAATTTCTAGCATAGTTCTATAAAAGAATGTATAACCCCTTACTTGAAGGAACACTAAGATTCAATCTCTAAATTGCTCTACCACTCTTATCATTGTTAAATCCTCTAATTTTAATATCCAAATAATTAAAATATTACAATTCATTTAATTATGACTCTAATGCAATAAACCGTGTCAAAATCAGATATCAAATGACCCTAAATTCATCCAAAACCTAACTTTGATCCATTTAAGTTGTCATGGATCTAAACTATCACTTGGATCAATATTAGATCCAAACTGAGTGACACAGAAAGTAGTTAGTATTCTTGTGTTGACACAAAACCTAGTCAAAACCTCAAGTCCTATTTTTTATCAAAACTTGTTCAAAGACCCAACCTAAACTTGTTTTTGACATGAACACAACCCAAAACCTGATTTTGACACGTTTTTACACAAGATACAATCTATCTGACACAAAATTGTTAGTGTGGCATGAGACACAAAGATACAACACAATCCAGTGTCATTCATAGTGTGTTGGACACAACCCGAGAATCGGGACATGCCCAAAAGAGTCTATTTCACTTGATTTTCCAATGTCTTTTTCGCCATTTTTCAGTGATGGCCAAGGCCAATAGTTGTTCCCAACGGATCGCCTACCTCCCCTCTTCCGGTCTAGCCCAACATCACTCGTTGTTGTCAATGATATGATTGAAAAATCCCAAGAAAATAAGAGAAACCCTAGCAACTCGGTTTAGAAAGACAATTGTTCATTCGATGCATTTTCCGACAACATTAGGTCACCAAACCACCTTAAAATGACCTAGCTAGTAGTATAGACCAAAACCCTCTAACCCAAACCAAGATCGATGAATAAATCACCTTTTTTGTGGGAAAATTGTGAAGCAACCAAAAAATAGAAAATATATGAAAATACCTTTTTGTGATTGATTCTTCGTTGTTTCGCCTTGCTTGGAATGAACCGATGTCGTGGAAGCACAAGCACCTTCCCTATGATGTCATGGTGGGTGGTAGTTACTGCCACCCTTGCTTTCAATAGTAAGAGTACCAATGCTCTTGATCGAAGGTTGTTGTTCTTTCCTCAGGTGTATCTGGATTCGGGTTT
The DNA here is from genome assembly GCA_036023115.1 of Brasenia schreberi. Classification (NCBI taxonomy): domain Eukaryota; kingdom Viridiplantae; phylum Streptophyta; class Magnoliopsida; order Nymphaeales; family Cabombaceae; genus Brasenia; species Brasenia schreberi. The sequence continues at coordinate 21,221,750 of JAYKKT010000082.1, forward strand.
GGGTCAAGATCAAACTCATACTATTACATTTGATCTTGGGCAGTAATCTTGGGTCGTCCTCTGTACGTTGCAATAGTTTTATCTCAAAGATTAAGCAGTGATGTTATGACCTTGTACTCGTGCCTTATCGGCCCTATCTGCGTATAATATTTTTTTATGAAGCTTAGATTCAAGCTAATAACATCAAAGTGGGAGAGGCACCCGCGTGATGCCAAAAAATTGGTTTTTCTAATGCCAAATCGTGTGATAAATTTTGTTAAATGAATGAAAAATTAAACAACGGAAAATTAACAACATACTTCGAAAGATCGATGAATCTCATTCAAATCGGCTTAAAAATTGGATTTCCTTTCTTCCTCCCCTTTCTCTTATGAGTTCTTCCCAAATCCATATTTTCGACAGATTTCAATATTTTTTTTTGGTATAAATGGTTGTAGATCAAGTACTATGTGGCTAAAATGCGGTGAGAAGTGAAGAATAGCAGAAAGAATGGATGGAAATGGGAACTAGAAGTTCATTCATGCAGGAGGAGAGAGAGTCACATTTTTAAGTAGAAAGGGTTTTTTGTAAATACCAAAAAAATAAGGGTATTTTGAGAAAAACAAGAAAAGTAAGGTGTGTGTATAGTAAATGTGGTGTGCACGTATAAATTCAGTAATGTTGTCTATCAACATTGTTGTCTATGAGACGCAATGCCGTATCATATAGAGGAAAACCTCGTAGACGACAATAATGATAAAAAGATATTATGGTAGGAGTTGATATATCAACTTAGAAAGTGAGTTTGATATTACAAAGAGTGAAGATTAGGGATCCTCTGATATGTTGGATTACTCCCTAGCTTTGAAGGTCATATTGTTTATAAGATATGACAGGAATAAGTAACTTCTAGCTTTAGTAAAATTTTATATTTAATATCAATATTCACTATTCTGACTATGTAAATGTAAATTATAGACAATATAAAAGTGGTAATAGCTCACATAAGGTATACTATTGGCAAGGTAGGGTCAATGAAGAGAATGGATGTGATGGCCAGTAATTATGTTAAGATTGGAGATAGGAGTTTACTGATTAGGCAAACGAGTTTGCTATATAAAGTTATAGATCATGCATTGTTCACTACTTTTATCGAGTCTTAGCAACAAACAACTTATACATGCTATAGGGTGAGATGACTATCACACACTTTATGAGGTCCATGAGATACTTTGTCTTCCAATTGATCGATAACTTTTTGCTTTGACATAAGAGATGATGACTACAAGCAAGGAAGACATTTTGAATGATATGCTAGGAATGAGGATCGATAAAATAATGTTATAGATTAAGTATAGAGCCATTAAAATTGAGGTGCTCTTACCTAAAGGGAGTCACTAACAAAAATAAAACTTTATTATATTTGTTGTATTAGCTAGGTTGTACATTATATTATGATAAATATAGAAATAAAGTACCAATAACGATCGTGCATCTATTGGCACATGATGTTTAGAGAGTTGACAATTATACTTGAAGTGCAATAACAATAGTCTATTTATACAAACAACTAAAAAAATATCTTAGATAGAAACAAAACAACTTAGTAGACATACTTTTTTTCTCTAAGAACTTATATTATTGTTGTTTGCTATAATATGTTTCATATAGTTATTTTTTATAATTTAACTATATATGTTTTAATTGTAGGTATGGATGTACGAGTATTTCCCAACTTTCGTAGTTTGTTTGAAATTAGAATGACTTGATGAAAGCAATCCCCTATTAATCAACTTAGTAAGTATCGTAAACAATTTGATTTGTGATGAAAAAAAAAGTATTTTTTGAAACTACAACTTTATTCATTTTTAAATTAAACACAACCTTTGATGTTATAAATTCTTATCTTTTATTGTATACAATGCAGATTGACTAACATTTATACAATTTTGCAAAATACATAGATTGTAATGCATATAAGTTATTTAGATATCATGAATGCCTTCATTGTGTTGATGTTGTAGAATCGTAGATGTCAGATAATGGAGTTTGATAGTTTGATCATCGTCAAGGCATCTCAATTGCGACCATCCATTGCAAATAGACCTACAAAATCCTATGTGTATAAGGTAAATTATGAGCCACGTGATGCTACTTAGGATACACATCGCTTATATTGTTTTGAGCTTGAAGACTTTGGCATCCCAACATAGTATCCTTATGAGTGTGATGAGTTGTATATGCACTGGTATATTTCTCGAACGCATCGATTTATTTTGAAAGATTCTATCAGTCAATTGCATTTGACTCTAGCTAATCAACGATATATCATTCTTCATATAGGTAAATAAATAAATAATTGTATATATATATATATATTAATAGTATTTGTAATTTTATTTTGCTTCCATTATAATACTAACTTTTCTCGTAATTACTTACTTATATCAATGTTTCGTTGTCATACGTGACACCTTTACCATCCTTATTACATTTAGAGCATGTGCGATGGCATTATTGAGTGACTCTACATTACTGAAGTTGTTAGAGACATACGAACAATGCTACCAATGAGGATACTGATTAACTATATATGAGGATAATGGTGAGGATGCATGATATTTTGAAATTGGGCTTTTATTTGGGATGTTCCTTTGTATCATTCAGTATATGTATATGTAAATGATGTTTTTAATGAAAGAAATTTTATTATTCACTCTTTGATCTCAATATACATAAATGTAATGAAATCATGTTGTTATTTAAATTTAAAATAATTACATATAGCAACTGCGAATAATATCTAATCATCGTCTTTAATGTTGTGTACAATATCATCTCTTCATCCTCTCATTTGTATATACAATTTGATACGTTAATGAAATATGTCAATTCTCAACGCTTTGATGTTGATATTGTTGTCACGTGCAAAAGATAGGAGTAAAAGAATCATCGGTCATGTACATCTTTGAAAAAGTATTAGCAAAAGAGAGGATTAATCAATAATTAGATAAACAAAATGCATGAATAACATAATTAAATTTTAAGAAATTATGATTATCATTAAAAAATATCATGCAACATGATGATAATATATATATCATACACCCCTCACAATTGACTATTGAGTGTATCATACAAGCGGTAGAAATGTCATTAATCCTCTTTTAGAGAGGAGTAACAATGCTATGTTCTAAGATGATTGAACCCATGTTTGGCATAAACATCCAATAATCACTAAGACATATCCCATCTTTCATGTATGTAATACGATGAATAACATCAATACCACCATCATTTATAAAACTTTTGAATATATGTCACACATACATGCCACTTCCTTTAAGTATTCTCTATGAGCTTCACACTACCACTCTTCTCCTTATCTTGAAAGTCTACCAATGACTCGATACTTGTAACTTCTATGTCCAATTATATTGATCTATGCATTTACAAAGATGCACATAAAGTATGATATTATCGTCTTGTATGTCGGTTCAAAGTCTAGCTGCTTTGAAATATTATTCTCAACAATTGAAAGAGGATTACAACTCCCTTAAGAGCAACAATCCACCCATGAGAAGCCTCGTACCCTTGACCACATATATGTTCATGCCTTCCTTTGAAAGAGGCATTCTTGTACACATGTTCCTAAGCTAAAAAAAATCTCTTCATAGATCTATTACATGGTCTCTCTTTAAGACGACGATTAATCGGTTACTGTAGGATAGTGTACTCATGACTCAAATGTTCATCCAATATCTTAACAAATTTGTCTTGTTGTGGATGATTTCTTAACTTTTCTCAAACGGTCTTCATTATAGATGTTTTTGCATCCTCTCCTCCGTAATTGATAATATATGGAGTGTCCTCCATTTATAGCTTCTTCTAAAATGGATCTATTGCTGAGAGATGAATCAATTTATCATATTTAAGGAGAAGGTTCATCTCGCAACTACATGACAACCTATTTGAAGGTTGCAATGTTAGAACGACATATTTTTACTTGTTGTGGATGGTTTTTTAACTTCTCTCAAATGGTCCTCATTATAGATGTTTTTGCATCCTCTCCTCCATAATTGATAATATATGGAGTGTCCTCCTCCATTTATAGCTTCTTATAAAATGGATCAATTGATTACAAATGGATCAATTCATCATATTTAAGGAGAAGGTTGATCTCGCGATTACATGACAACCTATTTGAAGGTTGTAATATGGAACAACATTTTTACTTTTTGTGGATGGTTTTAACTTCTCTCAAACGGTCTTCATTATAGATGTTTTTGCTTCCTCTCCTCCATAATTGATAATATATGTAGTGTCCTCCTCCATTTATATCTTCTTCTAAAATGGATCAACTGTTGATAGATGGATTAATTCATCATATTTAAGGACAAGGTTGATATCGTGACTACATGATAACCTATTTGAAGGTTACAATGTAGAATGACATATTTTTAGGTCTAAACCTACTATCTCCATGCGATTGTACTCCCTTATAATAAAGTTAAGAGTTTGTCGGGATACTCTTATATAGAGGTTTCCTACAATATCTTTTGTCGTATCAATGTAATGCATGTTGATTCATGATTCTTTAAATGACTTCAATTCTATAATCTACAACTTTATCAACGAATGTAGATATTTTGAAATTGAATCAAATCTTTCAATTGAGTGATACGAGTGTAATTTAAACTTAATCCTGCTCACCTATAACATGCTTATTCATATATACCCGTTGCTTTTGAGTGATACGAATGTAATTTAAATTTTTAAAAAGCTTTAATAAAATATCAACTTGTTATTATACTCGTGCCACCCACAAGCAATGGATAGAAAGTGTCATGAGTGGGCAGGATTCAATCACTCTCTAATTTGGGCTTTGGATATGATTTTGAATATGAAATTCTAATCCAAAGTCATTAAACTTAGAATGTTTAAACCAATCTGTTTACGATACGCACACAAGCAATGGATGGTTAAGGTTTTGAAATTTTCGTTTCATCCACTTTTTGTCTTTTAAGATTTTGTGTAGGCGTTTTTATGAAACTATTTAAGTTCTTCCACGCATTCCAAACACTTCGTCTTTGTAATCCAACAAAGTCATTACTCTACCGTGTTGGCTATGTTTACCAACCTTCGAACAGAATAAGAGAGAGATCACCATGACACCTGAAACCTGAGGGGAGCCAAAGGCTCCTTCAACTCTGATGGTTTCTTGGAACACGACCTGAAATGTGAATTTCCCACAATATTTTCAGGTCAGACCTACTCAGCATCAGGGTAGATTCAGCTCCCATTCTGAATTTAGGTGCAGTAAGCATCCGGAAAACGCCATGACATATTCATTGTTTTGGGGTACGTTGATTAATTATAATTTTAAGTATAATCGACACATTTTTTGTGTCATCTATATACTTGATAGGGGTTTGACTAATCCACCTTGCCTTTTGAGGCAACAACAACAACTAAGCCTTTTTTCCATACTAGATGGATCAACAACATGAATTTTGATCAAATGACATATGACATGTTAACAGTTAACTCAACATAAACTAAATCAATTTTTATTGTTTCCTTTCAAGATTTTTGTGACCTTCCTCTTCTTTTAAACATTTTCACAATCTACTTTCTCATAGCTTCTTACCGAAACTTCTTTTGATCATCTTTATATTAAAGATGTGTCCAAACCAGCATGCCTTCTGAAAAACAAGTTAATTTTAACTCATTGTCTTTCTATCTTGCCTTAACAGAATAGCTAAATTAGATGCAGTAATTCTTGGAAGGGTCGTCTCTCCAATGGTTGCCTTCACTTGTAAAAATGGAAAACCTTCATTGTTTAAGTAAAGCATACCAGCTCAAACTAGCTAGATGAAGGTGGTTTTCTGACGTATCACACCATTCATTAGGAATGGTAAACATGCCGAACGAACCAAACAAGAGCTGTTCAAGGTTCTTTCACCAACTCAAAATCTTGTCTATATTCAGCTCATTTAGCTTGTTTTAGCCATACTCTGATGAGTTGAGTGAAATTAGATGGATAGAAGCTGTTCAATAAAGTAAAAAACCTACCTTTAACATATAATTTTTATTCTAAAATCTTATTTTGGAGTCAGGAATTAAGATCATGTTGGAACAAATTTCTTGGTTTCGTTGTGTGGTTTTCTAGTCTACACACACACCTGTGTATAGAAACCATATGTAGTTCCTCCAAAAAAAATCATATGTACTCAAGTCTCGTATGAGCAAGCCAAACCAAACATGCAGTATTCATGTATTAACTAACAAGAGCAAGGCGTGCTACATCACAAATCAAACATGAACAAGCTCATCATGAGATGAAGCTGAACCACAAACGACTCGGTTCATTTACTACCAGCCCTAGATTTAAGCTGAAAGCATCCAAATAGGGCAGTGTGGAAATCATGATATGATGCCAGGACAGCTCGGGAGAAATCACATTTTTTTATGTCATCATGTTAATGTTGAGAATAGTCAGAGATGGGTTCAGGAAATGTGTCCCCTGAAATTGCATCTCATAAGAATGCATGTAACACGTTTGATTGACCTGTGATTTTGATTTAGATTCTCAATCAAGTTTTAATCACTGGGTAGCTGAAGCAAACACGAGAAAGGAATTCATACCCATTGCACCAGCTTCACCAGACCTGGGAAAATGAATTCTATCAACTAGAGAATCCGATCTCCTGTAGTGGGGTGTGGAAAAAGAATAAGTGAGAAAAACTCCCTCCTCTCGCGAGCCGACATGGGATTCCCATTCGCAGCAGGCGATTTGCTGACTTGGCCGTGTCCTGACAAACACTCAACATTCCAATCGCCCAATCAAACAGCAATGAGATAACAAAAATGAAGGTCTGAAACCACCAAAAACTACGAAGAATCAACAGTTTTGAGCCATAAAACTGAGACTTTATTTCAGAGAAATGGGGCTACATAATTTTCCCAGACATGGTTTTTGTTCCTGTGATGCAAGCAGAAAGCTCGAAAAATATTTGACAGTCCTGGAATAACAAAAGCCCCTAATCTAATCATGACCCTGGTTGTGCCAGGAAATGGTGAATGCACTTAAGGGGTTGCACGGTGGACAAAATTAAGTAGCTAGCTTTGGGTTCTAACTCGACTCTGCTCTGTGCTTGACCTTCTCCCTCAAGAAATGCTGGACATGCTCACGCTTCCAGTTGTCAATTCTGCACAAGAAGATCATACAAGCTCAGTCAAAGTAAGCAGTAACGTGTGGATCAGCAACCCCTGGAATTTGCGAGAGGCCTAGCAGCTAGTTTTGGTAAACATAGCCAACGGGTAGAGTTAATTCGAGTTTGTGATGCACATACTGTCTTGGGTGGCAATACATCGAAACAAGAAACAACTTAATAAGTATCGTAACTAAGTAGACTTTCTCTGTAGTACTGCCTAAGCCTGATGCACCAAATACAACATACTGATTTTGGTGGCAAAACATCAAAAGATGAATAATACTACAACAACAACAACTAAGCCTTTTCCCATACTAGACAGGGTCGGCTACATGGATTCTTTGTTTCCACAGATCCCTATCATGTGCCATGTTAGCAGTTAACTCCCAATAAGCTAGATCATTCTTTATTGTTTCTTTCCAACACTTTTGTGGTCGTCCTCTATCTCTTTTAATACTTTCCAAATTTAGTTTTTCTAACCTTCTTACAGGTTCTTCTTTTGATCTTCTTTCTATATGTCCAAACCATCTTAAACGATGTTCTCTCATTTTATCCTCTATTGGTGTCACAGACATTTGTTTCTAATAACCTCATTATGTATACGGTCTTTTTTATATGACCACTCATCCATCTCAACATCTTCATTTCTGTCAAAGACATCTTTTGTACATGTTGATGATTAACTGCCCAACACTCAGAACCATAAAATATGGCAGGCCAAATTGCTGCTCTATAATATTTACCTTTTAACTTTAATGGTATCTTCTTATCACAAAGAATACCGGATGTTCCTCTCCATTTTAACCAACCAGCATTAATTCTATGTGTAACATCTCCATCAATTCTTCCATCACTCTGAAAAATTGACCCTAGATATTTAAAACTTTCCTTTTGGGGAATGCAATGTGTGCCAATTTTAATTTTCATGTCCTCTGAAGTAACCAAATGATCAAACTTACATTCCATATATTCTGTCTTTGTTCTACTAAGTCGGAGGCCTTTGCTTTCTAATGTTTCTCTCCATAGTTCCAATTTTCTATTAACTTTTTCCTTAGACTCCTCCACTAATACAATGTCATCTGCAAATAACATACACCAAGGTACTTCATCTTGAATATGTTTTGTTAACCCATCCATCACCATTATAAATAAGTATGGACTTAAAGTTGATCCTTATGTAACCCAATATTAACTTCAAAGAAGTCTATCGTTCCTTCATGAGTCCTCACACATGTTTTTGCACCATCATACATGTCTCTTATAAGGTTAATATATGTCAATGGGATACCTCTTTTTTCCAAAGTTCTCCAAAGAACCTCTCTCGGTACCCTATCATAAGCTTTTTCTAGATCAATAAATATCATGTGAAGGTCTTTCTTTTTTTCTCTAAAATGTTCCATAAGACGTCTCAAAAGGTGAATCGCTTCAATAGTAGATCTGCCTCGCATGAATCCAAATTGGTTCTCTGTTGTACTTGATACTTATCTTAACCTACGTTCGATAATTCTTTCCCATAATTTCATAGTATGACTCATTAACTTGATACCTCGATAATTCACACAATTTTGAATGTCTCCCTTATTCTTATATATGGGTATAAGTGTACTTGCTCTCCATTCCTCGGGCATCTTTTGGTTTTTCCATATTTCATTAAATAGTCTTGTGAGCCAAGTGATTCCTATTTCTCCTAGTATTTTCCAAACTTCTATAGGAATATTATGAGGTCCTACCGATTTACCACCCTTCATATGTTTAAGAGCCTCTTTGACTTCATTATTTTGAATACGTCGGTAGAAATTGTGGTTTATATACTTTTCTGACTTGGCTAAATCTCCTAAACTAATATTAACATCTTTATTTTCATTAAAAAGATTATAAAAATAGTTTTTCCATCTATTTCTTATATCATCATTTGCCACTAGAATTTTTTCATCATCATCTTTTATGCATCTAACGGAATTAAGATCTTTAGTTTTCTTATCTCTAGCCCTGGCTATCCTATAAATATCTCTTTCACCCTCTTTTGAGTTGAGTTTTTTATATAAGTCCTCCCAAATCTTAGCTTTTGCTTCACTAACGGCCTTTTTCGCTTCCTTCTTTGTTTTCTTATAAGCTTCTAAAGTTTCACTAGTTTTCTTGGCATAATGTAATTTGTAGCATGCCCTCTTTGCCTTGATTTTATTTTGCACTACTTCACTCCACCACCAAGCTTCTTTTTGTGCTAGTACACCTCCCTTAGATACCCCTAACACATCTTTCGCCACTTTCCTAATATGTATAGCCATATTGTTCCACATATCACAGGGTGTGCCAATATAATTCCAAACATCTTCTTGAAGGACTTTCTATTTAAATATATCTTCTTTCTCGCTTTTGAGGTTCCACCATTTAGTCCGAATAGCTCAATGCACTCTTTTCTTCTTTGTCCATTTTTTTATTTGTAAATCCATAACTAAAAGTCGATGTTGGGTGGTTAAGCTTAAAAGATGAATAATAACGAAACTAAATTTCTACCCCAAAAAATGTAACTAAACAGACTTTATGTAGAGTTGCCTTGGCCTGATGTCACCAAATATCCAACAAAGGCCAGAGGTTCAAAGTAGTATAATCTACAAGAAAAAACAAAATTAGTTTGAGATTTGAGAATTGATATTCAATCTCCCTTCCCGACATTTTTTTTAATATATGGTTACTTCAGAGGACATAGAAATTAAAATTGGCACACATTGCATTCTCCAAAAGGAAAGTTTAAAATACCTAAGGTCAATTTTTCAGAGTGATGGAAGAATTGATGGAGATGTTACACATAGAATTAATGCTGGTTGGTTAAAATGGAGAGGAGCATCAGGTATTCTTTGTGATAAGAAGATACCATTCAATCAAGTAATTGAAGACAGTTACAGGGCCCAACTTGATCCTCTTCCCGGAGGATCCAGATGATGCAACCCTAGGAGAGCCACCGATCAATGATTTCATTTAAAGAAATCTTGTCTAGAAGAATAAAAGGTAACGGAAGTCCAATGCAGTACATTGTACTAACATCCAATAACAGAAAGTAAGAAAAACACTGGAGGTCTTCTACTCTAGAAGGCATGTTCCAGTATCATAGCAAATGAAAGACGGCTGTACTTTCACAATAATTGGACTTAAAAACGCCTCAAAATGTACAAGGAAGTATAGGTGTATTTCATTTTATTTCAGCGAAAACATATGCATATTTCAGTTTAAATAATACTCCTCCCAGTATCCTAGTTTTGCATGAAAATAGACAGATTAAAAATTCACAACAGAAGAAGCTACATCAATCATAACTTAAAAGGACAAGGAATACAGATTTTAGGGTTGCAAGGGGTGTGCCTTCTTTTAGCATTTACATAGTGAAAAAAAAGGTTCAGATCCAAGTATAAAACAAGAGGCATAGGCTTACGCATTTCAGGATTCATGTAGTATGCAAATAATATACTCATTGAGGGCACATGCACTTGATTGGACTTTTCACCTTGGTCACTCCAATTAGTTAATGATGATAGTGCAGTTAAACAAATGTAGCATTTCATGTTTTAAAAGTAAAAAGTTGCATGCCTCAAAACAATGCAACCAGCAACAACATAAATGATCGTAGTAATGCTAAACTCACCTTACTGTTTCCTTAGACTGACCATCTTCATCAAGCATAATGAGTTTAGGAGGAGAAGCATAAGCATCTTGAACTTTCAAATAAGGGAACTGGTGTCTGTCTTCCTCAATGAATGTGACTATTTCAGGATAAAATACTAGTTTCCTCATGCAGACTTCCAATATTGCACCAGAGTATATAACCTAAGTTGCCATGAAACAAAGGCGGTTAGATTCGCTGCAGTCCATATGATAAGACAATAAACAGAGACCATATATACAAATGACAAAATAGTCAAAGCATTGCCTAATGCATGGACAAAGATAAATCCAAAGCCATGTTCTTCCTTCATCCAGAACGTCCGGATTCAATACATATTTCAATATGCTTCACTATATGCAATTTTGCCAAATAATTATCATAGGCTTACACAAATTATGAGGATTGCGTTGGGGCGTCCCCTCTTAGCGACGAGCTGCAGAGCCCGAATGCAGTGAAAAGTAAGCAAGGATCACTACATTTTTGCCTGGATGTAGTGAATCAATTACAAAGAGGGTTCCCACATCATGGACGGGTGTGGGTAAATAAGTTAGTCCCACTACATTGCCGCCCAAATGTAGTGAATAAATTATAGAGAGGGTCTCTACATTTTTCAATATAAACGGATGTGGGGGTAAGAAAGCTAGTCCTAAATAATAAGATTCGTATTGGTTCTTGGAATATCAGAACATTGTCCGGTAAGCTAATGGAGGTGGTAGATACTATGATTCAGAGAAAAATTAATATCCTATGTTATTTACAAGAGACAAAGTGGGTTGGAGAAAAAGCAAAGGAGATTGAGGATAAAGGTTTTAAATTATGGTACTCAGGTAAGGAAAAAGCTCGAAACGGAGTTGGTATTATCATAAATAAAGATTTAAAGGATAATGTAGTAGACATACAACGATATGGTGACCGAATCATGACTTTGAAATTAGTGTTAGGAGCAAAGGTTTTGAATATAGTTTGTGTTTATGCACCCCAAGTAGGACTAGAAGCTAGTATAAAGATGGCTTTTTTATAGGAGTTAGATAAGGTGATTCAAAGAATTCTACAAAGAAAGATGATTTGTTTAGAAGGAGAGTTAAATGGACATGTCGGTAAAGAGGCATTAGGATATAAGGTATTTATTGAAACTTTGGTGTTGGGGATACAAATGAGGAAGGTAGGGAGATTTTAAATTTTGTTGACATTTGATCTCTTTATAGTCAATTCAATCTTCAAAAAACGAGATGAACATTTAATTACTCATAAGAGTGGCTTATCACAAACACAAATTGATTATTTTATTTGTAGGAAAAAAGATAGTGCGTGTTGTAAAGATTACAAGGTAATTCCAAGAAAGCTTAACCACCCAATATCAATTTTTAGTTATGGATTTACAGGTAAAAAAGTGGACAAAGAAGAAAAGAGTACATCAAGCTATTCGAACTAAATGGTGGAACTTCAAAAGCAAGGAAGAAGGTATATTTAAACAAAGTCCTTTAAAGAGATGCTTGGAATTATTTTGGTACACCTTATGATATGTGAAACAATATGGCTATACATATTAGGAAAGTGGCGAAAGATGTGTTTAGTGAATCTAAGGGAGGTGTACCGGCACAAAAAGAAGCTCGGTGGTGAAGTGAAGTAGTGCAAAATAAAATCAAGGCAAAGAGGGCATGTTACAAATTGCATTATGCTAAGAAAACTAAGGATCTTAATTTTGTTACATGCATCAAAGACGAGAATGAGAAAAATTTAGTGGCAAATGATGACATAAAAATAGATGAAAAAACTATTTTTATAAGCTTTTTAATGAAAATTAAGATGTTAGTATTAGCTTATGAGAGTTAACCAAATCAGAAAAGTATATAAACCACAATTTATACCGACGTATTCAAAAGAATGAAGTCAAAGAGACTCTTAAACATATGAATGGTGGTAAATCGGTAGGACCATACAATATTCATATAGAAGTTTAAAAAATCCTCGAGAAACAAGAATCACTTGGCTCACAAGACTATTTAATGAAATATAGAGAAATCAAAAGATGCCCGAGGAATGAAGAGCGAGTACACTTATACCCATATACAAAAACAAGGGAGACGTTTAGAATTGTGCGAATTATCAGGGTATCAAGTTAATGAACGATACTATAAAATTATGGAAAAGAATTATGGAGCGTAGGTTAAGACAAGTATCGAGGTTAAGACAAGTATTGAGTACAACAGATAACCAATTTGGATTCATGCCAGGCAGATCTAATGTTGAAGTGATTCACCTATTGAGACGTCTTATGGAACATTTTAGAGCAAAAAAGAAAGACCTTCACATGATATTTATTGATCTAGAAAAAGCTTATGATAGGGTACCGAGGGAGGTTCTTTGAAGAACCTTGAAAAAAAGAGGTATCCCATTGAAATACATAAACCTTATAAGAGACATGTACGATGGTGCAAAAACATATGTGAGGACTCATGAAGGAATGACATATTTCTTTGAAGTTAATATTGGGATACATCAAGGATAAACGGTGATTGATGAGTTAACAAAACATATTCAAGATGAAGTACCTTGGTGTATGTTATTTGCACATGACATTGTGTTAGTGGAGGAGTCTAAGGAAAAAGTTAATAGAAAATTGGAACTATGGAGAGAAACATTAGAATGTAAAGGCTTTCGGCTTAGTAAAACAAAGACACAATACATGAAATGTAAGTTTGATCATTTTGTTACTTCAAAGGACATAGAAATTAAAATTGGTACACATTGCATCCCTCAATGTTGGTTGGTTAAAATTTTAAATTTCAGAGTGATGGAAGAATTGATGGAGATGTTACGCATAGAATTAATGTTGGTTGGTTAAAATAGAGAGGAGCATCAAATATTCTTTGTGTAAAAGGTAAATATTATAGAGCAACAATTAGACCTGCTATGTTTTATGGTTCTGAGTGTTGGGCAATTAATCATCAACATATACAAAAGATGTCTGTGACAGAAATTAAGATGTTGATATAGATGAGTGGTCATACAAGAAAAGACCGTATATATAATGAGGTTATTAGAAACAAATTAGGAGTGGCACCAATAGAGGATAAAATGAGAAATATCATTTAAGATGGTTTAGACATATAGAAAAAAGATCAAAAGAAGGACTTTTAAGAAGGTATGAAAAACTAGATTTTTAAAGTATTAAAACAGGTAGAAGACGACCACAAAAGTATTGAAAAGAAACAATAAAGAATGATCTAGCTTATTGTGAGTTAACTGCTAACATGACACATGATAGGGCTTTGTGGAAACAAAGAATCCATGTAGCTGACCCCGTCTAGTACAGGAAAAGGCTTAGTTGTTGTTGTAATTATCATAGGCTGGACTATAGATGTGGTTTATGGCACAAGACAACTTAGTGTGGTGACTAAGAATTCATTTAGTCGATTATATCTGGTAAGAAAGCATGTTTTTGGAAGTGAATTGAACAGAAACTCCAAGATCACAGACTGTGTCATCAAGCATTCTACTAAATCTAATTCAAAATCAGTAGCTACAAGTTCCAATGCCCCTTCATCAACATGCATACAGTAATTGATGATAATAAGAGAACCAAATCATCAAGAAACAGTGATAACCCGCTTTCTCTAAAGTGAGTACGAATTTATGATGCAGTGATTAAGGAACCCATGCCTTGATGATCTGCTTCCTATCTTTGTAAAAAAATAGATGTCTTTGAGACCCTTTAAAATCAAAATTACTAGCTGTCAGAAAAGAGTTGATGCAGATTAAAATGGATCCAAGGATATCATATCATGGTTGAAACTGCGCATTCTACAGTCCAACCCCGAAAATACTACCATAACTTCCTTAACTATACTCATGAGACTTCAGTTAAGTCATAAATATACTTGCAATACAACTCCTTGCACATAAAAATGTCAATGAGAACCCCCTCATTATGTCAAAGTCAAACAATCCTCACAACAAACTAACCAATAAAAGGGAAAATAATGAACAACCTTCTCAGTCTGGATGTGACACCCACATAAAAGCCCGTTGTTTGATCAACTTCAGCCCCCTGATTCCCAGCAAAGTTATACCCTAGGTCCTAGGAACCTCTCCAACCTCCATAACATACCAAACGATGGCAAATGTGAACAAGGGTGCCAACATCTTTGATGTTTCTAATGGATGGCAAACAAAGCACAACATTTAAAGAAGATATTTCAACATGAAAACGGTTCGGTGAAGCTCCGGTAAATCAATAAGCAAAGGGAGGAATTATCAACAACCACCGTTATGGGCAAAGCACATAATTGGAGTGTAAAAATCATTAAACGGATGATTTGTTCTCCTACTGAGGATCCCATACTACGACCCATGAGCTAACAACCATCATCTGCAATCAAACAATCCTATTTTTCAGTTATTTCTCACGAGTCAAGACCACACCTTACTGATGGAATCATCAGAATCCTCCGTGCAACACTTGCGACACTCTGATACCAACTCTGGAAACAACAAACAACTAAGAATCAATCTCCATCCTCAGCCAACAAACGAAATACCCAAAATGGGAGGCACCTTTACATACACTGATATAAAAGAAAATCATGCATAATATAGAGCAACAATTCACTGAAAACTATATCAATGTGCCTGAAAGACCTTCAAAGAAAAAAGAACCAATTGAAACCCTGGTATTCGGTCAACAAAGGATTGAGAATTAGAGAAGAGAACTTACCGTCGTCCTTGACATACTCCGCCAAGGTGTTGCAATCGGAACAGAGGGCCAAGCCCGTAAACCCTAGTTCCTCGCATGTTTTGGGGCTCAATTTACCATCTTCACCGGCATGAATCAGTGAGAAAGGGAAGAAAATATGGAGGAGGAGAAGCACCAAGGTGACCTTCATTCTCTCTCTCTCTCTCTCGCTCTCTCTCTCTCTCAGATCCAAACAAAAGGTTTGGGAACTCTTCCCCTTTGATCGTTTGCACCGGACGGATTTCATGCAATTGGGCAATTGGGTCTATAATGCGGGCTGTGTAGATCCAACGTGTAGATCCAACGGCACCAAAGTTGCATCAAATGGGCAAGGACATACACACCATAGACGCGATAATTATGAGCATGATTACATGGATTACAAAATTACGAGGGTTGTGTTAGGCTTTCGATAGCCAACGTAAAACTTCGTCGGATTTTTATAACATGGATTACAAAAATTATGAGCATTGCTTTGAGGCGTCCCCAACTAACGACGTGCTGCGGAGCCCGAATGCAGTAATAAGTAAGCAAGAGCCACTACATTTTTGCCCGAATGTAGTGAAACAATTGTAGAAAGGGTTCCCACATCATGAACAGGTGTAGGTAAAGAAGTTAGTCCCGCTACATTGTTGCCCGAATGTAGTGAAAATTTTTCAGAGAGGGCCTCCGCATTTTGATTATGGACGGATGCGGAGGGTAAAGAAGCTAGTCCTAGATAATAAGATTTGTATTAATTCTTGAAATATCGGAACATTATTCGGTAAGCTAATGGAGGTGGTAGATACTATGATTCGGAGAAATATTCATATTCTATGTTTACAAGAGACAAAATGGGTTGAAGAAAAAGCAAATGAGATAGAGGATACAGGTTTTAAATTATGGTACTCAGGTAAAGAAAAGGCTCGAAACGGAGTTGGTATTATCATAAACAAAGATTTAAAGAATAGTGTAGTAGACATACAACGATATGTTGACCGAATCATGACGTTGAAATTAGTGTTAGGAGCAGAGGTTTTGAATATAGTTTGTGCTTACGCACCCCAAGTAGGACTAGAAGATAGTATAAAGACAATTTTTTGGGAAGAGTTGGATAAGGTGATTCAAAAGATTCCACAAAGGGAGATGCTTTGTTTACGAGGAGACTTAAATGGACATGTTGGTAAAGCGGCATTAGGATATAAGGGATTCATGGAAACTTTGGTTTTGGGGATATAAATGAGGAAGGTAGGAAGATTTTAAATTTTGCTATGGCATTTGATCTCTTTATAGTCAATACAATCTTCAAAAAACTAGATGAACATTTAATTACTTATAAGAGTGGCTTATCACAAACACAAATTGATTACTTTATTTGTAGAAAAAAGATAGAGCGTGTTGTAAAGATTGTAAGGTAATTTTAGGAGAAAGGTTAACCACCCAACATCGACTTTTAGTTATGGATTTATAAATAAAAAAAATGGACAAAGAAGAAAAGAGTGCATCGAGCTATTCGAACTAAATGGTGGAACCTCAAAAGCGAGAAAGAAGATATATTTAAACAGAAAGTCCTTCAAGGAGATGTTTAAAATTATGTTGATACAGCTTGTGATATGTGGAACAATATGGCTATACATATTAGGAAAGTAGAGAAAGATGTGTTAGGGATATCTAAGGGAGGTGTACCAGCACAAAAAGAAGCTTGGTGGTGGAGTGAAGTAATACAAAATAAAATCAAGGCAAAGAGAGCATGTTACAAATTATATTATGCTAAGAAAACTAGTGAAACTTTAGAGGCTTATAAGAAAGCGAAGAAGGAAGCGAAAAAGGCCGTGAGTGAAGCAAAAGCTAAAATTTAGGAGGACTTATATAAAAAACTCAACTCAAAAGAGGGTGAAAGAGATATTTTTAGGATAGTTAGGGCTAGAAATAAGAAAACTAAAGATCTTAATTATGTTAGATGCATCAAAGACGAGGATGAAAAATTCTAGTAGCAAATGATGATATAAGAAATAGATGGAAAAACTATTTTTATAATCTTTTTAATGAAAATAAAGATGTTAGTATTAGCTTAGGAGAGTTAGCCAAATCAAAAAATATATAAACCATAATTTCTACCGACATATTCAAAAGAATGAAGTCAAAGAGGCTCTTAAACATATGAAGGGTGGTAAATCAGTAAGACCATATAATATTCCTATAGAAGTTTGGAAAATACTAGGAGAAATAGGAATCACTTGGCTCATAAGACTATTTAATGAAATATGGAAAAACCAAAAGATGACCGAGGAATGGAGAGTAAGTACACTTATACCCATATATAAGAACAAGGGAGACATTCAAAATTGTGTGAATTATTGAGGTATCAAGTTAATGAGTCATACTATGAAATTATGGGAAAGAATTATCGAACGTAGGTTAAGACAAGTATCAAGTACAACAGAGAACCAAATTGGATTCATGCTAAGCAGATCTACTATTGAAGCGATTCATCTTTTGAGACGTCTTATGGAACATTTTAAAGAAAAAAAGAAAGATCTTCACATGATATTTATTGATCTAGAAAAAGCTTGTGATAGGGTACCGAGAGAGGTTCTTTGGAGAACTTTGGAAAAAAGAGGTATCTCATTGACATAAACCTTATAAGAGACATGTATGATGGTGCAAAAACATGTGTGAGGACTCATGAAGGAATGACAGACTTCTTTGAAGTTAATATTAGGTTACATCAAGGATCAACTTTAAGTCCATACTTATAATGGTGATGGATGAGTTAACAAAACATATTCAAGATGAAGTACCTTGGTGTATGTTATTTGCAGATGATATTGTATTAGTGGAGGAGTCTAAGGAAAAAGTTAATAGAAAATTGGAACTATGGAGAGAAATATTAGAAAGCAAAGGCCTCCGACTTAGTAGAACAAAGACAGAATATATGGAATGTAAGTTTGATCATTTGGCTACTTCAGAGGACATAGAAATTAAAATTGGCACACATTGTATTCCCCAAAAGGAAAGTTTTAAATACCTAGGGTCAATTTTTCAAAGTGATGAAAGAATTGATGGAGATGTTACACATAAAATTAATGCTGGTTGGTTAAAATGGAGAGGAGCATCAAGTATTCTTTGTGATAAAAAGATACCATTAAAATTAAAAGGTAAATATTATAGAGCAGCAATTAGGCCTGCCATGTTTTATGGTTCTGAGTGTTGGGTAGTTAATCATCAACATGTACAAAAGATGTCTGTGACAGAAATGAAGATATTGAGATGGATGAGTGGTCATACAAGAAAAGACCGTATACATAATGAGGTTATTAGAAACAAATTAGAAGTGACACCAATAGAGGATAAAATGAGAGAACATCGTTTAAGATAGTTTGGACATATAGAAAGAAGAACCTGTAAGAAGGTTAGAAAAACTAAATTTGGAAAGTATTAAAAGAGGTAGAGGACGACCACAAAAGTGTTGGAAAGAAACAATAAAGAATGATCTAGCTTATTGTGAGTTAACTGCTAACATGGCACACGATAGGGATATGTGGAAACAAAGAATCCATGTAGCTCCCCCATCTAGTATGAGAAAAGGCTTAGTTGTTGTTGTTGATATTATAACACATATATGTTATGTGCCAGTATCTAGGTATTTGTAATGTTTTCACCTCTTGTAAAAAAAAGACACCCACCCACAAGCACTGGCGCAGCAATTTTATTAAATGATATTATAACACATATATGTTATGTGCCAGTATCTAGGTATTTGTTATGTTTTCATTCATTTAGTATCATAATAAATATTGTACGTATTATAATACGACATCATAGCTTTTCTTGAAAGATTTATACTTCTTTTTTCATGTTTATTTTCTTTAAACGAAGCGAAGATCTTGTAACATAGCAGAATACAATATGACATTTGTGTTGCATTTGTTGATCGAGCTTAGTTGAGTCTGTCGCTGCTCGGCTACGTCAGTGCATTGATCAAACCAAACACGAACCTACCTCACAGAAACTGTGAACCATTCAAGCATTTGCTTGATCAAGCTTAGTTATGATCATAGGTGAGCTTGATCCTTTTGGCTCACCCAAGCAACACCTGTAAACGATGATAATGGTTGAGCACCACTTTGCTTTAACAAGAGGTAAGGCGTATTTGAACCAATTAAAGCATGGCTTCGACGAGTTATGGATCTACATTGAGGCAAGGTGGGGAGACCGCGGCACCTGAAATTTGGAAAAACACTAAAAAAACCAAGAAGACACTACCGTTCCCGCTCACAGTACATAGTTCGCCCCACCTTAAAATAGTCGAATAGCTCACAGTACAAGGCGATTGCAATGATGAACAAGAGAAACCATTTCACCATTCGGTATTCCAAATAAATCATCATGAAATCAAAGAGTTATCATGTTGCTAAAATTGAAATAGTGCCTAATTACACAAAGCAAGATAATCTAAACGACAATAGAATATATTAACAGTCTGCAGAATCATGGCAGCTTATTGAACTTATCGAGAAGATCAATTTCCATGTGAAGAAAGTGGGTCTTGAGCTTAGCCCATCTAACTAGCTCGGACATGGAAAGCCAGGCTCTGTAGGGCAGATTGCCAAGGGACACTCTCTGGCGGGGTTAGTAGCTCCCCACCAATCTACTGCAACATTCCAGTTTTGCAAGGCGAAGAAGAGCGCCACCCCAGAGAAGGCGACACCAGAGTCCAGAGCGGCGGAGAGAACGTATGTGTGCCTTGCCCACCATCCCTTGAACTTCCTATATATGATGACGTTGAAGAGTATGCCGATGAATCCCCAGCACCAATAGTGGATTGCACCGGCCGGTGGCATCATTCCAGTTGCACCTAAGAAGATGGGCACGTTGATTAGCTTGATCCACTTCTTGTGAGGGAAAGCTCGGGAGAGAGCCCAAACTGGCAATGGCGCCACTAGTCCCACCAGGAACCACCAGTTCTGCTTGGCGTAGACGCCATATGGTGCGAACATCCGGCTGGGGCCAACCACTCCCCATATGATAGATGCACTGTAGAATACCCCATCATTTGGGCAACTCCAGTTCGGATTCTTGTCTTCGTCGCAGATGTTGGGGACGGAGGAGAGGAGCCACCATGACGTTCCGTAGTAAACAGTTGATGCAATTAGAGTGCCCACAAGCTGCATTAATTTTGT